>JAGPOW010002742.1:48496392-48507563 GCA_030014935.1 Caiman crocodilus
AAAAAAAAATGAGTTAATGTCTTCCCAGAAGCAGAAAACCTTTGGTTGTTGCTCTAGCACCATGCACTGCTGCTGCTGCTGCTCTGTATTCTAGACTAAAGGAGCTGGAGCCAGGGACTGCCTAGGGTGCAGTACTGGCCAGTTGTGCCTCTGCTTCCCAGGCTGTACCTCCATCTCTTCCCATGTAGCCATGAGGATCCACCTTGATGCTTTTGAATGCTATCTGAATGACCATAGTCCTGTCACTAGCCCAGATCACTTTCGTCAATGTGTCAGTTCTATGTGTATCCAGTACTATGCAAACCCCATTGCACCTGTTTGATTGCCAATGGTAAGTCAGCTGATAGCTGTTTCCAATTTCATTTGGGTTCTCTTTCCTTCCTTGCACTCACAAAATTCAGGCCAGCTGCATTTTTATCTTCTTCCATGTCTGAGCCAGTTGTACACTTCTCCCCATTATCGAGCCAATATTCCATGTCACTCTCTTGATCTGATCAGCTTGGCTGTTTGACCACATCCTGTGTCTAACATGGTTGTAGCAATTTATGCTTATTTAACATAACAATTGGGGCTGTTGTCATCTCTGAAGTACACCTTATCATTGTCTTATCTTTCTGTGGGCTCATGTTCTGAATTCAGCTAAATTCTTATAGCCAGGTGCCTACTAGTTGCCATCCATACTTGAGGCCTGCACTACTGGTATTAATATTTCCATCATGGACTTTCTCATTTTTTTATCTTTTCAGTTACAATGTAAAGAAATATCTGAGTAGCTCAGAGATTCAACAAAAGTGAGACGTCAATGGGAAATGAGATATGTGGGAGAAAAAATAAGAGTTCCTGCAAAATAGACATATGCCCACAAGTACTATTTAGACACTCAGTTCAATCTGTAATGGTTTCAGAGGCAACCCAGTCAAGGTTGCCTCAAGCTGTTGGAATTTACAATATTTTGGTTCATTTCAGGAAATCCTTGTAATTATAATAAAACACTCAAGCATCTAATGGTTTCTTATCCTATTGCTATGTACTTTCCAGTAAAAAAGGTTCCTGATTGGCATTTTCTGTCAGAGTAATGAGAAGAGCCAAATTAAACTGTCTGAGTTTGATTCATACAGGAATGCTACCTAACCCATCTTGCAAGTTTAGTACTGACTTGGAAGTATGGCCTTAACAGATAGCTTGCTTCTTCATAGCAAATCTCTATTAGTTTTAGCATAGACATATCTTACAGTATTCTCCTCAGCAAGGAGCAGAGGGAGAGAGAGACAAGATTGAATATTTGTGTATAGCTAGCATTTTTATGTAACAGACAGCAACAGCACAGAGACCATCTACTCCAACTGGGGTATCATCCCTTTATGGTTAAGAACATTTATTTAGCTTTGCTTTTTGGTGTTGCGTTTTTTCTTGTTTTTGTTTTTTTTGGGTTTTTTGATGAATGTGACTACACTCTCTTCTACAGAAAATCATGGTTCAGTTTTGTCAGTCAAACTAAGGAAACAGTGGGGCCTTATACTTTAAGTGATTGACAGTTATCACCTCCTGATTTCTCGCCTATTGAACCTTAATGCAAGTAAATGTTGCCTTTTGTTTTTCCATTTTTATTACAAAACTAAACCAAAAAGTCCATGTGAAATTTCCATACTGCTTATGTGGTTGGAAACCTTATGTAAAGGTACCCTTTATGAAAATGAAAACTACATTAAATTTTATTTTTAAGCAAAGCAACCTGCATTCTTTTTTTTCTTGGGAGGAAGTGGCAACATGTAGGGAGTGCATGGGGGCACATTTGCACCCTCTGAGAGCACTGGTGTACCCCTTGACAGCCAGCATTTCCTGCTTAGGTGATGGGTGGGGGGCAGGCAAGAGCACTGGTGCCCCCCTGAGAATGCCAGCTGGGGAGGGGGATGCCAGGAGAAGCGATTCCCACAGTACCCCCATGTCTGATTGCACCAACTGGAGCAGTGGCGGGGTTCCCTTATGGTGGATTATGCTGACCCAGAAGTGCCAGTGGCATGCCACTGGTGCTTCTGGGCATGCTGCTGGCATTTCCAGGTCAGCTTGATCAGCTGTGGGGGACCCCCCCCCATGTCAGTATAATTAGCCCTGGAAGCCCCCCCCCCAACTAGTATGAGTGGCCACAGGGGGACCCTCCCAGTTGTTGACAGGCTGCTGGGGCAGGTAAGTGCCCTCCCCTGACTCAGGAGGCACCAGTCGCCCATGCCACCAGTTTGTAGAAGTCACCAGTTGGCAGGTGTATGGGTCACTGTGTTCTCTTGTGTACCAGCTAAACCAACTCTACAACAAAGGTGTAACTAGCATTTTCAGCACCCTGGGCAGGAGGTCAGAGCTGCTGAACTGTTGCTGCCCTCGCACAAGCTCCCTGGGGGGACACCATTCTAATGTTTCCTTTAAATTGGCAGCCAGGGTTGGTGCCCTGTTTACCCATGCATAAGATACTGTTCTACAATATCAGAGATTATTAGGATGGACTACAGTTACCATATTTCATTGAATACAAGATGAAGTTTCTCCCCTACCCCCAGTCAGCATAAGGGGGAAAATGTCCCTCGTCTTACACTGAGAAATCAAAAAACAACTGTCCCAGAATGAATGTATACCAGAAATCTATTAAAGACAAGAATACCCAATTACTAGTGGGGGCACATTTCTCACAAGAAAACCACTCTGTTTCCAATCTCTCAAGTCTAATCCTCAAAGGGAGTTTCCAAAACACTTTTCACAGATGAGCCTATGAACTTCACTTCATCGATCTCCTGGATACCAAAAATTGTGGACTAAATTTAGACATTGGATTTATGACACTTTACAACCTGCCTGACATCTAACTACTCAGGGACCTCTCCACTGTTTACCTGCTACTTTCATTTCCCCACCCCGCACTTGTCTCTCACCCACTGGCTCATCAATTTACATCTTCACTGACTGGCTTTCTTCAGCCTCTGACCTCTTTACTATTCATTCCATCCAGGAAGAGCACACACCCACTGCAGATGCTTCCTCAGCCTGAAGAAGGGTTTTTAAACTTGAAAGTTTGCTAATACAAATTTTTGAACTATTTAGTTGGTCTAATAAGAGATTTCAGATTTACCCAAAGAACCTTGTCTGCCTATGTCCTTAGACCAACACGGCTACAATACCCTTGTCTTATATTCGCATACAAGGGAACTTCTTAAATATATTGTCTAATATAATAATAGATTGTATATTAAATATAGTGTCTATCATTAAATTGATGCCAAAAAGCAGAATGTGCTCAGTAATGGAAACCAACTATGCAGTTGATTAAATGCATACAACACTGAGCATGACTATAAAACAGATGGCTATACTGGGCACACATGTGATAAGGATAGGTTAGTGTAGCCCATCAGAATAACATATATGATAGTCTCCATTAAGTTCAGTCTTCCTCAGCAGCAACTCTTTTTCATGTCATGGTGAACCACTGCACTGCATACATTCTGACTTCTTCACACCCACAGCTTAGCTGCACCTTTCTTTTCCATGCCCAAGGATTCCTGTTTATTCATCAGCCTTAAGTGTCTGCCAAACATAAGGAAATGGGCCCCCCAAACAGTTAACCTAGAATCCCTCTGTTGTTCCCACTCTCAGCTTGTCACATATGATTAGTGTGGCTCCACCCTCCATGATGTGGAGCCAGACCAACTATACCTCCTCTGCATGTAAATTTTTGGAGAATTCCAGGACTCAGAACAAGAAGACCAAGTTCAAGTCATGAATGGGAATCTAATTAGTATAGCCATCATTTGGGGGAGTGAGGGGAGGATCTGCAATACACATACACACTGAGCAGTGATGAACTGTGAGACCACCATGGCTTAAAATGCTGTTGACTCCTGCTGGGTCCCAGCCCAATGAACTGTATGTTAAAATATGAGCCTTTTGGCTTTGAGCTAATATTATGCATAGTTTGTACTATATATAAATAGATACAAAAGTGCTGCTTAAAACTCTCTGCATTAGCAATGGGAAAGGGGCAAACCTCCAATACTTTTCCAGATATATGATCTTGCTTGGCATCAGAGCATTATAGCTAAGATCCTTGAAGATGAATGATTAGGAAGAGCTCTCTATCCTCCTTTTTACCTTCTATTAACATACTAGAAAAGAAAATACACATCTGAGTTCTGTGTTGTTGCTGACACCATTTAGACCCTCCAAGAAAGTGCTAAGTTGATGATAAATAATGTGCAGGCCAGGAAAGTAACAGAGCTCTGATTATGAAGCTAAGGGAATGATGGGAGAAATGTTGCGTTCAATCACACATATACTTTATTATACTTATAATTATAATTATTATTGTTATTGTTATTGTTAGTATTAATTAATTCATCAACTTATTTACATAGGCATTTTGGAAAGGTATTCTAGCATAAACTAATCCTTTGAAACAGGTGATCCAGCATTAACATGTGACCCTGGATGTTCCTGCCTCTGCATAGATAGTATCACCAGGTAATGAGATTTCCTCTATTTTCACTTTTTCAAAAAAGACTAACGTTTGGATTTTCAACTAGTGGTCAAACTGTCTGAAGCATGAGTCACACTGGTTGTGTCTACATGTACCTAACTGCATACCAGACTAGTTAGTGGCAGACTGAAGTGTCACCATCTGCACATGCGATAGTATAAGAATGCACTAAACTAATTCATGCTGCAGCAAAATAGGGCTGTTGGGGACAGTACTGTGTAATTTACTGTGATTAAAAGCACATGTAGATGCTGACCATGGGTGTAAATTGTGCTCAGTCAACCCAGCCAGCCAGGGGCCAGACTCCTGCCTGTCACCTAGCCATACGGCTCTGTATTTTCAGCACCCTCATACCACATCCAGCCCCTTTACTACCTAGTGCCACTACATAGAGGCTAGGGCTGAGTGCTCCTGGCATAAACTGCTCTGCTCCAGTTCAAACTGCTGTTGCCTCACATGCAGCTGTAGATGCTGTGCCCAAGACTAGTTTACACCCTTTTGTACTTTTTGTACTAACGCTGGAATAAAAATCCAAAATAAGATTAAGTTTTACAGAATATTTTTGCCCCCCAAATTTTTCTTTCTCTTTCCTTTTTCATGTCCTTGGTTTCAGCATTTTAGAGTCTGCTTAGTTAGTATTGTAGTCTAGCTGCAAACTCCAAATTGCAAGACAGAGTTCACTTTGCACCTTTTAGAATGACATATTTCTTTGAAGTATTTCTTCTATTGTCAAGATGTAAACTGGTCCCAAATGCCTTATCCCTTTTCCTTTCTCTTCCAAACTATTCCACATAACATGCACAGTATCGGTGTCCCATTGTTCTTGAATGCATTAAAGCTTAGTTATCACATCAAAAGTAGATAAGGCACCGGAGCATGTGAAAAACATTTCAAGGAAGCATGCCATTCTATTTAGTGGTTTGTGTAAATTATAGTTGAAATTTTCCCTTCAAATGGGAGACAGAGGTATATT
The DNA here is from genome assembly GCA_030014935.1 of Caiman crocodilus. Classification (NCBI taxonomy): domain Eukaryota; kingdom Metazoa; phylum Chordata; order Crocodylia; family Alligatoridae; genus Caiman; species Caiman crocodilus. The sequence goes on from JAGPOW010002742.1 coordinate 48,501,885, forward strand.
TAAAAAAAAATTAGGCTATAATTTCCCCCTTCTTTTTCCTCAGAAATAATTTTTCTATATTGATAATTTTCTGCCTGATGTAAACGGAAATATGTAAAAAAGTAGTTTGGTCTCTTGGAGAGCCTTGTCATTTTAGCCAGACAAGAAATCATCAGTTTTGTTAACCGTGTAAGTATCTGAGTTCAGAGAGAAATTCTGCATTAAGAGGGCCACTGTACATTCTGAATTATTATGTCCAATGGAGAATACATGAAAATTAAAGATATTGTCCCAGACAAAGGGAGAATTACATTACATGAGCAAATGAAAAAAGCTGTACCAAACAAAATGAACAGTGTAGGTGGATACTGTCCCCTTATACATAAAGAAATCATTATAATCACATTTCTAGCAAACAGAAAATAAACTCTAGGTATTGACCAGGTGTTAGAATTTGCCTGTAGAGTCTATTTGAAAGCATGCAAGTATTATATGGCCTTGTCTGATAAAAAATATGCAGTATTGAAGTTCCTTTGACTTTGGTAGGGTTGTTGCGTGCATTTTGCTAAACTAATATAAAGTAGGTCAAGACTGATTGTAAACATGCATTTTCATATCAGCAGAAAGAGGGGCTTGGGCATAGGAACAACAGTTAAAGAACTTCTGTTAAGGAAACATCAATGGTAAACAGGCAGCTAAAGTCCTGAAAAATTCTTTGAGAATATAATTGGCATTTTTTTGCCTCTTATACAAAAAATACCCATTCGCAGGGCCAGAATAGAGACACTTGCATTCCTTCTCCATGTCAGAAAGTCAAATTAGTGGTCCACAAAGTCCTTACCAAAGAAATATATATGGGACACTGACTCTACTTTTCACTAGCAGCAGCTGGCTGTCCTGTGTTTGGTTTTACAGCAATGTGCTGACTACTTTCAAACAAAGAGGAAGATGGCAGTTTGAACCAGAGTTTTAATGCTAATAACAATAGCAAATAGATATACTTTTTGATTTATATAACATTCTGCAGCATTATATTTTCCTATACAAAGCAAAGAAAAGAGCACACAAGCTTCCTGTTGTATCCAGCTCCACCCATGAGACACTTGCCTGTCCTGAGGCTTTAAGAGAACTGAAGACCCTGATTTATGGTGAAGGTTTTCCGCCTCATCTGACCACAGGTTTGTAATGCAGCAAAGCACATCCCAATATATGAAAAACATCCAAACACACTTGTTAGGAGCACCTTTTGCCTTCATTTGACTGCATGCATATTCTGCCACTATTCTGCTCATCAGCTGGGGAGCCATGGGCAGGGAGGGCACAAATGGAAGGGGACAAATGGAAAGGTAAGGGGTGTACTACTGGAGACAAAGGGAAAGGAGAAGGTGGCAAAAATTGCAGGGGAGAAGAGTATGAGATCAGGGGATTTAAATAAAAAACAAACCCAACAAACTCCCTCTTGCTACTTCTGTGGTCTGATCTGTCTGCCTGGGGATTGGGAAGGGTGTTGGAGTTGTTGGGGTGGGAGCTAGGAATGGAGGTGCAGCTATCCCTATGGCTCCTGCACCTGCCTCACAAAATCCTTTGTTAGGCAGAAAAGCAGAGGCAGAGTGGGGTATAGTAGGTATGGACTCTCCATTTGATACATATATAATTGGGAGGGAAGAAAGTTTCTTTTTGCCCAAGAACATAAAGAAAAGATCTCTTGAACACTTGGGTATCATGTACCTTGCAGCTATATCCCATGTTGGTATGTGGCAGAATGCCACCTCCCCAAAAATTCTACTCTGTGACAACTTGCTTAACATGGGCCCTGCAGACAGCAGACATCCTATCTCTTTAGGTACCCTCAAGTGGATACATTCATGAGGGAGAGGGGAAACCTGCTCCCTCTGTCTATGTGACTGGCATCACATACCTGGGTGAGGGGCTTGGGCTCCCTATTGTTCTAGAAACCCTGCCAGTCTGCCCAGCAACCAGTGATACATTTCAAATTGGTTGGCTGGTAGCCAACAGGTGCTGGCCTCCATTGGACCAGGTAAATGAGGTCATAAAGACCTCATATAAGTTAAGGACTGCCCAGGAGGAAGGGCAGTAGCCATGATGAAAACTCAGAGAGAAGAGCTGGACCATCTGACACTTGCTGTCTCTTGAAACTCATGATCAATGAACTGCCTGCCTCCAGAGGGAATCTCTACCTGCCTCTGGATGATATTCGTGAGTAAGCTACCTGAGATGTAACTAGATATATAGCTTGCAGTAACTCAGGTGCTTGATTAAAGGCTACCCCAGCCACCCTAGTTGCTCTATGGGATTTCTCTGATACTGCTCAGCCCTGTACCCTATTCCAAACCTCCCCCTTGTAACCAATAAAATTCTGCTTTGTACCTAGCATGGGAGACTTATTAGGAGTAGGTCTAGATTATGCCTTGGGATCCCCTTGGTTCAGCTGACTAAGGGAGACTACTATTTGTGCTTCAGACTGAGGGAAGCACACCAAGTTCTTGAAGTAGGTTGAGTACTTTCAAGGACAACTAGGCCTGTTTTTCCTGGGTGGGGGGTGGGGGGAAGGCAAACCAGACCCTGGGTGGTGGCTGTACCCCCAGGTTAGCGGGTGTGCTCCAGAAAGGGGGCGGCCAGACTTGAGGCACTCCCAGGGAGCCCCCAAGCCTGGAAGGTGGTTAGGTGCAGTGAGTTAGATGGTTCAGCACAGGAGCATCCCCTACTGGCCCACCACAGGTATACATCAGCTTCACTTTATCATTGGCAGAAGCCTACATAATGATTGAATAATGTCCCTTTTGGTTGACTTATTCAGTCACTCCTTGTTTGGGCTGATAGTGGTCACTTGTGTAAACCAGGCAGTGAAAACTTAATTTAAAGGTTGCTGGTAGAAGGGTATAGTAGATATCCACTTCTGTATGTGAACACATTAACTTGGCTTATGTAAAAGCTACCTTGGGCTGGGGGATAAAAAAGTCTGAATGTTCCTCCAAATCCCAGCTGTCCCATGTGACATTGCAACCTGGTTCCCTCATAGAACTCAGCTGCTGTGTGTAAGCTTTATTTAAAAACATAGTGTGATCAGAACTTAGTTAAATTGATTTACAAGTTCCACCAAAACCCTCATATAACCAGTGCACAAATTGTTCACAAAGAGCACATTTAAATCCTGAAGTCTGTAAAAATGTGTCAAAGACAAAATTGCTTATATTACAGAGAGAAAAGCATGACACAACTATTAATAGAGTGAAGAGTGAAGAAAATTGGAAATCTAGGCCACTCCACTTGAAGTGTGAAAACAGCCTGAGTATAAATATTGTCCAGAGCTCATAAAGTTAACGTAACTACTTACTTTTCACCTTACTAATTGCTTTAGAGCAGACTTGACATTGTAGTTGTCACAGAAAATAAATACATGCGTGTTAGCAAGAATGAAGCTTAATTCTCATAATGAGAGAGAAAATTAATCTGGCTGTATAGTCACTTTACATTTCATACAATGAGATATGGTTTGTATCAACAGATTACCTTCCTCAGTCTGTATATTTATCAAGATGTTTGGAGCTCATTAATTTTATGGGTGCTAAGACTTCCCAGAGAAGTAAGTGGTCCTCGCTCCTACCTTGGGCAAATTAAAAAAGAAGTTGGACAAACACCTGTCTGGTATCATGTGATCCCAGTGTATGCTCCTGCCAGTGGCAGGGGTCAGACTAGATGATCTATTCAGGTCCCTTCTGACCCCAAACTACTATGAAACAGGAGCTAGAAGGGCCCTATGTTTTACCTGCTTATGCATTTTCATCACTCAGTCTCATTCCAGTGCCATATGGTTTGGTTGGGAAAGTGTGCATCTTTCTTCTTGAGGCTTACTCTGAGGGGAATTTTCTGTTTCTAGAGCAGGACACCAAACTCATTCTATAGGAAAGGCTGGGTTCTGTTTTTATAATTTTGCTCCCCAGTATAAATGTATGATTCTATGTTCACAACTTTCACTGTCAGCAGGAGTTTTTTTATAAGAGTAAGAACTACAGTCTGGTCATTGTGTAATAAATATAGTTTTAATTATCATTATTTGTTCAGTTTAGTATTGGTTCAGTAATTTGCATTCAGCATTGCTTAGTAGGGAAATATGTTCCCCTTCAGAGTTGCTGTTTCTGCTGCTTTTCCACCTATCTTTCTCCTTCCTTTCTCTTTCTTCCTGTGCACCTCTTTTGATCCTCTTTCTGCACACCATTTCCTCCCTCACCTGCCTCGAATGTCTTTTCAATACCTTTGTCCATTTCATCCACTTATGTAGTCAGCAGTTAAATGGTTAATGATTTACATTAGTGTAATTTACATTTGGCATTAACATCCCATTTGTGCTGATGAAGGATGGAGTACACGCTGCTTAGAGTCATTACTTCTGATTTCCTTTACACCCAGGGAAAGATAGAATACTGCTCCAGTTTACTCTATATTTGGAACGTCATCTTCATAGTCATAATAGTTAGGAAAGAACTAGCTTAGAATCTAAAGCTATGGTGACTGGATATATCAGCCCACCTATTTGGGAACGTACATCATAAGCCTAGTCCTTATTATAGAAAATTCTGGCCCTGAAAATGCATAACCCAGGGGTAAAGTAACTAAGTATCAGCATTTGTCAGCGCAGCTAGTTAAACAGCGTCCTCCAGTGGCTATAATTAGGAGCTGCAGTTGTTCAGCCACCAATATCTGGCTGGTAGATTATAAACAGCCTTTAAAAAAGATAATGAAATATGCACAAATTTTGTCTATACCTATAAAGATTTTTTTTTGGCCTGCTAGAAGGGCAGTATAGTGAAACATGCATAATCACTGCTAATGTGCCTAAACAAAATTGTATTTCCCAGTGCAATTAATTTGGCACCTTCTAGTGAATTTTAAATTTGCTTAAAATAAAAATAATCACTCTGGGAATGAATTCAAGTAGCATTTTTTCCTCAAACCACACTAAAGGAAGTCCATACCATAACTATTACATTGTTGTTAAACCTCCAGTGCATATTCTTCTAAGATACAGTGGGTGTTTAATTAAACATACAGTAAATGTCTTACTGCATTTAAATTAACATCCGGTCTTAAGACACTAAAAGCCCAATTTAAAAAAAAGTAACATTACTGGAGCAATAAAACCAAGAATTAATGGTGAGAGAATTTTAGAACTCTGTATTTTTAAGATATATGTTGTTTGATTTTGGCCCTGATTGAGGAAAAGCTCCCCATTTGTGATAGCACATAAGCACATCCATAAAAACTGATAGGATGTTAGCATTTGCTTTAAGTTTAAGCATATATTTAATGTTTCCCTGGAACTTCAGGTTGCATTGTAAGTAAGCTAGCCAGTTTCATTTCCTGTTTGTTCACCTTTTTGTTCTTGCCGCGGACTGGATCCTAATTTCCGGCAGGCCCCGGACGTGAAACAGATTGGACTCTAGCTTATTCTGTGCTAGCTTCTGGTTTCCCCTTATTTGGCTGCTAGACCGATCAGATTTTGCGAGATCGCTGGAAACGAGGGTAGGGTACTTACGCAGCTTGATGCAGCTTGTTGTTAGTGGTTGTTTATTGAAGATTGCTTTACAGCAAACGGTTAATCACCGAAGGGAGGGGAAGGTTCCGGGGGTGTTGGGTGCCGCTATAGTCTCTTACTATGGCTTAGTGAGCGATTTCTAGCAG
>JAGPOW010002742.1:48507663-48523978 GCA_030014935.1 Caiman crocodilus
TTACAGCAAACGGTTAATCACCGAAGGGAGGGGAAGGTTCCGGGGGTGTTGGGTGCCGCTATAGTCTCTTACTATGGCTTAGTGAGCGATTTCTAGCAGGACCGCCCGTGTCCGACCTCTACAACGGCCTCCGTCTGCGGGTCGTGAGAGGGGAAGCTTCGATTTAGGCTGACCACGGGTAGGGTTGTATAGTTGGAGTTAGCCCATGGGATCAAATTTCTTGTTCCATTCCTTTTTTGGCATAGAGCTGGCTAGAGATGCTACGAGGGGTTTGGCCTGCTAGGTGGTGTCATGGGTCACTGCTTGCAACATAGCTTGCACAGTTCTCATGCAGAAACATTGCTGTTGTTTCTAAGTGCCCGTGTCAGACAGAAAACGATTACTTCATTTTATAATACATTCCATATAATACATAATATAATACACTGAGTTATTAAAAGAATTTATGAAATCATTCCTGTTCATATAAAATTACAATCTCATTTCACAGAATGGGTGTTTATACTTGAGGCCCATATTTGATCGTACTGTGTCTTGCAAAATAATCTTTAAGCTGTATCAAACTTGGACCTTAGCTTTATGAGTATTCTGCATCTTAAAAGTGTCGTCTTGATTGCAGTTCATTTTAACTGTATTTGGTCGGCTGATGCTGCCTTTCTTGCGACTTTTTAAATACTTTTGTTTTGGATCATGATTAAGTATAATATACTCCCAAACAGAAAAGCCTTCTACTTCAAAGGACTTGATGTGATACAACATTATATTTCAGTATTGGGAGAGAGATGGGACTTTGAAAGCTTGGAATGTAGTATGTTACCCACACATACATACATTAATTACAGTGAAGTAGCAACCAAAGTTCACCTGGCAGATTTAGTAAGCAAATCTTCTCACTAGTAAAATAAGATAATATTTCATACCACATTTTCTTTCCCTTTGGGTCTGCTGAGACCTCACATGGTCTCTAAATTATTAAATTAGGTCTTCCTAGATCATCCAAAGGTCATGCTGTCTAATGTGTGTTAATGTGATGAAAGTGTCAGATACAATTAGTTTAGGTAGTAAAACATGATTTTATATTCCTAAGTACAATAAATTAGTGTGTTTCTCAGAGTGCTGTAGTCAGTGAAATTTCTGCACTATTAAGGTTTGATGAGGAAACTGATGTCCTCTCTTGGATGGTAGGTGAGAATGGGAAGTAGTTACTAGAAGTTGTGTGCTTTGCCTTCTATGACTACTATTGCTATCCTGTTAGATGGATTATATATCAAGTCAACATATCATCTGCAAGCTCTACTTTCTCTCTCAGGGGAAAAGCCAGGCCAGTGTTGTTTTATAGTGCTTGAATAGTCTCTTTATACATCTCTATCTGAAGAAAATTTCAAAATATATTTTAGACATTTATTTTACACAGCACACTGAAGAGGGGATCACTTTGTCAGAGAGGTCTATTTGTTGCTACTAAAATTTCAAATGTCCACCATGAAAAAAATCACTAATAAATAGCTATGGGTGTTAAATCTGAGTAATGGTAAAGGAAATAATGGAGCGGGATAAATTGGCTTGTCCTATAATCTGTCTAATCAAGTCAAAATCTACAATTAACTGTCACTGTATCTGTTTTCTGCCTGTGAGCAGAAAATATCCAGATAAAAGATAAGCAGAGTGAGAGAGAAGGATCGATTTTAATTGAAAATTCTTGTAACTCTGCTATTGAAAGATATAAAGATAAAGCAAAGATGTGGTATATATTTCTCAAATAAACACATGCCATTTAAGTACAAGATACTTTATTTTTTTACCAGTGGATCTTGACATTGTTGTAAACTAAGAATATCTGTAGAAAAACATGTTGCTAAGAGTCAGGATATTCTTCCCCTTCAGACCCTTTCACCTATGGAAGCTGATATCTCTGGGAAGGATAGTGCCCTTTCAAATAATTCAGTGTTTTTAAAAGTTCTGCATAATTCAGAGAGTCATCCACCTCAAAGGGTAGTGATTTCAGAAAGGAAAAATACACAGCTGTTCAACTTCTCACCCCTCTCCCCCATTTCTAGGTGAATGAAAGAATTGTATTAAATAGTTTGCATGTAAAGTGGAATTGACAAAGCTTGGTTCTTTGACAGCATGGCAAGGAGCTGAAAGGGATCCTGTGTTATTGGAAAAGTGCCAGAATTACAGTCAAAATGTCTTCAAATCTTATGTTGCTGGAGTAGGTGGAGAGCTGTGTTCTCAAAGCGTTATTGATGGTCCTGGTATATTAAATATCTTTGTGCTTGTATAGATTATATTACGAACACTTTCATATTATATAAGTGTGAGAAGGGACATCTAATTTTAAGAAACACAAAGGTAAAATTCAGTAACATCTAGAGAAGTTAGAGCAATTGGCAGGAATCAAAAGAATGAGGATTAATTGGGATAAATGCCAATGTATGGGTCCTTTGGGAAGAAGTAATCTGATGCATAGGTATAACCTAGGAATGCTCAGTAGGAAAATGGTTAGGGGAAACAAGGTAGCTAGAGCTGAGAGCGAACAACACATGTATCTTACATAAACATGTAATTTGCTGCTGCTGTAAAAATGCTGAACTCTAATATATAAATAGAAAAACCCTGTGTATAAAGGAGGCAATATTTATAGCATTGGTTAGGCTACACAGGGCAAGTTTGGGTTTCTGTACTTTTAAAAATAACGTATAGCACTACAGCAGTCTAATGGAAAGAGCCCGAAAGAAGGAACTTTGTCCTCTTATTTGTGTCAGATCCTACCATACTGTTGGCACTACATAACATAGAAAATAAGGGTTGTTAGATGGTTCCATAAGCAAATGTGTGCAGTCTAAGGAAAAGAGGATTCATGCTATATAAAAAAGGAGAAATGGATCTTAAAAAGAGGATGTAAAAACCCAACATTTTGTTTTTTATGAGATAGGCAGCTGCAGGATGGAATGATCTACCTGGTCAGAGGACCCTACCACAGCAGCAAAGGGAGAGTGCCCATAGTTGGCATGCATCCCTGTGGCAGCATGGGGAAAGTCCTGTTGCCAAAGGCCCCCACCACTGAATGCTACCGAAGCTCTATGTGCACAGGCTAGATCAAAAGGTTCTGCAGGCTGTAGTTTTCTGATCCCTGTTCTAAGATGCTGCATTTTAATTGTTTTTCTTTAAATCATGCTAATAGTCTATAAGAAAAAATTGGCACGAAACATAATGCTGTATTTTGCAAACAGCAGAGATCTTGGCCAGGCTTTTTAAAGTGTCATTGGTGGCCTTGTTTCTGATGCCAAAACTGCGTCATCTTCTCAGAAAGTATGGAGGAAGCCCCCTCTGGAAATGAAGCTTCCTTTTAAGCTAAATCATGCTGGCTTACTTGAACATGGATTAAGCTATTTCAGGAAATCTTGGCCCTTCTTTGAAGGCAGTTCTTGTATTCAAGGACTGGGAGAACAACAGTCATCATAAGGACATGGAGTTTCTCATAACTTAAGTTCTATTTTCCCTAACAGATCTTCAGGACTGAACATTTGCTTTTTAAATTTTGCTTTTTAAATGTTGTTACTGTTGTATACTCCATTTAGCAAAACAGTTTAAGAGCTCAGAATCAATTACAACAAAATTCCTAATCCAACAAAGTTCGTATAGGTTTCAACATGTTTATTTACAGGTTTAAAGTTAACCATGTGCAAAAGTGGTTTTATGCAGCAAAGATGTTATTGGACATAATTTGCTTAACAGTTAAAGCAGATTTTAATATAGAAAAATTGACAAAATCCTTGGGGGTTTTTTCTACGGCAAAATAACTGTGTTCATGAAAGTTGAGTGAATTTTGAATCCTTAAGGTAAAACAATTAAACCACTCATTTTCAAGGATAATCTTATTTTGAACATCTCCACCCTCTTTGGGGCAACTGAGGTACAGTGATATTAAGCAATTTCTCCAGAACCATACAGTATAAAATTGGCAGAAGTAGCAATAAGCTTTAGGTCAACCAACTGGCATCTACATCAGCAACCGCATAGAATCATTACAAATAATATATATTAGCTTAGGTTAGACCAAATCTGCTCTGGTTGTCTTACAATAGTAAGACATGATGATAGGCAAAACTTTTGCTTGTAATTCAAATAAGTTAAAAAAACACAAGCAATTTACTTGTCCCTTTTGAGGAGATGATTGGCATTTTGTAAGAGTAGACCAGGGGTCTTTACTGGAAGATCTGTTCTGTTGCTACCATCTATGATTCCACAACCAGATCCTCAGTTTATGCAGAGGCTGTGTCGCTTTCAGTGGGGTTACCCCAGATTCCATCAGCTGAGGATCTAGACCATAATTTCTAAAACCTTGTAATATTACATCGTTCAGTTTGTGCACATGTGCATGCACACACGCACGCACATGCACATATATACATGCATGTATGCATATACATATATAAGTAAATGTGTGTGTATATATGTACATATACACACAACATAATATATATATATAACGTGTATATTTGTATACCTCACTGTTTCTTTAGCTTTTGTTACCCAAATAGTTTTCAACGAGAGAAAATTAAGTATTGATAAATAATGGAAGTCTATCTGGTTTCTAGAATAACTGCAAAGTACTTTCTCCAGCTTCCCAAAGAGAAATAATATCCTGTATGAAACCAATTTCTGTACAGAAACTGATCCATGTATAAGGAAGGCACAGTCTGCTTTATTATGGGGATGCACATCATCATCACTGAATTTGTTTGTTTCTTCTTAAGATTTCATGACTTTTTGTAGTCGTTTGTTTGCAGCATTATTTTAAACACATAATATGAAATTTTGGCCATATTGAAGTCAATGGCACAACTTCCTGTTTACTTCAGTGGGGTGATATTTTATTCTAAATCTTTCTCTCTCTCTCCCCCTTGAGTTTGCATTTTGCAGGTATTGTGTCTCACCTTTGCTTTCTACAGTCTACTACACACTAATGAGGTGAAAGGTCACTTTGTTGCACTCTTTCACCTAAAGCTTTGGAAAGAAAAATGATCCTTGTTTTTGCAGCTTCTTATGAAAATAGATTCCCAAGTGTCTTAGAATTCTTTCAGAGTTCACTTGTAAATGTGTTTGTCGGAGCTCTTCATGATAAAAGCTTGCATCAATCTTTCCAACCTGAACACATCCTGACTCACCTACCTGACTCACCCAGCTGACTCAAACTTGACTGAAGCTTGTTCCAAATGTAGAAAAGCTTTCTAGGAATTTTTGCCAGATTCTATGAAAGAAGCTTCAGTATTTGTGTCCTCAAGTTCCATGCTTTTAATGAAATTTGGGAGTAAATGATCTAATTGGTTCAGATTTCATTTGGACATTTGCCTCACTCTTGTACACATAGAAGAATTCTCTAATTATTATTAATTGATTATATATTATAGCAGAATAGTAACCTTGCTGTGGTTAGAACTGAGTATTGATTTCTCTTTAAAGAGAAACTCTTCTTATTACTCTAAAATCCACATGTTGATTCGCTGTCCCCCTTCCCTATTACTGATTAATTGTGCAATGACCTGAAGACTAGCTACATGTGGAAAGTACTTATCACATGATAAAAAAGTTCTAACCAGCAATAAAATTATATCTAGCACATGTGTACTAACTTTACAGCTGGTTGCTATTGAGTTTTAATTTGCATGTATAGTAAGGTCTTCCTTGTAGCTGGGAGCCTCATCAGCTTCAGGGGTGCACTATACCCCCATGACACTCAGCAATTGTGTGGATTGTGCATTAGATACAATCACATCTTTATGTTCATGACTAAAGGGGGCCATATTATCTTTAATTTTTTGTATCTCATGAGGCTAGGAGTGTAGGACAGATTTAGTAATTCATTTTGAGATAATTTTTAAAAGATGTCCCTGCAATACAGACTCACAATGCTGTTATCAGTACATGCAACCGGGAAGAACATATTAATTGCAGGGTGCATTACACAGATCTGATATCTGAGCTGGGAGCTGATGCTCAGCACAGCATGCAACTGGGAGGATGATCTGAGAATGGGCACATTTGATGCATAACAGAATCCCGCAGTCCTAAAACCAGGTAAGAATTATGACAACATACACTAAAATGAAAGGAGTTGTCTACATCTCTTGGATCAATCATTCCTGGTGCTGTTTATCTTCTTGGGTCTCTCTAAACTGAGCAGATCTCATTGAGATGGATGTGTTACTGAAGGCCTCCATGATCTTTCCATACTCTAGGGATCAGTTGCTGAAGGAAGAAAAACACAGGGATGGGTGTGGACCTGAGAATGTCAGAATGCTGTTATGTATGATATTTGGTATGGTGTAATAAGAGTCAGGGAGAAGGGATGTGCAGGTTAACATCAGTCTTTTCTCATGCTCTTAAAACAATGACAACCTACAAAGAATGAAACATGCAAAATACTGTGAAATATCCAATGTTTTTCTACCCTGTCAAGAGGAAAAAGGACCATAGCAGATCATTGTAGGATCCTTTACCTATTATATGATACCTATAGTTCCTCAATTTACTGTTATCTCCTGAAAATAGCATCTATTTTATGATTTTAAAAATACTTTCTAGGACAGGCTGGCAACCATATCCAACCCATTGAACTTCTGGATCCATCCTGTACATGTCAGGTTTCAGGCTTTTACAGTATGTTTGCTAGTAGTAGTTTTAATGTACCAGAAATAGTATAAAGGATATATATTTGTGAGATAACTAGAATTATTGATTATTTGTCTTATTTTACATCTCCTCTTCTACCAAGTAAACATTTTATATCATTCTTTTTCAAGAAAGAAAAATAAATTGATGTTAAGATGACTTCAAAGAAAGACAAGTCCCTTTGACACAATTCTGTTTTAAGACAGTGTTAAGTATACATATCTTTCTAGCTAATAAGGCTGTGTGAAACAGCACCATTTCGTTTTGACTTCTATTTGCCATTTTGAAGGGACGGTGTTTTGTTTCATTGTTTCATTTCATTTTGAAGCACTGTTCCATTTTGTTTCGTCGCAACTGTTTTGCTGTTTCGACGTGTTTTGACATTTCACCCATAGGCTATAATGGAGAATCATAAAAATGCCTATAACTGTCATTTCTTGCATGATTTGAATAAAAAGTGCAGGGATCATACCCCCTTCGGAGGAGATAGGTACAAGGAGATAGGTGCAGGGGCTTCTGGGAAACTGCACCTCAAGATGCTGACAAGCAAAACTCATGTGACTTGCTGGCAGTGGCAGCCTCCTGTCATCCTGAGCACAGATTTGAGGGCCTGCACCCCCAGGAAGTCTGTGGGACTGTGCCAGACTCCTCCAGGGTTGCAGGCCCATGGGTCTGTGCTTAGGATCACAGAAGGCTGCTGCTGCTGCCTGGAACAGCCCATGCCCAGCACCAGGAAGACCGGCCTCAGGCAGCAGCAGCAGATTTGTCATCCTGTGTGCAGAACTGGGGGCCCACACCTCTGGCATGGCTGTGCCACACTCCTCCTGGGGATGCAGGCCCCCAGATCTGTGCTCAGGATAACAGGAGGCTTCTGCTTCCACCTGGGACCAGTGCTGGGTATAGCTGTTGGCCCCGGGCAGCAGCAGCAGTCTCCTGTCATTCTGCTTGCAGATCTGGGGACCTGCACCCCCTGGGAGGACTCCAGCAGTCCTGGGAGGGCAGATTGAGCTCCATGGGGCTGATGGAGCTACTCAAAATGCAGCTCTCTGAGCAGCTGCACCAGCTCCATGAAGCTCAGTGGTGGGAGAGCCAGTGGCAGAGCTGTTCAGGGCCCAGCTCTGGCCTGTGGCTCTCCCCCACCTCTCACCACGGGACTGAGCTGTGTGGGTCTGGTGGAGCTGCTCAGAGTGCAGCCTTAGTTCTCTCCCACCTCCTGCCACTGGGCTGTATTCCAAGTGGCTCTGCCAGCCCCATGGTGCTAGCTCAGCAGCAGGAAATGGAGCACAGCCCTGGCTGTCCCCTGCCTTCTGCTACCAGGCTGCTTCAAAACTTGAAACGTTTCAAAACTTTTGAAACATTTCAAGTTCCCTCTTTTAGTTCCAAAGTTGTTTCAAGGCCTTTTGTTTCATTTTGATGTTGCTGTTTTGACCTCAAAACATGCCGAAACAGCTTCATAACAGAACACTCATTGACATTTCGCACACCCCTTCTAATTAATTTCCTTTATGATCACACTTTTGCTGTATGCCTCTTCTGCTCTGTGAATGACATAAAATTTCTGTCCGGTGGCTCCTGGCTACAGTTCATTTTCTTATAATCACCTTCATTATAAGAAAACCTCTTAATTATTTTGAAAATGCTTTGAACTCAGGAAAACTACCATAATGAAAAACCTATATAATGTTTTCATAAGCGACATAGAGAAGAAAAAATGAGGCATTTCAGGAACCATATAGTCTGTAAAGTGTCATTAGCTAGGGAAAAGGAGGAGGGCCTGGAATTAAAAATTCCTGAATATATGTATGCCTTGTAATGCAAATAATGTGCTGTCTGACTATAGGCAAGACACTTAATCTTTCTGTACATCTTCCCATCTATAAAATTATAATGATACTTAACCACCTCATAAGTATGCTGAAAAACTTAAATCATATTTCAACAAATAACTTGGACACCCTCAAAGGAATGTCTTATATAAATGATTTAACTAGTCATATTTATTTTTAAGTGCTATGTGATGTTAGATTCTGTCCATCTAGGCTTATTTATTAGTAATAGTGTTAGTAATTTTATACTTTCTTGCTGTGGAAAGGACAGGATGTGTTGAAAGCTGCAGTGCTGGGAAAACCTATTGGGGCTGCTGTGAATTAGTGTTAGCAAATACAGTGTCTAACAATAGGGTTGATTACAGTTTGGTCATGAGGCATTTTGCCTGGGGAAAGCATGACCATGCCTTCAGAGTAGTTTGAGAAGTAGGTGATGGAGGCTGAGGGGGCTTTGCTTTTTTCCCCAGTTGTCAGTGTTTTTAGCCTTGATTACTCTTACTCTTAACCTCACTCAATTGGCTATTTGAAAGAAAAGAGGGTTTTTCTCCAGAAAGGTGTACATGGTTATGTACTCTTGAATGTTACAAATGTTTGATAGCCATTTGTTAGATGTTAAAACAATTATCAAGGCAGAAAGAATCTAGAAAAGTTTACTACAGAATCTTTGTTGCCTCTTGTACTATTTTTTTAAATGCAGTTTTTGGCCTCAGAACACAGGCTTAATAGCCATCCCTGACAGTTTCTGACTTCCTCTCTCATCACTCATTAGAGGCACAGTCAGGGAGTTGAAATGATCCTGGCACTTCATTCCCAGTTCAAGCTAACACAATGAATGCCTTGCCGTTTAATTATCTTGAGCCCTCATAAAAGGAATTCTGGCTTCTGGTACAGCAGATTGTCACAAGATGCGGTAAGGAATCACACATGATTTTGAGACTTGTGTGCAGTGAATGTGTGTCACCGTGGTAACCGTTTGCACCTGCAAGCATGAGTCATAGAACCGAGGAATTGGAATGTGATTGTGCGCTCTTTATGGAGCACTGAAAATTGTTCCTAGACAAAGAATAGAAAATATCTTCACTTTAGCAGTCCAACTGGTCTGGCAAACATCAATAGAGTACCTGATTCTTTATAGTCCAAAAAACTATGCCACTTTATGCCAGAAAGTCTGTTCCCTTGTTTTTAATCAAATATATTTTCTATGATGATGATGATTGCTGTGAGATCCGATGGATGTGAAATAAGAAACCTAGGAAGGTCTACAGATCTCTCTCTCGCTCAATATAAATGGAGCATTTCACTTTTCAAGGCTTTCCAAGTATTTTCTAAACTATATTAAAAATAATCTTTGAGTTCATGTATAAAATGTAGAGTAAATCTGTTCAAATGATGGTAAAACTCATAAGATGGCTAGCAATGGTTCTGTGCTAATAAAATTGTGGGTTTTTTCTCCTGAAGAGTTCTTTGCAAAGCTAATAGTACCTGTATTTTTGCAAACCCATTTGATTTTATGAGGCAGATGCTTAGTTGGTGTAAATTGGATACCTAAATTGATTTCAGTGGACCCATGGCAATTAATACCAGCTGAGGATCTGGCCTTTTAAGTTTTGGCAATAAAATTTTACTTCTCTGTAACACCTCTAATCCCAGTGTCTCAAAGTGATTTACAAACATTAATTAAGCCTCACAATACTCCTGTGATGTACGCAAGTGGTGTTATTCTTAGGACTGTGCTAAATATTCATAACAGAATTGAAGACAATCAAAATTTACCTCTTTTAGAAATCTCAGCAATATCAAAGACATGTGGTGTTGTTTGAGATTTTTTTTGCATCAGCAAAATCAACTAATGATGGTAAAAACCATTTATATTCTTGAATCAAAGTTCATAGAGCATCCAGATAATCTACTTGTAAATTTTAATATACTGAGTTTCATCACTGTGTTAAGTCACATGGCATTTCTTCACATTTTGTGCATCTACCTCATGTGCTCAAGGGGATATTAAGAGTCATTTTGACCAGTTTGCTTTATCCTAGACAGTAAATTAGGGTACAGACATCTAAATCATGTCGAAAGAGGGGAGAAAGCATGCAAACACCATACTGAGGTATGTTCAGATCTTTAAAAGTATTTAGGCCTTGCAGTGGGTTTGGCTCAGTTTTGCTTGAGTAATATAAATGACTAGATCCTATCTTCAGAAGTGACTTAGGAACCTAAAGTCATGTTTACATTGATGATTGAAAGACTGTCTGGATTTTTATTCAGCCCATTCATCCTCAGCAAGTCTGGGCACAGGTGTGCAAGATCTGTTTAACTTCCCTGTAAGCAAATCTGTCAGGGGCAGCTTGCCTCATGAGATGACAGTTTTACAGTGTGGTTGTAGCAGAACTGCATGCTATGGATCAAAGAGTACAAAAAGTCTTCTGGCAGCAATTCCACAATTCTCTGTTTTTTGTCTACCAGTTATTCAGCACTTCTGGCTGAAAGCTAGGTGACATGATTTACCTCCTAATTTGGTGGTTAATCCCTGGCATACAAAGTTCTCCAGAGCAATTATACACTATAAACCTCACCCTGCTCTGCTACTGCAAACACTTTTCCCAGTGCACTAACTAGATTGTGATTTACATGCAACATGAGAAACACCTGTAAAAGACTGACAAAGGAAATGTCTCAACTCTGTGCTTCAGTTGTGGGAGCGGCACAAGATTCTTGCCAGTGCTCGGTATACCAAGCTTCTTGCCTCACATGACCCACATTCTATGAGAGGGGGGTCTTACAACTGAAGGGAAAGAAGATGGAAACTGTTAATGGATGTTTCCAGGGTGCAAACACTGTTATGGAAATTGGAAGCCCAAGGACCCCAGAAAAGTCCACACAGGATTTGTTTCCTGTGCCTGTTCTGAGAGGATGTCTTTGGCATTCAACTCACAGATGCTTTCTCTTCCTGAATTACAGCATTTTCATTAAGTACACATTAGTTTATCCATTTTCTATTATTGTGTCAGCACTTGATTTGTGTGCTTTGGTTTCTTTAGTTTGTTAAATTAGAAGTTCAGTTTTGTTTATTTTAATTTTTATTGGTATGCTTATTTCTGTGGTTTGTTAAAAAAATATAGCTTACATTCAGATGACCTGACCACAGTCTCTTTAAGATATGTGTGTTTTTGCGTTTAATCTGTTCATTGAGATTATCACTGTAGCCTGCCCCATTGTAACAGGAGACAAAGTCACAGTATTGCAAAAAGATTTTGTTGAAGTATAAAAACGGGGAAACCACCTACATGTTCCAATGATTTGATACCCATATGTCCCAAAAATAGATAGCATTGGAAGCCACAGTTAAAGTAATACACAAGTCAGCTGACAAAACAACACTTTATTCAGCAACCACAATTCATCAGAAACTAAATATCCTATGTATGTTAGCGGCTCCTTTTCCACAGTCATTCAGAGAATGGTTAAAGAGGGGAATTCCAACATCAGTTACAAGTCAGTAACCTGCAAAATAACACATGAATTAGTAGGTAATTAATTACTAGAACCACCATATGGCATGAACGTGAGTGTTCATGACATACGTAGTGTAGCAGTCTTGCCTTTTGGAGCTTGGGTTGAGTCCCAGGCTTTAAATCATGCTGTTTGGATTGGTGAATCTCATCCGCCAGTCAGGAGGCAGGAAGAAGAGTTCAGTCACACCCCTTTCCTGAGGGGAGGAGGAGAGGAGTCATTCCCCCCGCCCACCCCGATTGACGACTGCAACACTCAGGTCTGGAAGACTTCAGGGGCAGAGCCCTGGAGCATATAAAAGGAGCTACATGCCCAGCTTGAGGCAAGCACACCCAGGAGTGAGAAGAGAGGGGCTTAGAAGAGCAGTGAAGAGCTGCTCAGCAGAGAGAAGCAGTAGCCCAGAAGTGCCCCTGAAAACTTCCATCAGTGGGGAATGGTGGACGGCTCTAGTAGCTAAGCTCTTGGTGTGCAGCACAACATATGGCATCCAGACCTTGGGAGCTGCATGAGGCAGCTCAGGCCTGCAACCTCTGGCGTGCAGCCAGATGCACAGTGCACAGGACAGTGCATGGAGTAAGACCTTTGGACCACTTCGGAGGGTCTGAGAGTGGACTGAGCCTGGTGCTGCATGAGGCAGCCCAGGCCTCCAACTCATAGCAAAAGGCTGAGTCCAGAGAGCCAGGCAATGATTGGGCCACTGAGCCAAGCTAGGGGCCCCAGCAGCTCTGCATAGTGGAGCTCTGTTCCAGGGGACAGCAACCCACCCCTGAAGCCCACTGCAGGTGAGAGACCAGCCTGGCACAGAGGATGAGGATCACCCTCTAGGCCTGGGAGCTATGAGTTGCAGGGAAAAGAGGATTCCCACAAAGGATGGGAGTTCTCCCCGCCCCCCACCCCGCCATTGGTTAGAAGGGCTCCTGAAAGGGAAGATCTCACCGGGAGGACCCCCCTAAACTTACCAGCTTCTTTGCAGAGCTTGGGAAAATCCCAGGGGCACTGGGATTTCCCCTCAGGATTGAGTTTATCTTTGGGGTTTAACTGTTTCAAATCAGATACTTAACTGTGATTTACCTATATCTGGAGCACTGGTGTTCGGTTCTATGCTATTTACCGAATGGTATTGTTTATGTTACTGGTTTAGATACCTTAAACATATATACATACACATTGTACTGCAGGGTTTATATCCATGTTCCTTTCCCTTGTGATAAGTTAATGTAAATAAATGTGTATATAGTTAAGTCCCCTGACTGTCCTGGCCTGGTTCCATAGGGACAGAGGGAAATTGAGTGGTCTGCAGTTCCCATCCCACAGCACACCTGCCAGCTAACAATCCCCTTTAATTGGAGAAGGAGAGTATATACCCAAGTTACCTGGGCTAACTAGTTTTGCTAGCCTCTCTTTCCATGAGCCTGTATTGCTTAGGGGCATGTTACAAATTTTATATAAAGTAGTACATAGTGAGAGAAATGAGCATTTGGTTTGCTGGCATTCAGTCATTTTTGGAGGCAGTGCCATATTTCCTTTAGCTTTCCAGAGCTAGGGACAGAAGTTACACACAAACTGGTTTAAAACTTACTGAAAGTTACAGCTGGCTGCGACTACAAATCCCAGAGGCACCCAGAAGTAGAAAAAGGAAGTGATGAGCAACCCTTCAGAGCCTGCTGCTGTGATTCTGGCTTGAGCCACTGTGGGTATGGTGTGTGTATTCACTTCCTCTTCCTGCTGCCCTTAAAGTTTTTGGGACTTGCAAGCCAGAATCACAGCAGCAGGCTCTGAAGGGTTGCTTCCCAGAGAAGGGAAGCAGCCTGAGCTCTCTAGATAGCCTACTCCCAGCAGCTGTGATAAGTCCACTGCTTCTGGGAGATTGTGATGGAAATGAGCATGGGGTACTACAGGCAGCCTTGTTTTCCACTTCCTGGCACTTTTTTGACTCTTCCTCACATGTGGGGTCAAAGAGGGAGGAAGGGTAGAGCAGATGCTGTTTAGATGGAGTCAAGTGGCTCATTTATTAGCAAAGCAGCATGATGCAGCAGTCAGACTTCATTATGCCAGTTGTGTGGAATCAGCTGTGACCTCTTCACAGACTATGCAGCAGTCCAGGCCTGGTAAAAGGTTGCTGGGCACTGGCCAGGAGTTTGCAGGATGCCAGCAATGAACACTCACTGGGCAGTGTTAACTGGGGCTATTGCCTCACTCTGGGAAGGGATGACAGCATCTCCATCTCCCTGAAGATACAGTAGGTCCCTGTTGGAATGGGAGCACTGGGTTTGCCCTGTTCAGATGGTCTCTGCTTGGTTGCGAGGCAGGGAAAACTTCCCTCCTGGATTCCCCAACAGTCCCTGGTTTCCTGCAGCATAGGTACACACAGACTTACACTGGGAATCCCTGAGCCTGGAGGGAGCTAATGGGGGCGGTGCACTGCCAGTGCCCCACACTCCAGACCCACACCCCCTTGTCTCCTCAGTATCCTTCACTCCCAATCCACAGCCCCTTCACCCCTGCTGGTGCCCGTCACTCCTGACCCATAGTACCTGCCTCCTCAGGCCTGCCAGTACTTCTCACTCCTGACCCACAGCCCCCTGCCTCCCTAGCCCTGCCAGTACCCCACTCCCAATGCACAACCCTTGCCCCCCCAGCCCTGCTGATGCCACTTACTCCCAACCCACAGCACCTGGCCCCCTAGCCTGGCTAGTGTCCCTCACTTCTGACCTGCAGACCCTGGCCCCCATCCATGCTGGTGCCCCTGCGCTTTCACACTTCTGGAGGCACAACCCAGGCATTGAACCAAGCTTGGGAGCATGGAGATGGCAGGAGGACAAATCTATCCATCTGTCCATCTATCCTCTGTCCAGACAGAGGGATGGTCAGACTGGCAGATGGACAATCACACAGAGAGAGACAGACAAACAGATGAATGTTTAGATAGTTGGATGGACAGACAGATGGGCAGAGGGACAGATGGCTGGCTGGCTGGACAAACAGACTGAAGGACAGATGAACAGATAAATAGGCAGATGCAAGGACAGGTGGAAAGATGGATAGATGGACAGACAAACAAATGGATGGATGGAGTGACAGATGGATGGATGAAAGGACAGACAGACAGAGGGATGGACAGATAGATGAATAGATGGACAGACAGGTTGAATCACAGATGTATGGAGTGACAGATGGATGGAAGGATGGATAGATGGAAAAACGGATGGACAGATGGACAGGCAGATGGATGGAAAGATAGTAAGATGGACACACAGATAGACAGGTGGAAAGATGAACAGGTGAAGGAATAGACAGATGGACAGAGGAACAGGATGGATGGATGGATGGATGGATGGACAAACAGATGGACATACAGACAGGCAGACAGATGCAGGGACAGACAGGTGAATAGATGGACAGATAGGCAGATGGACAAATGGATAGACAGACAGAGAGACAGAGAAACTGAAAGATAAATAGACACATGGATGGACAGATGGATTAGCTGGCAGACAGATAAATGGACAGGTGAACAGTTGGATAGACAGATAGATAGACAGAGAGGCAGATTGTCTTTCTATCCTTCCTTTGTTCTGTCTAATGGAAAGACAGATGGACAGATAGATGGACAGAAAAATGGTTAAACAGACCAACAGATGGACAGATGGATGGATGTAAGAAATGGATGGATGGACAGATGGATGGAGAGATGGACAGATGGATGGACTGATGGAGAGACAGATGGATGGACAGAGATGTACACATGGACAGATGATGAGCCAGATGGACAGACAGATAGATGGGTGAACATATGGTTGGATGGACAGATGGATGGGTGGATAGACAGATGAAAGAACAGGCAGATCAATGGATGGGTGGATGGACAGACTGCAAGGGATAGATGGACTGATGAATAGATAGACAGAAAGATGTATAGAAGGAAAAAGGTAGATGCATGGATGCACGGACAGCTGGATGAATAGACAGACAGGTGGACAGACAGATGAACAGAGAGACAGATAGATGGGCAGATAGACAGAGTGACAGACAGATGGCTGGATGTAAGGACAGACAGCTGAAAGGATGGAGTAATAGACAAATGGATAGACAGCTGGATGGATGAAGAGATAGACATGGATGGACAAATTGATACAGATGGACAAATGGTTACGGACCGATGGACAGACACAATTGGATGAATGGACACTTTCAGGTGTATGGACAGATAGACAGATGAAGCAATAGATGGACAGATAGACAGTTGGATGGATGGGTGGACAGATGGATAGACAAGAGGATGAATGGACAGATGGACAGAT
>JAGPOW010002742.1:48524078-48547274 GCA_030014935.1 Caiman crocodilus
TTCCTGCCATTGGCGGGGGGTCAGACTAGATGGCCTGTTCTAGGCCCCTTCTGACCCTTAATATTATGATACTATGATAAATGGGGGAACAGACGGATTGACAGATGGATGGATGGACAGAAGAAAGGATGGACAGACAAACGGATGGACTTATGGGCCATATGAGGGGGCAGTGTGTTTATAGTATACAAGGTGGCATTTTGGACTTATTTCTACATCTTCTAACATTCATTACAGAATAGATGCAGAGGCCCATGCAGAAATGGCCTTCAGCAGAACAATATTCCAGAAAACAATTGGATGCTAATTTCACACAGAATAGAATATGGACTTGTATAGAAGGTGGAGAGAGGGGATTTTTTTTCCTAACTTAATTTTCTTTCTTCAGCATCTTCTGTTATGAAAATATTTGTGCCTGTCTGATTTTGTTTAGAGTTTATGCTAGAGTTGCTGAAGGAATCAAAGTTGTTATTTAACAAGTTATTTTCCAGAGGACATTGGAAAGGACAAAGTAAGTGTTCCTCACACCTGAAATAATCAATAACTGGCTCTCAAAAATGGGGTAAATGCAGTTTCAGAGTTAGAAAGTCACAGAAAATGGAATATATATGTTTTATCTCTTAAATTACCAATCTTTCCAAATCCAGCTAAAAATATGTGTTCTATGTGTGAGCAAACTGATGTGTTGTTATATAGGATAGAAATAAGGAGAACAATGCATGAGCAAATGAAGAAAAAAATCTGGTCTTTTTAATCACATCCCTAAATGAGACTTAAGACTTAAATGTTTTGAAGAGAAACCAATCAAGGAGCTATATTAATGAACACAGGAGAAACCTGTTGAGGCTACTTTTCAGGATAGAAATGGAAATGGGTTAGTTATGCTCTAAGAAAACATAGGTAGATTCGTAGATTCATAGAGTGTTAGGGGCTGGAAGGGACTTTCTAGATCATGGGGTCCAGTCCCCCTACACTAGGCAGGAAAAGACAACTGGGGTCAAGTGACTCCAGTGAGGTGACTTTCCAATCTCCTTTTGAAGATTTCCAAGGGAGGTGACTGCATCACCACTGGAGGGAGTTTATTCCACAGTCTGGACACTGACTGTAAAGGAGTTTTTCCTGAAATTGAGCCTGAAGCGGCCTTCAAGGAGTTTGTATCCATTGCTCCTGGTCTTCCCCAGGGATGCCTTGTGAACAGCTGTTCACCGAGTTCTTGATGTACTCCCCGATGTAGTAGTAAGCCACTACCAAATCCTCTCTCAGCCTTCTCTTCCATAGGCTGAAGATGTCCAAGTCCCTCAGCCTCTCCTCGTATCACTTGTCTTGCAAGTCCCTGATCATACAGGTGGCTCTTCTCTGGACCCTCTCAAGTTTTTCCATGTCTTTGTTGAAGTGTGGTGCCCAGAACTGGATGCAATACCCCAGCTGTGGTCTCACCAGTGCAGAGTACAGTGGGAGTATCACTTTCTTAGCTTTGCATGAGATGCAACGGTTAATTTATGCCAGTGTGTTGTTTGCCCTGCTGGCCACAGCATTGCAGTGTTGGCTCATGTTTATGCAATGGTTAATCACTACCACTAGGTCCCGTTCATCCATGGTGCAAGTCAAATTGTTTCCATTGAGCCTATTAGTATGTTGGGGATTGTTTGCCCCCAGAGGAAGCACCTTACACTTCTGAGTGTTGCACTTCCTCTGTCCAGGTCAGTCTGTATCTGCAAACTGTCTTCTGGCATGACCATGCTCCCCCCTAATTTTGTGTCATCCACAAACTTGGCCAGCGAGTTTTTCACCCCCACATCTAAATTGTTGATAAATATGTTGAAAAGCACTGGTCCCCTGTGGGGCACCACTGGCCACTTCTCACCAGGATGACAGATCCATTCATGAGCTCTCTGCGTCTTACCATGTAGCCAGTTTTCCATGCACTGAACTGGTGAGCAGCTAGGCCCACAATCTTCCTATTTTTTCACAAGGATATTGTGGGATACTAGATCAAAAGCCTTTTGGAAGTCTAGGTATATAATGTCGACCTTCTCTCTGATTTCCAGGTGGTGAGAGACCTGTTCATAGAAGGAGATGAGATTAGTAAGACAAGACCTACAATGATGAAGCCATGCTGGCTGTTGTTTAGAATCTTACCCTCAACAAGAGTATGGCACATAGATTCTTTAATGAGTTTTTCCAGGATTTTCCCAAGGATGGAGGTTAGGCTGAATGGCCTATAGTTGCCCAGATCCTCCTTCTTCCCCTTCTTGAAGATGGGCACAGTATTGGCCCTCTTCCAATCCTCAGGGATCTCCTCTATGTGCCATGATTTATGAAGGAGTTTTGCCAGGGGTTTTGCAATGACCTCAGCCAGTTCCATCAGCACTCTCAGGTGAAGTCCATTTGGTCCTGCTGACTTATAAATGTCTAGCTTTTCTGGTTGGTTTTGCACTAGCTCAGCATCCAGCATAGGAAGGATATCATTCCCAGCATGCCCTCTGTGATTCTTATCTTGCTTGTCTTTCCCCTTGGGAATACTGAAGCAAAGTGGGAATTCAGGAGTTCAATTTTTTTTCCTGAGTGTCCCTTACCAACTGTCCTGAGGTGTTAAGAAGGGGCCCAACACTTACATTTGTTTTCCTTCTGCTCCCTACATACCTAAAGAAGGACTTCCTATTGTCCTTGACTCCCTTGGCTAACTTAAACTCAGTCGCTGCCTTAGCTTTCCTAATCATTTGCCTACAAGTTTAGACCACTGTTGTATAGTCCTCCTTGAGCTTCCACAGTGTATAAGCCAAGAGGACAGCAATGTCCCTATTTAATCCAGGAGGGCTTGCCAGTGCTTCTGCTACCTTTTCTCTTAATGAGAACAATTTTCTTTTGTGCTTTGAGGATTGTGTCCTTGAGGAATAACTACTCCCCCTCAAGTTCCCACACTCAGCCCTCCAGACACTCCACTAAGGGGCATACCCCATAAGTGGGGGTGCCCCCATACGCAGTGGCCAATGCCATGCCAGACAGCCCCTGCATTCTGGGGCCATAGGCTCTGTCTGGGTGGAGGTCTCAGTGATGCTGGGGCAGCTGCAGGTACGACAAGTTGCTGCTATGCCCAAGAGTGATTGTGTGGTAATAGGCTATGCTACTACTCATGAACTGGTCAGTAAACTGCCAGCAAACTGCTTCCCCTCTTGGCAGTCCCTGTTTGCTGGTTCTCTGGTGACAGGTTCCCTGGTCTGTGTTACAAAAGAAGTCCTAGAACCCTCAAGAAATATAGAAAAGGGAAACCAAAACATCCCTAGAGCTAAAGGACATTGGTCAGACCAGGAGAGAAATTAATAGCTAGGGACAGACATTAAAAAAGCCAGAGCTGGAATTGATTCAATCTTTGCAGGTTAGAGAATTAACTTACAGACAAGGTCAACAACTTGCTCAGTGTCACTTACTGGTTCTTCATAGTAAAGATGGTAACAGAATCCAAGAGCTTTCAATATACTACATCTTTGTTAGAATAGTATTTAATACTGAATGTTCAAGAACAGCCAGCTGGAAAACTTCTATAGTTATTTTATTTTCAGAAAAAATTGTGAATTTTCACACGGCTGTTTTTACCTAAAATTGGTTAGAAACTGTAATACTTAGCTCTAGAAATGGATTTTCAGTTTAAACATGCATCTTCAGAAATTTGGGTAGTCTGAGATTCTAGCTTGGGACCATTTCTATATTTATTAAAAAACAAACAGAAAAATCTTCCCAGTTTGGCATATAGAGATATATGAAGAAAGGTATGTCAGAAATTTTTGGGAATTGTACACTAATACCCTTGAGATGGTGGACAAAATGTTTGCTGATTCCTAAGTGAATCTCCTGGCTCTACTCAGGAAATAAAAGTCTGAAATCCTTTCTAAAGCAAAAGAAAGGGGATAAGTATTCCTTTAAGGAAATGTAAAGCAAATCAAAACCACCAAATCTGATTATTTCCAACAGGCACTCAAGATAAGATTTCTTTGGATAAGTTCTGAAAAGGGGGTACCATTTGTAGAGTATGCTATCAGATCTACTTTGTGTGTGGCTAAGGAAGGAGTACAGATATGGTTATCTTACTTATTCCTGTTGAATCACAGTGGGAGTTGGAGGATTAATATAAGCCTAGCATATTACAACCTGTCAATGCCTTGAGATATTTAGGAGCTCGTCACCTAAGCAAATATTAGAAACAGATGAGCAATGTGAAAATAAAATACTATGCTGTTGTTTGAACCTTTTTTCAGTTGTTTGCTCACAGGCAACATAGGAACAGAAAATTTGGAGTTCAAGTCAGGCATGCTTGAGAGGCATAACGTTGTGTAAAGCCATAATCATTAATTTCAAAAATATATATTTTAAAAGTAGGACACTATTTGGATATAGTCGAGCCAGGATCAGCTCTTTTATTTCTTTTTTCTACTTTTTGTTCCTGTTGTATTTTAACAAGGCAGTTTTCCAACTCTGCATTAATGTAATGTATCACCTCCATACAGGACTCTGACAAGACATGAGACTAAGTATTATACATTGTGATCACTGTCCTCTTTAGAGCTACATTCCCTTTTTATATTTGGAGCATTTGGACTTATTCAAGCCACAGTTCTGGTTTTATGCATGATACTGCAATGAAACAGAATAATTAGTTAATTTCTCCTGCTTTAATATAGAGAAGGTTCTTCGTCTCTCCTAAATATACAGTGAGCAATGCCAGGTGCTCTCAAGTAAGTTATGTCCTTAAACAGAAATAAAGGGAGATTTGATGTCTTAACTACAGCTTGTCACTAGATGAATGGCATGAGATGGGGTAAGAAAAATGTTTTCAATCCATTAGGAATTAGGTACAACAAAGAGAAGAGACTGCTGGAAATCAATTCTCTGATTAAAAACAGTCTACCTACTAGTGACTGCTGAAGGCTTAATCAAGATAGAGTCTTTACACATTTCACTGCATGTAGAAAGCTAAGAAATAATAAAAATTTGAGCAATAGTTACCCAATTGTGACACATAAATTTGAACTTCCTGGGTACCTTGAAAATTTTAGCTGATACTGAGGATATTTAAAATATGTTTGAAAAGGCTGGATTTCTAAGCCCTTCTTTCAATTTTAAGAAATTCTAATAAACATATCCAAATTTAATGTCCTATTACCATAAAGATTACAGCTAGTAAATATTTAAAGTAGTGTTTTCTCCAAGTATATTAATAATCTAAAATAAATAACTAGAATAAATTTAAATTGCCAGCTCTGCTTTTGGCTCAGTAATGCATTACTATAAAACACTAGGCTAAATTCTATTCACAGGAAATTGTCTACAAAGTAGTCACTAGCTGTCAAAGTTCTAGGGTAACTTTGTGCTGTCTCTTTAGGCAGCTTCCATATTGCAAAAATTACAGTGGGAAAGCATTGTGTGCATAATTGACATGCAAGGAAATGTATAAGATTCTTAGTTTAAATTATTCCTATTAATGGGAAGGGGAGGAAGGAGTAATAAATAAGGATTTCTGAAAGAAAATATCAGGATTTGAAAGTATGGACTTTGTGAGTGTGTCCACACGAGTACACACATACCTCTTGCCTCACCTCAAACCCCTTTGAGGCACGGCAATAGGTACATGTGGGAACAAGAAAATGTTCCCTGTGCTGCAAATTTGCAGCGTGGGGAGAAATTTTTATTCCCTGGACATATATAAAAGTGGAGCAGGGCACGGTCCTGGACCATACTCTAAGGCAACTGGAGGCTTGGTCCTCCACAGAGACACTCTGGCTGCCAGAGAATCTCTATGATTGCCCCTAAGGCTGCGTGTTTCAGCACCAGGGCTCTGGTGCCAGTGAGTAAGGGGTTGGGGGGCTGGAGGAGGGGGGAGGGGACCATGGGGGGACCGCGATGGCCCCGCCCACTCCTTCAGTCCCCCCAACCCCCGCTAGCCCCTTGAGGCCCCTCCCCCACCAGCCCCCCAAGCCTGCAGACCACTGCTGCTTCTGGCCCCAGCCCCTGCCAGCCCCCATGAGCCCCCCAACCCATGCTGGGTCTGGCCCCTCCCTCCACCTCCCCAAGGCCTCTGACCCCTGCCCAGGCTGGCTTCTCCCCCTGCCAGCCCCCCTGAGACCCTCGACTCCTGCTAGGGCTGATCCCTCCATCCCACCAGCCCCACAAGACCACTGCTATGGCTGGCCCCTCCCCCTGGCAGCCCCTACTGAGGCCCTGACCCGTGCTGGGCCAGCCTCTCCCCCCATCAGCCCTGCGAGCCCCCTAACCCCTGCTGGAGTCAACTCCTCCCCCTGCCATCTGCCTAAACACCCCTTCCCCTGCCAGGGGAAGCCCCTGCCTCAGCCAGCATCCCTGAACCCTCTGACCCCTGCCAGGGCTGGCCCCTTCCCTTGCCAGCCCCCCCATGTCGCCTGACCTCTGCCAGAGCTGGCTCCTGCTCCTGCTCCTGCCAGGCCCTCTGAGACCCCTGATCCCTGCTGGGGCTGGTCCCTCCTCCTGCCAGCTCCCCATGAGGCCCCCAAACCCTGCTGGGGTGGCCCCTCCCCCTGCCCAATCCTTAAAACCCCTCCCCCTTCTGAGGCTGGCCCCTCCCCCTGCCAGCCCCTCACCATGGAAGTCCCTCTGAACCTTCCAACCCATTCAGGGGCTGGTCCCTCTCCCCTCCAGCCCCTCCAAGTCCCCCTACCCCTGCTGGGGCTGGCCCCTTCCCCTACTAGCCCCCCCGAGACTCCCAATCTCTGTTGGGGCTGGTCCCTCCCTCATCAGCCCTCCCAAGCCCCCTGACCCCTGCTGGGGCTGGCCCTTCCCCCTGCCACCCCACAAGGCCCCCTCCCCATGCTAGGGCTGGCTTGGCCTCCCAGAGTTGAACACCATGTTCAGGGACTGGATCTGCTGTTGGGGGGTATACCTCTTGTGTGGGGGCCATCACCCTTTGGGAGTGCAGCAGAACATATATTCATGAAACATGTATTATAGTTCACTTTATTATTATGATAATAGACTTGCTTTAACACTGTAGATTTATCAATAAAACATTGTCCAACTGATCACTGTCTCTTTCTTGCTCTCTGTCTTTATAATGGTCTTTTATTTTACTTGTGGAGGAACATGGATTTGGGGGTATTTTACAGAGTGACTTTGGGATTTTTTTTATCAGGGATTTTTCAGTTTTCCAATAGGGAACACCAGGCAAGACATGCTTTGACAGTTCAAAGCAGGCCACCATATCCAGAACAACTTCTGGGTGATAGCTGCCCAGATGGCTGGGCAGGGGGCACAAAGGCCAACTCTGCAACCACAGTCCACTGGCAGCTGGCCCAGAGGGAAAGATGATTCTACTGGCTGTGCTGTCCCCATCCAAGTCTGGCAGGTGCACAGCAGGTCATAGCCAGGCAGCAGCCCCCACTGCCAGACTGCTGCAGTGGGTAGAGGGTTCAGGGAATTCTCAGGCTGCTTCAGCAGTCCAGCTGGCACAAGGGGTAGTGTCCCCATGTACCATTTGGCTGGGCCCTAGAAACTCCTGAGAGCTGGTAGCCCAGAGCTACTTGGCAGAGTGGCTTTTTGTATTGCTGGGGGCAGGACAGGGTAGCTTTTTATACTGCTGGGGACAGCGCAGGTGCTAGCCCTGAGCTCTAGCTCCCCCTGGCGGAAGATCTGGGAGGAGCCAGGCAGGGTTATTTTGCCCCTAGTGGCACAATTTGCTCCACAACAAAGTGCATGTCTGAGAACATGCGCTGAGGCAAAAAGGCCCAGACCAAATTTGCACTGCTTGTATTTAAGCTGCTGCTAGCGCACATGCTTGCATGTGTGGATGTGCCCTGTAGGCCCAAAAGATGAAAAATAATTACAATTCTATTATATTTTCACCTTCTCAGATGCAGGCATGAACAATTTGCAATCTTTCTGCTATTCCTGAAAGCTAGGCCCTTGTGTTAATATGACAGATTCAGAAATAATTGCAGTCTCATCATGAATTTGAATATCCAGCTGGGATTTCAAATCTTAGTGACAAAAAGCGAAGAGTAATGTATTAAAGTAAAATTCTCATTAGTGAATTGAACCTCTATATCTCTTCATGGTTGGTAGAAAAAGTGTTCGTGCTATATAGAAATAATAGTAAGAAAAAGAGAAGAAAATCAGCAACATCAGTCTAAGAATTACACCTTGGAAATATTACTGTATTTACCGAAATCCAAGATGAACCTCAATTTAAGATGACCCCCAATAATTAGATTCTATACAAGGAAAAATGATAAATGTGTTATAATTTTTCATGTATAGAATCTAATTATTGGAGGATCATCTTAAATTTGTTTCCATCACCATGGCAGTGGGGAAAGCAAAGGCAAGGGAGAAGGAATTAGAGGGGAGGCGGTGGGGTTTGCAGACAATTTGCCTCTCGATGCCTATCCCTGCTCCCACTTATCTCTGCCATGAAAGCTCCCCCTCTGCCACTTCTGCTGTCTCACAACTTAATCTCCCACACCCTTTCCCTCCATCTTCTTCCCTCCACAGCCTCTTCTCCCCCCGTCCCTCCTTCCCCTTGCTCTGGTGCCAGTACTTCCATCCTTGCTTCAGCTGCGCATGGCCCCAGCCCAGCTCCATAGTAGTGACATGGTGGGAGAGGTGTCCTAGGCTGCTGGGGGAGAAAGGCAGAGGGCTCAAGAATGGTGGGGTGGGCCAGGCAGCAGCTTTGACCCCAAACCCAGTGCCAGCTCCAAACCAGAGTTAGAGCTAAAGCCTAAGCTGCAACAACTGCCTAGCCCCTACTGTGTTGTACTGAATTCCAAAATAAGGGGATTTTATTCCCCATGTTAAATGGGAAATGCCTGTATCTTGTAATCAGTTTAACTATGGAAAATATGTTTGCAAGAGGAAATGATTTCAGTGGGATATACATCCACACCTAATAGTTACCCGAGTTCAGTTAGCCAAGCTAATCTTATCCTTCTTGCATGATGATATGTTAACCTTGTCCTTTCGCTTAAGCTTAGGGGTGGGTGACTTGATTACAACCATCTAAAGAAAAACAAATTCATTTTGTGGCAACTCACCTATTCTTGATATTCATTTTCATTCCACATAGGAAGAGAAGTAAAATATTTCCAAAAAGATTTTGCAAAATGGAATTGTGTCAAAATATTCATTGGTTTAATAAAGAAGATCATGTTTACAGTTTGTCTTTTGTGTAATGCTGACTAGAGATTTCTTAGCCAAAACATTCTTACTGATGAAAACTTTTGCAAAATATTTTCACACAACACAAAATATTTTTCTCACCCCTTTATACATACCCTCCTCCTATACGTGGTTGCAACTCCAGAGCTCACCTACTCTGATCATAACTTCCCCTTCATCCATCTGTGTTGTCATCCAGGAAAGCTGACTTTTGTGAACATAGAGTTCTATTGGTCTCTCAATAACTAAAGTCATTCTTCATTTCCTGAAAAGACAGTGGAAGTTAACAATTTGGTCATCTCAAGGAAAAATAAAAAAAGAAGTGGAAAAAAGGCAGGCTCTGTTAAATCAGATTACCCCAGAAGATCTGTGGCTGTACAGTCAAGAGGAAAAGTATTTTGTCCGTTAGAATATTGAGACTTGACCTCTGGTAGATTTTAGGGCTGTGCAAAATGGCTACGTTTTAATTCCATTTCAGATTTGGCCATTTCGGAGGGACAGTGATTCATTTTGGTGTTTCAGATCTCTGTTCCTATTCAATTCGTCTTAATCTGTTTTGCATTTTTAAAGCTGTTTTGGTGATTAGGCCACAGGCTATAATGGGGAATCACTAAAATGCCTATAACTTTGTAATTTCTTGCCTGATTCAGATGAAAATTGCAGGAATGGTAGCCTCTTCTGAGGGTATGAAGCCTGTCAAGTTTCAAGAAGTGAAACTGTACCTCAAACTGTTCAAAGCAAAACTCATGTCACTTGTGTGTTTTATGGCAAAACAGGATGAAAACAGCAGGGATGGTTTCCCCTTCTGAGACCATGAAGCCTGTCTGGTGGAGGGGTTTCCGCGAAACGGCACCTCAAACTGTTCAAAGGAAAACTCATAACACGTGTATGTATGTAAGCAGAGTGGGATGAAACCAGTAGGGATGGTAGCCTGTAACAGGGTGCCTTTCCGGTGCTGGTTACATGTCCACTCACCCACCTGTTTCTGGACCAACCACCTGCCCTCTTTTTTTTCCTGCCACACCTTGATAGAAAATTGATTCAGATGTTTCACAGGTGGGAGGCTGCCCATATAGATGTCTTAGGGTGACATCCATTCTGCAACTCTGTACCTCCCCTTACACTGCCTTTAGGCCAGTTGAAACCTCGAGGCTCTTGCTCTGGGCATTCCTTGTGGTGGGCCTCTGGCCCTTTGACCCCCACTTTGGGTCTGGGCCCCAGCACGGACCAGTTGAGGGTACCTTTGCTACCTTTTATTAGACCAGCTGAATAGTTGGAGAAATATATCTTAGCAAGCTTTCAAGTATAAAAACCCTTTGTCAGACTGAGGAAGTATCTGCAGTTTGTGTGTGCTCTTACTGGATGGAAGGAATAGTAAAGAAGCCAGAGACTGGCATGCAATGCAGGCAAGAAAGCCAATCAGTGAAAATGTAATTTGAGGTGTCAGGGGGTGAGGGACAGTCTAGGGTGGGGATGTAGCAGAATAAAGTGGAGAGGTACTTGGGGAGTCAGACATCAGGCAGGTTATAGTGGGTCATAAATCCAGTGTCTATATTAAGTCCATGAATTTTTGTATTCAGGAGATGGTTGAAGTGAAGTTCACCAGGTTGAGAAGCTCTGGTGCCTGCATGTATTGGAACATGGACATCAGATTTGGCAGGGGAATACTTTTTATGATTCCCATATTTGATCAAATTAATATAGGTGTCATGCTCACAGAGGCATTACAACTAAGGTCTGTGCCCTGAGTGGCAGTGGCTAAGTTGGTTGCTGCAAGTGGCAGTGGCTAAGTTGGCTGCAGCAGCTGTGATGGTTGCCCGCTGCTTGTTACTTGCTACTGCATGTTGAAAGTCATTGAATGTCACACTCTGAAATTGAATTCTGTCTTTGTGTCAGCCACAGGCTTCCTTTATGAGGCTACAGTCACTTAAACTCAACTTTCATAAATGGTTGCAAACTGTGTGTTTTGAGATACCTACTTGAGTATCTGGGATCTGTTTTGAAGTAGTCTGAGCACTCAGAGCTGAGAGTAAGGTCAATGGGAACTGTACTTTAAAAACAAAATAATCAGCCTCAGTCTTCAATTGGGCACCCAAATTTAGTGGATGGTTTTGACCTTAATCATTCTGTGCCTCAGCTATAAAATAGTGAAAATGTCATCTCTTCTCACAGGTATGCTGTGAAAATAAACGTGATAAATTTTGTGAAGCATGTGGATACAGTGATGGTCGAAAAACAAGAAATCTGTTTGGTGAATTATTTTTATGAATAACATGAGAAAAAAGAGGCAGTGTTGTATAAGATATTTTTATTTATGGGCATTTAGCATAGTTTTAGATCAACTTAGGAGACTACAGCAGGATCATTGGCTTGATTTGCTGGGTCAATTCTTACATTCCTGTTTACTTTTTTCCCGTGAATGTTTAAGAAGTACAAATATATACCTACAAGTGTAAATAGAGAACAGATATGGGTATTATTTTGCCACTACTGTTCACTATCTTGGCATTCTACTGAGGTAAAGGAGGAAACCAAACAAAAGCAACTGGAACGTGGCTCTGAACTGATAGCTGTAAACTAAAGTTCTGCAGGCCAAATTCCATTTTTGCATTTAATGTGATAAAAAATATGGGGATTTAATAAGGTTTAGAAACAGGTCCAAACCACAAGTTTAGGATCTGATTCTGAACTTCAAACTGCATCTTTCTTATTGAATAACAATGGTTCATTGACCCAGAAATGAGATTAGGAGCTACTATCCCTCTAGAGGTACTTTCTTTCAGATTAATTGCCAAACCAATCATATGAAGGTGGTTTAGCACAAAGTAGTGCAAGATTGAAAATGTGTATATTGATGAAACATCATGAAACATCTTATTACATTTTACCTACTTAAATTCTCCTTAGAGTTTCACATGGTTACGATAATCTTCCTTGCTTATTGACCCAAAGTACTTTGTAATATCACTGTCATGATAATACTTTATTATATTACTTATCTCTCATGTAGTACCATTTATCTGCAGACCTGAAAATGCTTTAGGGAGGAAGGGGAAGTTACATCATTTTCATTTTCAAAATGGGGAAACACAGGCACCCTGCACAACAGTGGTAGGGACAGGAATTTGAAATTGGGCTTCATGTCTCCTTGCCAAGCATGTTCTCTAGTAGTATACCATCTTACTCCCCAGTTATAAGGAAGAAGCAGATTTTATTTAGTAAACAATTTGAGAAGAACCAAGTTGACTGGAATTGTTTTGGATTTACATCAGTGTGAATAAAATAAGCATCTGATCCATAGCCAGACAAGTTTCCTGGAAAGATTCCCTTCCAATTACATCTTCTGGTGTTTTTTAAAATGCTTTTTTAAAGGTTGGTTCTACTTGAAACACTCTCCTTTTCTGAGCTCTGCTTTAAAAATTGTAAAGGCATATTCCTTGCCTGTTATCTGCACTTTGTTCTATGAACAGAGTGTTATGACATTTTATTCTTTATGCAAATGGACTACAGAAGAAGCAAAGCAAATAAAAAAAATAATGGGAAGTTGAGCTTTGATGGTATGGTGGAGGGAATGAGGTATTTCAGTGAAACAAGTGACAGCCAATAACACTGTCTTATTTTATCTTTTTGAACACATTTTACATTTCATTCTGGTGCTCTGTGTTAATTCACATAATACGTCTGTTGATAACAAGGTTATTTCAAACTCATTAAAAGTTTCAGAAAAAATCAGGTTTGCATAGGAAAAAAATGTCTCTGAAACTTTGTGGGGCTTCTGTTCCTCTCTGGTAAACATGCACACAGCGCTAAGTTAATATGGCAGGCTTTAATCAAACATCTGCTGGCATTATTTGTTAGTATTTCTCCATCTGTTATTCCACAGGAGGAGTTTAGGAAACCTACATGTAAAGAAAGCAGACTTAGAAATCAGGCTTGCCAAATGCACTGGCGTTCTGAGCCCAGGGCAATCCTAATTATCATTAATGGAAATTAGGAGCCACTTAAAAATGGTACAACATGTTGGAGTGACTGTGTGCTCCACTGATTCTTATTTTTGAACATGTGAGAATATAGCATTTGTTACAAGTGCCAGATTAATAGCCCTGGAGGAAGAAGTCCTTTTATAATCCACAAACTAGGTATTGCTTTGCTTTTCCAGTATGTCCTATCTTAAGTGCTCAAATTGTCATGTGCATGAATCTCCTCCAGCTGTGGAAAGGTAGCTTATCTCCTCTGCTCATTTAGCACTTGGCCTTATTTCTGAAAATTTGGGCTTGTTTTTCACTCCACTGGAAAAAGGAATGAGATCACTAAACTCCTTTTGTAAGGCAGTTGATAGTCTGGTGAGTTTACTTCTGAATGCCATGATTCATAGGCAAGCTAAGGAAGTATGGGCTGGATGAATGGACTGTAAAGTGGACAGAAAACTGGATGGACCATTGGGTTCAGAGGGTTGTAATCAATGGCTTGATGTCTAGGTGGCAGCCGGCATTAAGTGGAGTGCTCCAGGGGTGGTCCTGGGGTCAGTTTTGTTTAATGTCTTCATCAGTGACCTAGAAGTTGGTATAGAGTGCACCCTCAGCAAGTCTGAAGATGACACCAAGCTAGAGGGAGTAGTAGATACACTGGAGTGTAGATCTAGGATTCAGAGTGATTTAGACAAATTGGAGGATTGGGTCAAAAGAAATCTCAAGGGCTAGGTACAGACAGTCAAAAAGCCCAAGGTTGAATTGATTCAGTCTTTGAAGGTTAATCTAAGATGCACAAGCCCCATGAGCCATCTGAACCCTGGCTGCTCAACTGGGGAGATGGGCTGGCTATCCAGAGCAAGCAACTCCCCAATGATCTGGGTGATCTCACTCACCTTGGGATTGCACCCCACTCTGTCTTCAGCTTTCCCCCACCACTTCAGGGTGGCTTGCCTCTGCTTTGGGGAAACAGGGGCTTTGGAGCGAGTGGGGGACATCCCTTTGGGCATGCTTGCACTGGTGCCAGGATGAGCAGCAAGAAGGGCAAGGGGATGCTGCCTCCTGAGATGCAGCAGGACCGTGATGGTGGTGAAGTGTTTCACCTCCGGCTGTTCTGCCTTTGGCAGTGCTGGCAGATAGCAAAACTGGGATCATCTGCCAGTTTAAGATGCTCCCATACTGTGCTACTTACCCACTTCTGGGTTGAGGGTGGTGATGCTGCCTTATCCCCCTCCTCAGCAGGCTGAGGCACAACAGCAGGTGCAGGAATGTCAGGTACAGGTACTGCTCCCACATTCTTCCTTCCACTGGCAGCAGGAGCCTCATGGCTGCTTGGAAAGAGGATGTGTCTATGTTTTGGGCGAGGAACTTGCAGCTCTAGCTCTCCCCCTACCTGCTCTCCCTCCCCTGCCTGAAGACCTGGCATCTGCCTTTCCAGCATGCTTCTTATTATTGTTTCCTGTGCTGCAAAAGGTGTGTGTGCATGTGTCACTTCTTTTGTGTTGTGTGTTTTATTCCCCGTGTGTTGCATGAGTGCACTGGATTCTTCTTTGATTCAGTAAGAAGTATTAAGAACTATGTAAAAAATGTGTGTTGTCTGTCTGCCTTCTTCTCCACTGTGATGTATTTATTTACTATGAATTATGAATGTAAAGTGTGACTGTTGTGTGTTTTATTCCTTCTGTGTTGCATGCATGCACTGGGCTCTGCTTTGATTATTAATAACTGGTTATCATTATATTATTATTATTAATATATGGTTTCTATTTCTGTGATGTGCTATTAATGTGAATGTGTGACTACTACTGTACTTGTTCTTCTGTGTTATAAAAAATATATATAAAATATAATAAAATAATATATATCCTTCTAAGGCCCTGAGTTATGTGTTAGTGTCAATGTGAATCTCTATCTGACTTCTGTGTTTTTAGTCCATATGTAAACTATCTATAATAATATTAATAACTAATAACTATATATAATCTGATTCTGCATCTCTTCTTCTTCTATGAATATCTGATGATTTCTATGTGTGTGTGAGTGTGTGTGTGGAATGTGTGCTTCCCTGTACAGTGATGGATCACACTGCCAGGAGAAAAACATCGCTTTCTCTTTAAAGTATTGCAAAAAAAGGAGAACAAATATAAATTGAAAGAAATGAATTGGACAAGTATTAAGTAGAGTGATTCTGAACTAAGTGAAGCTAAGCTAAGCCATATTGTATCAACCCTTTCTAAGAACAAAAAAGAGCAGGGGAGTGACTGACTAGGAAGTAAGCCAGGTAGTCCAGTATCTTTCTGATGCTGTTGCTCACTCAGAACCAGCTCACAAAAGGCACAGCAAGCCTGCAGACTGAGTCTGTTATTGTTTCTGTCCCCCTCCCCCAGACACTGTGATTGGATGGGCAGTCAGAAAGAAGTCACAGTAACTGGCCAACTAGAGATGTCAATTTTTCCCTACCCTGCTCTTCCTCTCCCTGCTGCTCCTCCTCCCTCTTTTAGGTTTCTGTTTCCCCATAAAGACTGCCTTCTGAGTTACCAAATCTTTTCCAAATCGATTCAGAAACTCTGAATTGATTCAGAAAGTTTTAAGCTTCTAGCGATTCAATTCAGACTTGGAGATTCAGCCTCCAAATTCTGCTGAATCTTCTCTGAATTGAATTGTGAACTAAAGCTTTACACAGCCCTACTGACTTTTTAGTTGGGATAGATTTAGACAAGATTTTGATTGCAAGTCATGCTTCATCAGGTCTAATCTTAGGGCATTTATCCACATACTTTTTCATTTGGTGACGTGCCAGAGATCCACTGCTTCAGAGCAGACTAATTAATTGATGAATCAATTAATTGAGTCTGATCTGTACATGAACACTGTACATGTGCACTGTACTGTGCTGCTTGCAGGTGTATAAGTGGCAAAATGCATGTCAACACGCAGAAAATATATGCAGTGCATTTTTGAACTAAAACACCTTCATGGTGTTTTAGTTCAAAAGTGTGCCACCACCATTTTCTCAGCACTGATGCACATTTCAACACTTATACAACTGCAAGAGTTGTAGTGCCTGGGTGCTTTTCAAAGCTCCTGGTGCTGCAGTGCTTGCATGTGTAAAAATGCTCCTAATGTCTTTGCTTAATTCTTTTGTGAGTGAAGTGATTTGATTTGTACACATTTGGATGTAGATGTTTTTATTCTATTTGCATAATAGGTTACAGATATCATAATTCCAGAGCAATTTTTTGAAAAAAATTATCTTTACTCCTGATTAATTTTATTTGTTAAAATTATCCCATGTTTGATGTAGCTTAGAAAAATATTATATGAAACCTTTAGAATGAAAATAGATTCCTGTATTTGATTACCACAGATTTTTTTTGGGGGGGGCGTGTTTTTGTTTTGGTTTGGGTTTTTTGGAAGGGTTGTTTATTTTACTTTGGTTTTGGGGGTTTTATTTGTTTGTTTGTTTTAAATGTGTGTGCTTTGTTTCAGCATTAGATGAGAGAAAATAAAGGTGATAAAGAGCGGGAGAAAAAGAGAGTAACCAGAAGAGGAAGAAGGAGACTAAGGTGATGACCTAAATGAGACAAAAATAGTTCTTAAAGTAGGAAAAGATTCTACAAGACTAACTGAACTATAACTAATCCAAGAGGTCTAAAGCTAATGCAAGGTCAAGCTCTAGCTGGATTTAGATGAAATTTCTTAAGCCTGATAATAGTTAAGAAAGGAATTGACTCTCTTCAGAAAGGAACAGGTATGATGAACGAAAGACTGTATAAGTGGGTATAAGAGAATAGATGTAAGTGAATACTTGGAGAGAGGAATCATTAACCAAGAAAAAAAATGTGGGGCATAATCAACCAGTTCTTCCTATTTCATCCTACCTGTTTTTCCATATGATTCCTGGCTGTATGATGTACCAAGATATGTAGAGTAGTTATTTTTCTTTGTTTTTCAAGCTGACTGTTGATTTATTTTCATGAAGCAGTTTTTTCTCTTTCTCACCACAACCCCAAGACAGCATCATAGAAAGCATTACCATAGAAATAGTTCTGAGGAGGAGATCAGACTCCTAGCCTAAAGATTCTTTGAGACACCTGACCCTGTTTGGGAAGACTCACTGAACAGGCAAATGGAGGAGGCCCAGGACCCCAAAGCAAACGTTGAGAATTTGGAAGATGGTATCTTTGTGCCGGAGCCTGCATGTGAAGTAGAGGTCATTGCAAAGGAGAGACTGGTAAGAGACTTGGAGCATAGTTGTGGGGGCACTTAGATTTGGAGGGTAGTGGTGTGGGCTCACTTCATGGCATGTACGTGTTTGGAAGTAGCTAAGGACTGATTAAACAGCAGCTAATTCCTTTGCAGTTAAATGAAGCCTTTTTAATGACTCAAAAAAACGTATTCACCAGTACACCGGAAGGAAGTGTATGCTTCTGCAGAGAACAAAGACCAGATGAGGCTGAAGAGTTCAGAAGAGAATTAGGCATTGAATCAACAGATCCTGTTACAAATCCTGAGCATAAAGTCTTCATGAAGTCTCTTGTTCACATTTCCTTTTATGGCATAATGGAATACTGCTTGAAGAAGAGACTTTTTGACCTATGCTGGGGGTGCACATTTGACCTAGGGGGTCAAGAAGCTCACGAATGTGTTACTTGGTTAGATGAAGACATAAATCAAATAATTCAGGAACTTTGCCAGAAAAATGTCTTGATAGTATTTTCAATGCAGTTATAGCCATTGGGTTTGCCAGGAACATTCTCAGAATTACTGAGAAACATTTAATTCAGGTAAGAGAGCTTCTAAATGCTGTGTATTCTACAGAAGATCCTAATGCTGCCCTTTATGATTTGATCTCTGAGGAAGATAAAATGCTCATACCCCATTTTGAATGCTAAATTTGTACTAGAGATGATAAAAACCTGCTTAAGAGAAGGGCTTAGCAAAAACAGTTTAAAATGGGAGGGTTTATATCTTTTGCTGATCTTGGTGGGAGGCTGGGGGATGTGAGGTTGTAAAGCACATCAGCAGTTTTCTACATCTACTGTAGATTAGCATTTGCTTTAGTGTCTTGGATCTCTAATCACATACATATAGGGTTTTTTGTAAAAATAAAACCAATGAGACTTAATGGTCAGTACAAGTGATAAAAACAACCTCTTCTTAGGAGAAGAAGTAACAAAATAAACTAATAAATATTGTAAAAGTTTTTGATGGAAATAAAGACTATATTTAAAAATATATATTCTCACAGCTTTTGTATGGTATGGGGGTGGTGGTGGGGTGTGTTACAAAGATAAACCAGACCACAAAAAAAATAAAAATAAAAATGACCATTATATTCAGAGCTCTTCCTATTTTAAGACTAAAGGAGTTATCTTTTACCAAAAGGCCTGCTGTAAAGATAAGGCCAACAAGACTTAATGGTCACAGGAAATGGTAAAAGAACACTTCTTAGAAAAAGTTTCAACAAAATAAATCAGTAAATATTGTAAAAGTTTTTGATGAAAATAAAGACTG
Source organism: Caiman crocodilus (assembly GCA_030014935.1). Lineage (NCBI taxonomy): Eukaryota > Metazoa > Chordata > Crocodylia > Alligatoridae > Caiman > Caiman crocodilus. The sequence goes on from JAGPOW010002742.1 coordinate 48,542,741, forward strand.
AATTTAAAAACATACACTGTCACAGATTGTGTATGGTATGGGGTGGCAGGTGTGTATTGTAAAGATAAGCCAGACCCCCCCCCAAAAAAAAGAGCTGACTGATTTGTCCAGATCTCCACATGTTTTGAGACTAATGGGTGGAGTTGTCTTTTAGTGGTGACTATTTTAAAACAGTTATATTTTATTTTATACATACACTATTTTCCGTAATGTATTATTTAATTTTTTAATAGAGAGGACTTACTTATTGTATCATTTTATTTATATTACAGAGAGTTTATCAAGTGGGGAAGCCCCATGCAATTTTACCACAGCAAGGTAAAAATTATTTTAAAATGGTGGGTTATTTATGGTTGTGTTAATATAATCACACTAAGTTATAACAACTGTTTGTAACTGTTTGTTTTCAAACAGAACCTCTCCTTCTAAAATAAAAAGCAGAACAAATACATACAGTCATGTTTTTATCCAGTAGTAAAAGGTAATTTTTCTGAAATCAGCTTATGTGTTTCTTGTGGGAGGAGAAGCTGTGTGTAGGGGTTAAGCAAATTTTACATTTGGAGTGTGTGAGGAAAGTGAATTCTCAATGCTGAGATGTAAATTTTATATTTCTTAAGTGATCACATGTACCACTCCCAAAGAACAGCAGGGGGCTGGACAAAGACCTCTAAAAGCACAAGCAAAAAAACTCAGAAATGCTCAGCCTGCAGATCATAACACCCAAGGATCAGAAGACCACTGGGACAGTGAAAAGGGTATGGTTCCTCAGAGGAAAACAAGCCACATACTTCTGAGAAAACCATATATAAAAAGACAAAGATTTACACCCCCAAAACAGGACCCTGTGAATACGAAACCCAGGACTGATTGCTCACATAATTTAGAGAAAGAGGAGAGTCTTCTCCTTTTTTGAAAGATCATGATTATTGTGAAACAAATAGTGGGGGTTGGGGTTGTGTTGGCAGGCGTATACATCTCAGAAAAGTGTGCAGAGCAGTTTGAAAGGTCATGATTATTGTGAAAAAAAGAGGGTGGGTTTTTGGGGTGGGTAATAACACCTTGCCTTGAAAGATCATAATTATTGTGAAAAAAGAGGGTGATTTAGGGTGGTACTGGCAGGCGTATACATCTCAGAAAAGTGTGCAGAGCCATTTGAAAGGTCATGATTGCTACCAGAGCAAAAGGGTAAATTTTACTCAGAGAGGAGGTAGTCTGTGTAACTCGGACAGCAGTCATGGCCTGTATCATAAGAGGGGGAGTCATGGTAAACTCAGGTTTAAGAATGGGTGGCGAACCAGCAAGTGGCTCACGGGGCAAAAATTAGGGGCCTGGTTAAAGAGGAGCATGGGGAAGGCTAAGCGATGGTTGAGAAAAATAAGAGATCCCCTAGTAATGGCACTTTAGAAGGCCACTAAAACTCTTCCCCTCCTCCCAGGCCTGACCCTTCAACAGAACCCATGAAGCCTGAAAGAGAGGGTGAAGAATATGATTTAGGAAGCCCTTTAGAGGGTCTCTCAAATGTACTCTGGCCTCCCGGACCTGACCTTTCACCAAGACCCACAGAGCCAGAGAGGGGAGATAGTGACTATGATTTAGGAAGCCCTTTGGAGGGCCCCTCAAATGTCCCCAAGCCTCCCCACAACCAAGACCTGAAGGGTCAGAGAATTGGGATAACAAATCTGATGTAGAAGACAGTTTAGAGGACCCCTTAAGCACCCTGGTCTCCTGAGTCAGCAGAGGATGTTTTACCAGACATACATATGGTGTGGATGAGAAGGCAAGAGTGGTCTGTAGCTAGGTTTGGAGGTATGAGGTACACTGAGGAGTTCCGTTTTGTGAATCTGGAGCATATGCCATTACACATGGCATATGAAGTCATAAGCCGAGGAGTACAAGAAATTGTATCAGAACTTCGCCAGAGCTTCACAGGCAATGACTATGCCCAGTTACATATTCAGACAGATAGCATGGCAAACTGTTTATACTCTCAAGCTATTCATTTAAACAAGATCACCCCAGAGCTGTTTTTACAGTGGTTCAGTAATCTGTTACAAAGCTAGAGAGAAATATTGCTCGATTTGACATTTTGGGTGGTTGTGACTGTTGTGAGAGGCTGGAGAGATGGGAGCCATAGAATTATAAGCTTTATCCTCTACTCCCAGATCACTGCTATAAAGAGGAAGCATTTAATTGACTTGAATACCTATGATACTAAACTGTGCTTTGCAAGCTGTCTTATGGCTGTTACAAAACATAGAGGGGCCAGAGATGTTGAACTGCTAGATGGTGCCAAAGAACTGCATAGGACATTAGGCATGTCTATATATCAAAAGGTTATGCTTCTTCAAGTACCTTTGTTTCAAGACCTTGAACAGGTTAACATTCACATAGCAATGCATAAGGAAAAAATTGGGCGGAGTTTATTTAAAACACAGGACGCACCCAGATACCCCAAAACCTGTTTTCTTCTACTGCATGGTGACCATTATTATGGTATTTTGGATGTGAAAAAGGTGTTTGGCATGAGAAATTATTGCAGTCTTTGTCAGATGTTGCACGGCCATAGCCACAGGTTCTGATGTCATCTTTGCCTGATCCCAAACAGCGCTGAAAACATGGGCCGGACACAGAGGTGTCCTAATTGTAAGCTGTTCCAAAAAGTGCTTAGAAAGGCATGTGGCGCTGGCCTCTGAAAAATGGATTGAATGTCTGACCAAAACTCTGTGCAATGAGTGTAAATCTTATGTGGACAAAAAGCATAAGTGCAAAGGATGGCAGTGTTATGGGAAAATCACAGATGTAAATGAGCACTGGTGCTTTACGCCTCAGATTAAAGAGCTTAAAGAAGGCAAGGGATATATTTTTTAAGATTTTGAATGTGTGCAGGTGGGAATGCATGTGCCCAACTACATTTTTGCAATGGAGCTAAAGAAATGGGAAAAAAAACCCTCAGAAAGCTGCAGGCAAAACCTCCCAAAAGGCTTGTAAAGCTAAGCCCAGAAAGCCAGAAAGCAGTTGCGAGTTTAAGGGTGAAGAGTGTCTGTCTGATTTTATTAAGGTCTTTATGGATAAAAAGTTCAAGGGCTGCACCTTAATAGCTCACAATGCCAAAAACTATTATGGTTACTTCATTGTCAGTCAGTTATTGAAGGAAAACATAGGCATGAAACTAATCACTCATGGTGATAAAGTCATGTGCATTGAAGTGACCTAGGCATCTGTTTTATGGATTCTTTAAACTTTTTGCCAATGAAACTTAGCAGACTTCCATAGGCAATGGGGTTTGAAGGATACAAAGGTTATTTCCCACATTTTCTTAACACGGCAAAATTATGTGGGGCCTCTCTGAAAAATGGAGTACTATAGTGTTGAAAATATGATGTCCAGTGAGGAAGGACAGTTTTTAGAATGGTATCAGAATAACCACAATAAAACCTTTGACATGCAAAAGGAACTGGCCTATTATTGCCAGCAGGATGTAAAAATTTTGAAAGAGGCCTGCTGCTTCTACAGGGATGAGATTATGAGAATGACATGGTGGGTAGACCAAGTGAAAGCAGATGGTGACCTCCAAAATGTAGTACACTGCATAGAGCCTTTCCAATACATCATGCTGGCCTCAGTCTGTATGGCCATGAACAGGTTTATGTTTTGAAACCACAGAAGACCATAGGGCTTTTCCCCCCAGACAACTATCACAGACAGAAAAAGAGCCATCTATTCAGTGGCTAATGTACATTTCGGAGAATGAAAATATTCAAATTTGACATGCTTTACAGGGTAGGGAATTTCAGGTAGGCCCCTATTTTTTAGATGGTCATGCCAACATTGATGGGGAACCTACAGCGTTTGAATTTAATGGATGTTTTTTCCATGGTTGTGTCACTTGCTACAATGAGAATGACCAGAACCTGTTGACAGGGACCTCCTTTGGGTTTCTGAATTATCAGGCATTGCACAAGACTGATTATCTCAAGAGAGAGGAGTTTACTGTTAGGACCATTTGGGAGCACGAGTGGAGGACTCTGTTAGAAATGGATAGGGAGCTGGCAGATTTTTCAAACAGAACTCCGTTGCCTTCTCCGCTGGTACCTAGGGATGCTCTTTTTTGGGGGGAGAACTAATGCCATCTGTCTATATTAACAAACTAAACCTGGCAAACAAATACACTAGTACGATTCTACCAGTCTTTACCCCTTTATAAACAAAATGAAGGAATATGCAACCAGACACCCCAAAAATCATTCATGACAATTTCCAACCCTTGTCAAGCTATTTTGGAATAGCCAGGGTAAAATTGTACCCACCGCGAAACCTTTTATTCCCCATACTACCCACCAGGGTGAATGGGAAACTTATGTTAATGCTGTGCCGCCTTTGCATGGAAACAAGACAGCAAAAGCGTGACCACACTGATGAAGAGAGGGACCTCTTGGGCATGTGGTACACACCAGAATTGAATAAAGCTATCACCAAGGGGTACAGAGTAGCTCAAATCTATGAAGTCTGGCATTTTGCCACGAGGTCTAGCACC
>JAGPOW010002742.1:48565360-48575614 GCA_030014935.1 Caiman crocodilus
AAAGCATGCTGCAGCTGTGCATGTGTCATGGCACAACTGTAGAGAACTTTCAGGGAGCTGATTGCATGACAAGCATAACTTCTGTCTACACCCAGTTTTTCAGGAATAGACCAGATATCAGATTCACAGAGGCAGAAACTGTCATTTAGACAGCTCTGGTCTACATGTCGCTCAGTAGATTCTTCCTTTTCTCTCAGAGGGTGATTGCATGAGGAGCCATGACACCAGTAACTAGGTTTCCCATAGCCTACTCATCACCTGGATACTCATACAGAGATGGCACAATTCTGAAATGGACAAGGTGTGCTAGAGAGTAAGTATTGTTGTCTCCGTCTTGCTGATGAACTGCAGGTATAAAGAGGGTAAGTGGCTTGCCCAACATTATACAGTTAGGAATTGTTCCCCTGAATTGCAGTCTGGTGTCTTAAAACCACACTTGTTTTCTTTTCTCTGAATCAGGGAAATATCCTTTGCTTCATCCACTCCTTCATGCACCCATAAAATCCTTGCTGTGCACTTGTATTGGGGCATTCCTGGGTTCCCCAGTGAGTCCTCAGTGAGAAGGCTGATTGTGAGGTGAGCACAGCAATCCTCTGTGCCAGTGCAGGTGGGTAAGATCTGCTCACAGAAGTTGTGCCTCTATTTATTGGATGTTTTCCTATAACAGTCAGATGCAAGGGGTCGAACTCAATGATCTATTGAGTTCTCTTCTGACCCTAACATCTACGAATCTATGACACATCTGAGCTATCACTATTGATAGGTCACTAGCAAAAATGAAATTCTCAATGAAGCCATTTGACACACTTTTTTGTTTAAATTGGTAAAATAACCATACACATTAGAAAGAAAGGGGAAAATTAAAGAAGTCCCCTCCCCAGATAAATTTTGACCTGGCCTTGATCATTTATCACATTGTACTTTATAAACTGTTTATAGTATGTAGATCATCTTGTGCTGATTTAGTTCTTTTTAGATTATACTATTATAAGCAAGTTTAAAAACTACTGCATCACACCTAGTTCATTAGATGTGATCTTCATGTGACACCAGTGTGAGGCAGGGATATCACTGAAAGTAGTGGTATGGTCTCATTTAACAATCTAAATTAGATTCAGACCTTTGTCTCAAGAAAGGGTTTAAGTTTGATTTTAATAAGGGTGGTCATGTATAACTAAACACCCATTTACTGCCAAATTTATTTGTTAAATATTGGCTGTTAAACAACTATTAATTTTGTTGTCTTTACTAGAATAATGCAATCTCTATCACATGGAGTAGCATCAGATGTTATGGAGCATGTTTTAAATAATTAATTGGCATTTCCTTAATTTACAGTCTTATCTTCCTGAAATCTAAACTAAATGTATATTTAACCAAAGAGTTAGCAAACAAAGAGAGGTGGAACTTTATATTCTTCTAGGCAAAATTACTTAAGAAATATACATGGCTGAACCATAGACCTAGGGATTTTACTAGGTAGCTCATTATACCTTCTCTCATATAAAAGCAGGAGGACTATTCTAGTAGACTATGTTGCTACTTATTAAGAATAAAGATTTGGCACAGATTAAATTAAAGATTGAGCATTGCATGCCAGAAGTTTTATCCAGAAGGGGAGAATTGTTTTCAGAAAAGGATAGAGGTTAAAAGGTGAGTCCTTGCATAATTAATTGAAAAAGGGGTGAATGGCTAATGCTAGTAATGCAAATGAAATACAATTTGATATAAAACAAGTTTTAAGACCAAAACCTTATAATTATAAAGTAATATAATGACTGTACTTGACAGATGAGAATAATGTAAAGCTGAAGTTATGGATTGTTATTTCAGTTGTCAAAACATGTGTATTCAAAGCTCATGGCAAGTGCTGAGATGACAACTCCTGGAGACCAAAGTACTGTGATTCAGAACAGGCATCAACTTCTGAGGTTTTCCCTCTCTGCCCACACAATGCACTTCAAGAACAAGAATGAAGCAAAAGGCAAAAACAAACATAGTCATAGTAGGTATGTGCAGACATTATACTTTGATTGACCTAGCTAGGATTAAGTCAATCAAATGGCTGAAATGTACACACATTAAGGGAGCTTAGATCAGGTGACAAATGGCCGGCCCAACTTAACTTAGTTCACCCAAAGAGATGTACTAAGTAGACTGGGCTAACCTATGCCCCATCTAACTAAACATGTTCACATGTTCAGAGTGCAGCTCTGGGGCTGTGGAAGCCTAGCTGCCCTGCCCAGCTCTAATTCTGCACTTTTTCTACCTTCTCCATCCTGACTGGGCTATTTTAGACCTTCTGAATCCCCATTCCCAGACCTGCTAGCCCCTGCAATCCCATCAGCCCCCAACCCTGACAGCCACCAAACACCCCTGCAGATCCACTAGCACCCCTCACCTCCACCCACAATTTATTTACTTAGATTTAATTCTAGATGTGGCTCCCAGCTCTGGAAAATGTGTAAAAGCAGGACCTGGTCTGGCTTAAAGTAAGTCATGTGATCATATGTTGTGTCCTAAGAACAGTACATACCCTCTCAATTCATATTCAGTACTTGGTTTGCCTGCTGATCGCAAACCAGAATGCCATCTCTGTTGTGAACATGCATTCACTAGGAATGAACTGAATCATCAGATCACTTTATAAGTCACCATCACCAAAAGTTTGTTTACTGCAGTTTTGGTCTAGAATGTAAAAGTGACCATTTTGTTTTGAATTTCTTTGAGGACTCCAAACCCTTTAGCCAGTTTTTGTTTAAAAATGATCAGGTACTTTTAACCTCACCTTACACAGAGTGAGGTCTGCAAGGTAGGTGTTGTAAGGAAATAAATGTTATATTATTATTAAAGATAAATGATTAAAACAAAAACTCACCTTTCATCTATCCTAAACATGCAACTGGTACATCCATGAAAGCAGCAAACCCATGTCTGCTACTACAGTTCTGCAGAAAATATAATTACAGGGATCCTGGTTTTCTCTGTTTAAAAATCACAGATTCTCTGATAAAAATTGAAAATTCTCTTATTAAATAACTCCCCAAATCTGTGTTTTTCCCTCCTTACTGCCCTCCCCCTGATGCATCCACAGCCCAGGGGGCAGGACCCAATGCAGAAGGGCAAAGCAAGGTGGTGAGGCTTGGTGTTGCTGCTGGAAACCCCGTGTCACCATGGCAAGGCACCTGCTGCCAGCCCCACTGCTGATGAGGCAGCATGAGGCTCCCCACTCAGGCCCACTATGCCCTGCCATGCTGGGTCCCACCTGCTTAGCCATGGAGGCCCCAGTGGGAGGGCAGCAAGGTGGGGAGCCCTGAGCCCTCAGTGGACATCCTACCCCTTCCCCATGTACAAATCTGGTGGGCACATGCCTCCCATGCCCTCCCCAGGAATTCATACAAGGGCAGGGAGTGAAGCCCTCCACCCCTACTGCCTCCTGGATGAGCTTTCTCCATCCCACTCCCTGCCCAGGCCCTGGGGTCACACATGGCACCAGGCCCCAAGTCCCATGCATCATCCCAGCTGGGCAGCAGCCTTAGCCCCAGTTCCAGCCTTGCCCAACACCCTTCCTCACTATGACAGCATCAGTCCCACCCCCGAGCTACCTGAGGGGAGCTGAGAGAGCTTCTCTCCAGGCTGCATGGCTGCCATGCACACGTGTGAGCATGCATATGGTGGCCCCTGCCTAACCACTCTTCTTCCACTCCTTGCAGCCCCTTGCAGGCTGGAACTCTGCAAGCCTGGAAGGGGAAAGCTGCCTTTCTCCATGTTTTTCTCCTTTAAAGGAGAAAATCCTGGTTTTTCTTAAAAAAAGAAAATCTGGGTGTTATCACATTTTTACATGGTCAATGGTTATAACCTAGGTCACTGGTTATAAAACAGCATCCTATTGGGTTAAGTGTATTTCTTATGTAATGCCAGTGACATGAATTGTTAGTGGAAATATATATTTGACCTACTGTGCCTACAAATGGTGATTCACTGGGTTGGCCATATCTTTTGAGTTTGGACTATGAATGAAAGAGCTACTTATGTGCAAGAAACAGGCATCTTGTTGCAGCACCAATTTCATTAAAAGTGTAGGAGGCTGCCTTGGAGATGATCGTCTTTTCTTATTATTTATGCTTTGCTCCATGGCAACATTCTTCTTGCTGAGTTGTTTATTGTGAGAAAAGGCCCAAACAGAAACAAGATGCCCTTATAGTGGAGCAGCAACTTTTCAGTCTCTTCTCTTCCACTACTTCCATTGGGTTTTGTGATTTTTAATCTGACAGTAATTGCCATTTAAAAAAAACCCCAAAAGTATAGTAGAATCTTGTACTACTCAATTTACAGAGGGTTTTTTATAACAAATAATCTTTAAATTGTGGCCTCCAATCTCAGGAAGGAAGCACGAATCTAGCTTTTTCTTCTGAATATGCATGAAGGGACAGCTGAAAGTATTCTATTTTAAAAAAGAAAGGAGGAAAATAAAAATATTTTGATTCACCCAAATGAGCCAAACTGAAGGTTTAAAATGCTTTGGCTAACTACTTTTGTGTTAGTGTTGTAATTCAGACTTCTAGGTCCAATTCCATTTGGTTCCATTTCATTGGGTATAAATGATTTGCATATCTCTAGATACACGATAGATCACATTTTCTCTCCTAAGCAACTTACAGTCACAATGCAGACAAAGCAAGCCCGAGATAATGGAGGATGAATGGTAGAAAGTTTTAAAGAAGTAAGTAGTTACTGTGATTGGGCAGATATCAGAGCTGTTAAAATGGCATTTTCTGGTGTTCCAGGATCAAGATGGGTACAAGTGTGAAGGTCTAAGAGAACAGGAGAGTTGTAGAAAAGAAACGGAGTGGTGGTGTTGAAAGTAAGTTTTCAGATTGGAACCCTACTTAAATAAGTAGCTTGGTACAAAGAAGTTTAAGCCAGGATATTATCACTTTGAATACAGAATTGTTATATTTAACAGATAAGTCATATCTAAATAATGATCAGTTATCTAATACTGTTCAAATTACCATCAGATCCATGACCGTGCCTTGCTTTAGAAGGTCCTCTTTGGTTATGCCTTTTCTAGGCTTCACACGCACATGTTCATGTGTATATACATGTTCATGTACATATATCTACACACACACACACACACACACACACACACACACACAGAGTATCTTGAATAAATGTTTTTGATCCAATCTGGTACCTTTGTGTTAAAAAAAAAAATCCATTAATATTATAACCGTGCTTATTTTTTATATAATGGGAGGAGACTATATCCCCACAAATATTTTGTACAGAGAGATTCAAGATGGCTCTAGAAAGCACGGTTGTCCTCTCTGGTGATACCACAGTGTCTGCAAAAATTATATGAAGTCATTCAACATCAGTGTAGAAAGCTGAGACAAGTACATAGAATGAATCTGGAGTGAACATCCTGCACTGGGTGCAGCTCAACAAGAATGATCTTTGATCCAGATGATAGAAACAAAGTGAGAAAGAAGGAACTAGCATGCTTAACTTGGACTCCAATTCAAACAACACATGAATCTGTGAAACCTGTAACAAGCTGTGTCACTCTTGAATTGGGTTTGTCAGCCACAAGCAGATTTGCCAGCTGCCTGACTAGACTTCTTATACGTGCATCATGATCCAGAGGATTGACAGTTGCCTACTCTTATTTTTCATAAAATTTCTAGAAATAATTTGATGATTTCATTTTCTATGGACTGCCACATCTTTTATACATTTTGAGTAACATTCTCCTGCTTTTCTCTATTTTGAGCAAGATTTACATCATCCTTAAGGCTCCAAAAAGCAACTCTCATTTCATGCAAGCCTAAAAGTTCAGCAACTTTTTTTGCTATGAACTTCCAACTATTGCAGGAACTTTGTTTAGCTTAGCACAACTACCTATTTAAAACTTCTAGAAGTATTAACACATTTCGTCTATAGAAATGCATGCAACGCATTTTCAAGAATATTTTAGTTCACATGACCCTTAAGCACTTGTTTACCATTACTGGGAACCACTATCAGGAGAATTACTTCAGTGCAGAAGATGACCCTCTGGTAGCAAGAATTGGGGAAGAATGTAACTAACATAGCTTGCACTTGTTATCAGAGACATACTAGTAGTATATTAATAGTACACCACATCATACACCTTCACCTGTTTTAAGTAAGCGCAGGGTTGAAAACTATTTTCTCTTCAGAAATCCCTTTTAAATATCAGCCATTTGGTACAATCAGTCCATTCCAAAGGCAAACTATATGCTTTTTTTTAGACAATTTTTATTAGTCTCAGGGATGCAAGTTATTTCTAGCTAGATGATTTAGCAGTGTCCAAAGGAACGTGATTCCATCTGAGGCAGAGAAATCATCTTGGCCTTCCCTTCAGTTTGATAGATGAATTTTAATAAGGAGCCCTTGGGAGCTTCCTAAGTTCTCCCTTCAGCACATCAATTACATTAAGTGTCTGATCCTGCCTAATGTGGTAGGTGTGGTGCTTTTATCATGTAGATTTTCCTTTTGAAGTAGCCATCTATGTGGGGCACTTTGCACCATGCAGCATCAGACCCTTTATTAGTGTTAGATTAGGCATGCAAAATATAAATAAAGTTTTAATTTGCTACTAGAGCTGATGCTAGTTCTACCAAGGGGCTTGTGCTTTTCATTTTTTAAGATGGTAGGTGGTAGAGCTGTATTTGATTTTGCACATTAAAGCCCACCCTTGCAATTTCATTGTCTGACCAGGAAAATTCAGACTACCTCTTATATTCTTCATCTGAAGTGCTCCACTGTGAGACTCATTAATATGAAACTGATTAACAAATAATATGGTACAAATGGAGGGCTACATTGCTGAGCTAATAAGAGCTGGTTGCTGCTGCTTCACAAATGCCTGAATCGTAGTTAGTATGACTTATACAAACAGATCTTTTCATTATTATTTTAACATTGTTCATCTTTTAGCATTAAAGGGTATTTGCTCTAAATTCAGATTCAGCGTAGTAAAATGCTGTGGTTTTATTTTGCATAGAAAGAAAATGGAACATTTTGCCTGTAGTTTGAGTGAGTACAAAATAAATATTCAGTATTTTTATTGAAGTCTTCTGTTTTCATGGTTTGCATGACACTGTTAACTATAAAATATGTATGTGGATTTTCAGATGTGTTAAATGAAGGCATTATTTGCAAAAAGTTCCACGTGAAAACCTCAGTCCATATTGTGGAGGCCATATTGTGCTAGGCTCTGTACAAAACTACTGCCATGTCCCTACCCCAAAGACTTGCTTATTTTTAAGCGAGACAGGGATGGAGTGTAGCAAGGCATACAGTTACATAGACTAACTGGGTGTGCCATCTGATTCTTTATAGGCACTGGAAAAATTTAAACGTGAACACTCGTTATATCAAACTGGTCCTTAACCTAGCTCTCATTTGTCAGTTCATGTCTTTTCTGCAGAAGCAGAAAGAGGAGATGTTGGAATGGATATTTCATGTGTAAGGAATGAAATGAATGAAAGCCAACTGACGGGAGAAATGGACTAAATGGCATCACTAATGGATTTAGGAGGATGAGAACAGGTGGAATGGATTAGTGAAGAGGGTCAGAGTCAGTAAGGGATTTGAAGGTGTGAACAAGAATTCAATATGCATTTCATTTGGGGTGGATGAGGACAGTGTGGATGCTAGCATGTAGCAACCCTCCCCCAGTTTTTCTTTTTTTTAAACTTAAAAATGCATTTCTTCTCCTTCCCCAACCATTTCTGACTTTTTCTCTGCCCTATCTAGCCCTTATAAATGATTACAAATAATACTAGATAAGCTAAATTCTTATACTCCCTCACAGTAACAAGGCCCTTTTATATTGTAAATAGTGTTTTATTATGTTTGTATTGAGTTTTACTTTTTATATTGTATTATATTATGATTTAGGCCTATGTCTGTAACGTCAAATAATGTCAAGTTTCTATTGTGTATGTCAAATCTTGATCTAGTGTCCTCTGCCCAGGTATAACCTATGTTGCAACTGTGACTCAAATCTAACCAGTCTCATGTAAATTGGTTCCTGAATAAATGGAAATGAATGAGGGTGCTTGAGGTACAATGGTAGCAGGCTTCTACTGAATGATCAACTTAATGTCCAGACCATTGCCTTGCATTGACTCACCCAGGAACCACAGACCTCACCCAGGAACAGAACAGAAACCTAGGATTTGAAAGACAAAGGCTGCTGCAGAAACCAGACAAGCCACCATTGCAACGTAGACATCTGGAACTACACATCCTTGCCTGGAGTGCACATGATCAGTGCACCAGGGTTGACCCTTGCCTGGGCATGCCCTTGCCACTAGGATCATAGAAGGTCTGCCTCTATAAAGAGGGGTAGTGAAGATGGACCCAGTGGGATACCCTCTCCATCCGGAGCAGCACTATGCCATGCCACCTATCCACCCAGAGACTCTGCCAGCAACCCCCTCTGGACAACACCTTGCTGGAGAAGACCCCAACGGGCCATTAAGAATCAAGTCACAGCTCAGGATAGGTAGCTATCACCCACCTTTCTTCCCCAAGCAAAGGATCTGGACCCTGTCCCTACACACATTAACTTCAATCCCTCCACCAAGGCTTTTTCTCTCTTGATACTATTGTGTGGGTGCGTGTGTGAGTATTTGTGTGTGTGTGTGTGTGGGGGGGGGGCAATAATTTTGTGGTCTGTATAGTGCATTGCCTGTTTAATAAAACTGTTAATTTGGAACCCCAAGTTGGGTTTTGTCTTACTGACCTGCTCCAGTCTCTGTTTTCTGCCCCTCTGATCTTCCTTCTGTGTGTCTCTCTCTCTCCAATTAACCTTAAGCTACCCCAGCTCCAGGCTGCCAGTCTTAATCCCGGCCCCGGCAACTTTCACTCCTGACACTTCTACTCTCTTATTTTTCCCTCTTTCATTTTAACCACCATCCATCTCCCTCCTTCCCCTCCTTCTGGAAATCTTTGACCCTTGACTCCCCCTCCCATAGTCACCAAGAATGCTAATTTTTTCCATTATTTTTTTGATAGAAGAACATTCTGTTTCTTGCATTTTTTGACAGCAGCTTTCAAATTAATTTAGAAATGTTGCCGCGGGTTAATTCTTGACTCTTCTTTCCCTACTTATTCTCCTCTTGTAAATATAGGTCTGGTCATGCCGCTGCTTTCATCTGTCTTTTTCCTTGGGTATCTTTCTGTATTCTCAGGTTTGATTAGCTCTACAATACCTTACTGAAGAACAGAACTTTTAAGTGCAAATCCTGTAGCACTATTTTTCCTAAATCAGAGGTGTCTAAGGGCATCTATGCACGTTCTCTGAGGTGGACGTGGGACCGCTTTAATTAGAGTGGCTCTAAGAGTGGCTTTAGAGTGGCTCTAAGAGCCACTCTAATTAAAGTGCCTGCAGTGTCACGTGTATTAAGCATCCCATACTTTAAAATGGTGGCAGGGACCCTTAACTAAAGTGCATTCAATTAGCTTTAGTTAAAGCGCCTCTGCTGCCATTTTGAATGTGGGAATACTGAATACATGTAACACAGAGGCTGATGGAGTAGCACACTCCAGAAGGCTTGTAGTGATGAGTGCTAATTAGCATGTGTCAGAGCAGAGGTTGCTCACATGTATAGATGCCCTAAAATATAGTCTTAATTTGGATCTGGCCCATATAGCTACATCATCTGGGCCCCAGTGCTGGCCCTATACAGGGCCAGTCCAGGATGCCCCACTGCATGCTGTACCTAGCATCCAGAATGTCTGCTCCAGCTGGTCCAGGTTCTAGAGCAGACACCATATGCACTGCAGTGCCAGCCTGACCATAGTGGGCATTGGATACAGCATACAGGTTTCCCTTGATTTATGTGGGTTCTGCATATGTGAATTTGCTCTTATGTGGTGACACTTTCTATACCCAAAATTTGTTATATGTGAGGTAAATACTCTTATGTGATCAGCATACGTGTCTCGCCCCCAAACAGATAAGCCTGTGAGGGGAGGGGAAAGGGCTGTGGGGCTGGGGCCCCACTCACCCCAGCCCCTGCTGCAGCTACTTTGGGAGCAGCCTGTGGCGGGGCCAGTAGGGGGCGCTCTCGTTTTGAGCCGCCCACCTCCCTGAACCTGACCACCTTCCAAGCTCCAAGTGCCTCCCTTGGGGTGCCTCGCGTCCGGCCGACCCCTTCCCTGGAGCACACCCGCTAGCCTGGGGTTTCCGCTGCCACCATCCAAGGCTCT
>JAGPOW010002742.1:48575714-48588247 GCA_030014935.1 Caiman crocodilus
GAGATCCCTGCCCTGAGGGATTCACCAGCAGCCTCTCAGGCTGACACAGGGAGAGGCTTCTGGAGAGGGGCACCCCTGGTGGCATTTCTGCCACACAGCCAACACCAGCAGCCTGCAGCTGCTGGACTGCACCAGGCCCTGAATGCACCCCACCCCCCCGGGGCTCTGCTTGTCCCCACTCGCCCCAGGTCCTGGGCTGCACAATGCAGTGGTGCAGGCAGGTGGTGTTCGCCACTCCTGGGTCTGCTGCAGCAGGAGCTGTGGTTAGTGGAGACAAGCAGAGCTCCAGGGGGTTGGGGCACACTGAAGCCCAGCAGCTGCAGGCAGCTGAGATTGGCTGCTTCTGGGGCCACTGCAGCAGGGGCTGGGGTTAGTGGAAAGAAGCAAAGGCCTGGGGCTGTAGCAGGGAGCAAAGTGGAGGGGGGTGGAGGTTAGGAGCGCATGGCTCTTGCTTCTACGTGCACCCTGGGAGTGTAGTGACCTTGGGGTCTGCATCCGGCTCTTCCTGGGAGGCACATTCCCCAGATCTACATGCAGAATGAGAATAGGCTGCCACTGTAGGCTGGGACCAGTGGCAGCAGTGGGCTCTTCCCAGTGCTCAGTGGTGGTGCTGGAAGGGCAGGTTGGGGGCAGCTATGGTGAATATTGTGGTGGCAGCAGCTCCCCTCCCAGTGCCACTATGCACCCTGAGTGCCGAGAAGAGCCCAGTGCCACTGCTGGCCCCAGCCTGCAGTAGCATCCTGCTCTTGTTCCACATGCAGATCTGGGGGCACATGCCCCCAAGAAAAGCCCAGTGCAGCCCCAGAGCCTGCAGCCCCCCTAGGGTGTGCACAGCAGCAAGAGCCACATTCCCATGCCCCAGACCCACTTACAGTTTTTTTCCACTGTTCTCCCTGTTGTAGCCCTGGGAGTGGCCGATGGACTGCACCACATCCCTCCCCCACCCCTTCCCTAGTCCCAGCCTTACTTCCTCCCTCCCTGCCGTGAGAACGTTTCCCTGTTTCTTATATTGTAAACTGGGTTCCCTTTATGCAAATTTGATTTATGCACAGTTTTCCATGAGCACATGTACCACATAAATTAAGGGAAACCTGTACTGTGGCAGAAACGGGTTCTGTGTGTCCCCCACATGCTGGATCCATTCTGACTGGTCTGGGACTGTGCTGCACATCACACCCATTCCATCTGATCACATCCTTCACTGCACATGGTTTCCACCCCATAGCTCAGGAGCAGGAGTTATGTACTACTTATGTTCTGCTCTGGCCATAGCAGGTGCCATGTGCGATGCAGTCTTAGATCATCTATAGCAAGCATCACAGGTGCTTAATCCAGTATGCAGGGAGGTGGTGCTGGTGGTAGGGTGTCTGTGGGCTCATTCTAGTCCATGAAGCTGGCCCCACACCATTCATTTGGCACATGGACTAATTTTGGCCTGCTCATCTTACTTGCAGGGCCTCTTGTAAGGCGTTACTGGGATTCTAAATGGAAAAGTGGAAAGGCCTTATATATTCTTGATTCTGGTTTTGGGAACATTCTATTAGTTCATACATATTAAAAAATAAGAAACATTATTTAAAATTCCCCTCTGTAGGTAGATTTCTCTTTAGGCTCTACTTGTATAACCCCTTTGATTATCTGCTATGCATACTACGTACAGAAAGAAAAACGTATCCCTGCAATTCTGAAGCCAATAAAGGACCGGGATACTGCAGCTCACTTAATTAATGCTACCTTTTACAATCTATTTTAAGCTGCTTTGCTTCAGTCTGAACCATTTGATCTGTTTCCAGAAATGCAACTTAATCATATCTGATTGCTTGTTGGAATCTCTAATTAACTAGGATGCAAACCATTTAGCAATCTTTGCCAGGTGCTATGTCCTTTAAAAAAGAGCTGCTTGGTGAACACATACCTAAAGCCGAAGTTACTTAAATCTATCACCAAGAATATTTTAAATTCATGATCAACTATTTTTTATTTCTTTTGTCCCTCAGGCTAATTAACTGTTGACTTAAACAGATGTGAAGTATGTGATTTTATTTTCTTTGCTGCCAAACTATCATTTACCATTATGCTATGTTTTATTTGAAAAGACTAAAGACTTTATATTTGAAGTCTTTATAGAAAATTGCTTTGGTGTTAAAATTGGTTGCTGGGATGAGACTGAAATTTTCAAGTAGCTTTATGCATAGCTACAAGAAGCATAAGGAAAATTGTATGGAATTACACTAGTAGCCTTACAAAAGCTCTGGGATTTTCTGCATTCTAAAAAAGTTGGAAATAGTATTAGGATAGCCTTGTCACTGTATTTCTGGCTTTCTTTGGGTTTTTTTTTTTCTAGTGATACAAGCATGTACATCAAGTGAGTACATATGAATAATAGGCCGGTGTGAAGCAGCAACTATTAAATTCGGATTCAGACAATTCGGAGGACCAGTGATTCGATTTGGTGATTTGAATCACTGTCCCAATTCAATTCAGCCAATTCAGATCCAAAGATTCAGCACCGATTTGGCGATTTGCCTAAATAGGCAACAGTCCTTGACTATGCTGGACGCAGCTGCCTCCAGCTGGTAAGTCTGTTGTGGTGGTGGAGGGGGAGGGAAGGGGCGTGTGGGGGTAGATCAACATCCCCACAGCAAGGGAGGGATAGGGGCTGGGGCTGGGAGCTGCCCAGATGAGGCAGGGGGCATAGCATTCAGGGAAGGGGGCTCCCGCCACTGTGCACTGCCATGCACCGATGATCCAGGAGGACATGGGAGCAGGCATCTGCCCCTGGATCTGCATGGGGTAGGCTGGGCTGGGCTGTTCTCCAGATGGGTGGTGGAAGGTGCTGGGAGTGAGGGAAAACTCACTCAGGCTTTCCACACCTCCCAAACAAGCCGTGGCTTCGGCCCAGCTGAGTGAGCAGCAGCAAGGCATGGGGGTGGGTGTGTGTACCCAGATCAGAGCAGGGCTGGCAGCAGGGGCTGTGGGGAATGTTAGGGTGGCTGCAGCTCCCCCCATAGTTCCTGCTCCATTGTTCTCTACAGGATGGGTTGAGCCAGGGCTGCACTCCAGGCTGCAGCTGGGACTAGCCACCTGGAGTGCAGCCCTGGCTTCACCCACCCCGTGGAGTGCAGCTAAGAGGCGGGCAGCTGACACTAGGCTCCTGGAGTGCAGCATGGCCCAGCCCACCCCATACAGATCCGGGACCACATACCCACTTCCATGCCCTCCTGAACCAGTGGTGCATGGCGGTGTGCAGTGGTGGGAACCGCCCCCCTCAAGTCCTGCACCCCCACTGCTGCCCAGCTGGGGAGAAGCTTCTGCTCATCTGTGAGGTGTTGGGAGACCAGGCTGGCTTCTGCCACTGCACTCCACTTGTCTGGAGTGCAGCCCTGTGCACTCAGTGGCTCAGTCTCATGCTGGCCCCACACTGGCTCAGTGAGTGGCAGTGGGGCATAGCCCCAGCTCCCAGAGCCTTTTGCCTTTTGCCTAGCACAGCACTGGCCCTACCCACCCCATGAAGATCCTGGGGAACATGACCCCACCCCATACTCTCCCAGACTGGTGTTGGGAGGAGCAGCGAGAACTGCTGGACAAGCCACCACATGAGCAACTCCCAGATCAGCAGCGTTCAGTGGCTCGAGCTGTCCCACCTCCTCCTTGGGCAGCTCTTGCTGCAGCCTGGGTCCCTGCCCCAGCCCCAATCCTTCACTTGCTGTTGGGCATTAATCTGCTCCCCCCATGCCTCTTCCCTCCCCACTCCACCCACCACAATAGACTTACCTGCCAGAAGCAGCTATGTCCAGCATGGTTGAGGACTGCTGCCTGTTTAGTCTATGGATGAATCTCCGAATCAGTGTTGAATCTTTTCTGACTTGATTCAGAGGCTTCTGATTCTATTCAGAGCTTTTAATGGGTCTCCCAGTTCAATTTGGATTTGGAGATTCGGCCGCTGAATCGGGCCGTGTCTCCTTTGAATAGAATTGGCTACTGAAGCTTTGCACAGCCCTAATGAAGAATAGCAGGACTTCCCTGTTAATGAACCATACTTTATTAATCACATTTAATTTCTGAAAAATGTCACAACTGTGAGATTCAAAGATGAACATCAGCCTTAAACCTAGGAAACACAAGAATCCCAGTTAAGGCACAGCATCCAGTATAAGTATTGCTTCTCATGAGGTGACATCTAGATCGCAGGCCATCAAATTTCTCTCCTGTCTGCATAATCTGACACAGGTCCACAGCTAAAGCCATTTTTCTATTCATAAACTTGCACATCCAGTTTTGTAACTCATAATCATTCTTTCTGATTTATACTGATTAACTGTATTTTCTAGTAATTGGTGTTGAGCGCTAATAGGATAGCTGAAGTATTTGTCCACTGATATTTATTCCTTTGCTGAAGCATAATTAAGTAACCACTAAATGGTGGAAATACTTCAATTTATTTTATCTTACTTCAGATTTTGTTCATGACATTATTCAGAAAGCATGCTGCTGAAAACTGTGGTATAATGAATGCAAGTAGTAAAGAGATGCAACTGAAAGCCATTTGGTATTTAAACACTGAAGACCATGCCAATTTAAATTGTTATGGCTGAAGGAGATAAGTGTATGCATATAGTATTATATTGCTTATATTGTGTAGCACTGCATATGGCTTAGTATACTTTGATATTCTAGCGTATTTAAATGATTATGCAAAACAGTAAGGAACTTCTTTCCAACTCATTGACTTCTGTTCCTGAAACAATCATGGAATTAGTTTTAATGATACATTGGACCAATAAATGCTAGGAAAAAAACCGCAGATCTTAAAGGAAAATTACTAGAGAATCATGTTTTCACACCTCTATTCGTACCTCTCTGAAGGGAAAGATAAGGAAAGGAGACTGCAGAGTCAGAGGGACTCGGCAGTTTATCATTGCTTGAACTAATCATCACTGATGTGTGGATATGAGAGTTACCTGCAGGAACGCTAGCAAATTTTAAGAAGGCATTTGAGACTGTAAAATGAGATTTGCTGCAACAGACCTGATAAATGTAATACTTGTTCTGCCAGGCACATTCTGAGAATTCTGTGTGCCTCGGGACATGTGCATACTGAAAACTGAGGTTATATTGTGTAAAACTGAGGGGGACAAGTGTTCTACTTTCAGCCAGTTGTGTAGAGGGATATTGGGAGTTACAAAGTATAATCCTTAATGTGTGGGAGCAAACACTATCCACGTCCCATGAGAATGAAGTCAGGCTTTTCTATGGGAACGTGGACTTTGTGTGGTTCAAGGTATAGGTAGATTTCTCTTTACGCTCTATTTATATAACCCCTTTGATTATCTGCTATGCATACTACATACTGAAAGAAAAACTTATCCCTGCAATTCTGAAGCTGATAAAGGACCGGGATAAAGCTATAGGGCCACTACCCCTTTCCTTTCTGTGAAGCCTTTCTGTGAATAATTCTTCTCTTGAATTAAAATATGTTAGAGATTATCTACAGTTTGAAAAGCAAAGAGAGTTCAGTTAGGTTCTCTCCTTCCATGCATTTCTGTGCATTATTCTATTAAAAAGAAAAAAAAGGGTGAGGCAGGGGGAGAATGAGATTGCAAAGGTACACCTACTTTGAAAGAAAATTGTTAGTTTAATAAGGCAAACAAGCACATAGACAGAAGATTTCTAGTATCAGGTTTGATCATATTTAACACTATTAGTGACCTTATAGCATGCCTACATGAATCACTTAACTACACATTAGAGCTGTGAAAAACAGCTATATCTTATTTCAATTTCAGATTCAGCCATTTTGGAGGAAAGTGATTCATTTTGGTGTTTCAGATCATTGTTCCATTTTGATTCGGTCGAATCTGTTTCGGAGTTTCAATGTTGTTTCGGTGATTTGGCCATAGGTTATAATAGAGAAACAGTAAAATGCCTGTAACTTCATCATTCTTTGCCTAATTTGGATGAAAATAGCAGGGATGGTAGCCGGTGTGAAGGCTGCCAGGTTTCAAGAAGATAGGTGCAGAGGGTTCTCTGAAACTGCACCTTAAACTGTTCAAAGAAAAACTCATGTCACATATGTGTGTTAAGGCACAGTGTAATGAAAACAGCAGGTTTGGTAGCCCCTTCTGAGGCCATGAAGCCTGCCAGGTTTCAAAAAGATAGGTGCAGGGGTTTTTGTGAAACTGCACCTCAAACTGTTCAAAGCAAAACTCATGGCATGTGTGACTTTGTGTGTGTGTTAAGCACAGCAGAATCAAACCAGCAGGGATGGTAGTCTGTTCCCTTCCCAGTGCTGCTTAGATCTCTACCCACCCACCTGTCTCTACCCACCCATCCCTCTTTTTCCTCCCAATGCCTTGATGGAAAATTGATTCAGATGCTTCCCAGGAAGGCTGTCCATTTAGGTGTGTGGGGGTGACATCCATTCATGCAGGAACTGAAATTGGGTGGAGGAAACTGTCATGCTGGTGCTTGTCATGCTGGTAGTGTTGTGGATTATTATTACTCCTGGTGTTAGTGGTGACGGGACAGGTGCAGACACTGCTCCCACCCTCCTTGATGCAACTAGATGCAGAAGCCTCATGGCTGCTAGGGAAGAGGGTGCTTCTAAGTTTGGAAGCGGGGGGCACGCTTATAGTGCTCCCTCTTCTCCTTCTCATTCTCCTGCCATAAAACCTGGCATCTGCCTTTCCAGCAGGCTTCATAATGTTTGCTGTGCTAGAAAATGTATGCGTGTATGCATGCATGCACATGTGTGTGTGATATATCTTCTATGTATTTACTATATCTTCTTCTGTCTCATTATTTTACTATATCTATATGTTTACTATATCTTCTTCTATCTGCTTATTTGACTATATCTTATCTACTGCACGGTAAAGTGTCACTGTCTACACATGTGCCTCATTTACTGCACAGTAAATTAGTCTACTGCAGGGGTTTTCAACCTTTTTTAGTCTAAGTATCCCTGATGGGTGGAAGCCGAGTGGGACAGGGAAGGGGGGTGGCACATAGCCAGATGCTGAGTGGGGAAGTAGGTGGGGACAGAGTGCTGCTGCCGCGCAGGAGCAGGGCTGGGGTGGGATGGGGAAGCTCACCAGGCTAGGATGAGGGCAGTGGTGCTCCTCTGCAGGGCAGGAAAGCTCACTGGGCTCATGTATGGCAGCAGTGGCCACTGCATGTGAGCTTCCCCATCCTGCAGAGGGTACCACTGCCCTTCCCCTAACTTGGCCCTGCTCCTGGAAGGCAGTAGCACTCCATCCCCGCCTGCTCACACGTACCCCTAGAACACATACCCATGGCTGACATTGCTTGGTCTACTGCACAGATAGCTCCTATCTGTAATTACAGGTAGAAAACTAACTGCACAGTAGTGCCTATATACACTGTCCAGGAGCATATTTGTTCCCAGTTAGCCCCAACACCAGTAGGCAATAGGGGACAGGACACTCTCTTGATCTAGGTGCTGCTCAGATCCCGGCTCCCCCTTACCCTAGAAGTGGAACAGCTCCCAGCCAGCTGCACCAATGCTCAGGGAAAACCCTGCTCAGTTGGGGGCTGGTTGGGAGTTGTCCCAGGAGTAGGACAGTTCCCAGCCAAACTCCAGCTGTGCAGGGAAGCCCCACTGGGCACAAGGCTTGTCCCCATGTGCATGGGGCCAGGAGGGCTCTGCAGAAGCAGCTGTCTACTGACCCTGTGCACATCAGGCCCCTCCTAATGTGCAAGGGGCCAGAAGACAGCTGCTACTGCAGGTGGCAGACTCTCTTGGCCCTGTACACAACAGGACCAGCCCCTGTGCCATCTGCCAGTCCCAGGCTAACACATATAGATGTGCTCCCTGGGAAGGCTTACTGCATCCTGTTTTACTGTGCATTAAGCCTTTATAGCATTAATGGAATGTGTAGACATGCCCTCAGCATAGTAAGTTGTGGACACATCTACATGAAACATTTACTATGCTGTAGCCTAATTAACTGTGCAGTAATCATCTCAGCACCTACATGTATGCATTTATTAGGCTGGAGTAGATTAATTTAATCTGCAGCAGATTAGTGCCTCTAAATACAAGTGCTATCCTGCTGCAGAATAAAAATCTGTGCAGCACTGCATGTATAGACTCTGGTGGGGTTGTCTGGGGTATGAGGGTGCTTCAGTGCAGGGACTATCTGTTGACTAGCCCCACACTGAAGCTCTCTTGTGCCTCAGCCAGACTTTCCGTACCACATTGAACCAGAGGGAGCAGCTCCTGGCTGGCAGGCTGACCCTCGGGGTTCCCTGTCAGCTGGGGCTGCTCCGAGCTGGCTCCATGTGCTATGCTTGAATAAACTGCAGAAATTATTTGTCCAGAGTTAATTGCTCCCAGGCACACATTCAAATGGCGTGCCTAGGAGCAGTAAACTCGGGAGAAAGAAGCTCTGCAGTTTATTCAGGCACTGTAATTGAATGTGGAAATGCACCCACAGGAGGGAAATTGATCCTCTAAGCAGTTGCTTCACATTTAACATTGACACAGTTGATACTGTATAGACACATCATATATTAAATTAGCATGTGCTCTCAAAGGAAGTCATCTAACTTGGGGGGATCATCACTTGAAAAGAGTTCATAAAAGGAAAATGTTTTAATGCAAGATTACAGAATACAAAAGGGCATTGTTTAAAAGTAGGGGCATATGAGGTGTCTTATTTGAGAAGCAAGAAAGGGAAGTTCTTTGCTGGTGGGTACTTGGATGGGAAATTTAAAGGAAAACTCCTGTGCTCTTGGTATTTTGTGCCAGTAAATTCTACAGGTTAAATTACAGGTTATACCAAAAATATTTGTTAGCTATTTGTTTCAGTGTCAGATTCTTCATACCCTAGGCAGCCCCACCAGAGTCTGCACATGCACTGCTGCGCAGGTTTTTATTCTGTAGCAGGATAGTACTTTTTTCAGTGTCAGATTCCTTCAGTGTCAGATAGCATTACAGAAGAGAATTAATGCTGCTCACTGCCACACTTCACTGCAGAGGACTGTATTTTTGGGTGCATGAAGTGAATCTTTGTATGTGTGTGACATGTACTATGTACACCTTTATGGAGACGGAAAGAGGAGTAATGATGCCTATATTTGTTCCTTTGCTCTGTCCTCTCTCTGCCTTGTTCCTTCTGCCTTGCCCTCCCATATTGTCTTCCTTCCTGCTACCCCTTCCTCTTATTTTCTTGTCAAACATTTATTTTCTCTATTTTGTGTTGCTTTCTTCTCTTCCTTTCTTGTTCCATCTTTTTAAGTCTCAATTATTTTTCTTAGAGCCACTAACTGAAGCTGCTTATCTGTCTTGCAGAGTCAACCTTTCTGTAGTCAGCATGTCCTGTGAGTGATATCCTTAGGCATTGACTCAGCTGTGCCCCAGAGAAACAGCACCAGTAAGTACCCCAAGAAAATCAACAGTCTCTTTCATATTTGCCTTTTGCTCAAGGATTGTCTTATTAACCAGATGTCAAATCTCAAGGAGATAATGCAGCTATAAAATATAGCAAGGTATGCATTAGTAGGTTATTATGCACAGGAGGATGCTGAAAAAGCATACAGTATTTCTCTTCTTTGAGAGAAAAGTAAAATTGGGCAAACAATCTATAATACATATGTAAAATACTATATAGGAATTGTTCAATGGGGTAAAACATGAAGCTTAATTTAACTGAATCTCTTCTGGGGAATGAACTAGTGGTGTCAGGAGCTCACTCTCAGATCCCTTTTACAGTGAGTTGGAAAGACTCATACTTCTTCCTCTCCTTGTGTCTCTCAGATTATGACCTTCCAGGCACTTACCTAGCCAGCCTTATTTGCCTGTGCTCTGCTAACCCTAAATTAGTAGGCTTCACCTCAGCTGCAATCAGTTTGTCCTTCTAGCTTGACTGCCCCTCCGCCTGGATAGCTATCCACCTAATGATCCCTGACTGCTTCCCTGATTCTCTTTTATCTGTAGCCTTGTATTGTGTTTAGGCAGGAGCCAGTTGTCCAGTTCACTGATTCACTGCCAGCTCTGGATGAAACTTATAGACCCCCCACAAATGGTGATATGTACAGTGCTGGCCATTACATGTGCTTAGCGGCTTCTTGTGGCAATAAATGCACTACATGTTTATAAGACTCATTGTGATCTTGGAGAAAAAAGAACACTTTTTGGTTTGCCAAGCAAAGCAGATTTCCTAGATATGAAGCCAGTATCTTTCATGTAACACAGAAATTGTGTGGATCCTGAACCCCAAAGATAAGTTTTTTTAAAAAGTATATAATGTTTTGCAAAGTTCTACTAAATGATGTGGATAATGTCAATTCTAGCACAGTAAGTGACAGGAAACAAAACAAATAGTAGGAGAAAAATACCATTAGAGCACTTTAAACTGCTGAACATATAAGGCAAGTCATAGTTCCATAACAAATTTTAAGAGCAGATAAACCCTTTTCTGAGTAATCAATATAACATGAACATGGATCATATTGCTTCCTGGAAGGCAAAGCTTTTTCAGTGACATCTTCAAAAATCTAACAGAAATGTTCATTTCCATTTGTCCCTTCAGCAGCAATTAGTAAGCTTTGTCACCATGCTTTAGTCTCTTATATAAGTTTTGTCTGAACACTTATTTCAGCACTATTTGCAACTGTTGAAGCTTAAAATGAAAGAGCTGTAAGATTTCTGGAAGCAATTCAGGTTAGCACAGTGTCTATTCCCATGACCAGACCCTGTACACATTGCTGTTCTTATCAAGTTCATTATGTGAACGTTCTCCTTCCAGGGGATTAAGGCTTTCCTGTAAAATATTCATTCTAAACAAAGATTTGGCAAACATAATGTGACTCTAGCAAACCACAGATTTCCAGGAAAAAATAGTTTGTTCCTTTTGAAGTGAGAGGGCAAAAAAAGTTTTTTTTTAAATTTTAAAATTCTTCATTGTTCTTATATAACTCAACCAAGTGGAACATTTTAAAAATTGTCATTTCTTAAGCAGTAGCTTGGAGGGAGCTTGAATGCCCGATGAAAAAATGTTATCCATTTTGGAAAATTTCAGTTCTATTTTTAATATGTTAAACTTACATAAGTTATAACAGCTTCAAAGTTCAGTGCTGTCAACATGGTTATTGAGTGATATATTTTCCTTTCAAACTAATAATAATAGAAAAGTCTGCACCCAATGTTTTTCCTTTCAGGCACTTAACCTGTAAATTGCAGCAAGGATTTTCACAGGTAGTGACTTGCCCAAGGCTACTGTGATAGCCAAGTCCTAGGTCTTGTCTGCACACAAATTTTGCTGCCTTAACTAAAAATGTGTTTTTTTAAAAACTGATTTAGTTAATTTGATGCACATTTACCTAAAAAAGTGGTTTTAGTAGTTTATTTTATCCTCGATCAGTGTTGTAGAAGATTAAATTAAAGTGGAATAAACCCATTTAAAACCAAATCAAGTTTCTCCATACACAAGGAAATGCTATAGGGAACTTAATACACAGTTTATGTAGCAGTGGATATGCCAGGTGCTTCAGAGGAAGATGCAAGAACTGTACAATAGATATATATAGGATAATCTGCCCCCAGCCTCCTTGGATTTCATTCTAATCTGTTTTAGTTAGAGATGGACCTCAGCCCTAAAGCATAAATTCAATCCCTCTTCCAAAATGTTCATCATTCCAAAGCTTGTGAATTCCAATCTAATTATGTGTTATGTGAAAGTTTGCTTTTATGTCTTTTCAGTTGAAATAATAAAATGTTAGGGTTGGAAAAGACCTCAGGGATCATCTAATACAAGCACCTGCAGAAATGCACAATATTAGCACGAAGATCCTATGCCATTCCTGTGAAAGGCTTAGTCACCTTCTGCAGTAAAGGGCTTCCTGCAGAGTCCCCATTTATCTTTCTGTTTCATTGTCTTGGTTTTTGTGAGACTTGGAAACAATCTCATGGATACAGCTCTCTTGCACCATCTTTTTACAGTTCTGGAATGTATACCTTGTGCCTATGTGATTTTTCAAGGAGATCTAGACTACAGACTTTACTAGGTACGGTATGAAATCATTAACTAAAAGCAAAATTACAGGATGTATTTCCTTAACATGTCCCTTTTCTCGTCACCCATGTCACTGTATTGAATTCTATCAAATAAGTGCCCAATTCCATTTAGGGAATAAATAACTGGCATAAAGGACTTTTTCATATAGGACTCTTTTTTTTTTATTGTCTTGCCAGTCTTGTTAGCTAATAGTAGTCCCTGTGGTATCTAGACAATGCATCTGCCAAGCTTTCCCTGGACACACATATAAACAGAATTTCTGTTTTAATAGATAAGGTTTCTTGGGTGAATTTGATACCTTTTAATAGATCAACCCAAATATTTGGAGAATAGTTATTAAGCAAGCTTTCGGGTTCAAAAAACCTTTGTCAGGCTAAGGAGGTTTCAGCAGTTGGTGTGTGCTCTTCCTGGATGGAATGAAAAGTAAAGAAGCCAGGGGCTGGGCTGGGCTGGGCAGTCAGTTGCCAGGCAGATTGTAATGTATCAAAAATC
>JAGPOW010002742.1:48588347-48612812 GCA_030014935.1 Caiman crocodilus
GTGTGTGCTCTTCCTGGATGGAATGAAAAGTAAAGAAGCCAGGGGCTGGGCTGGGCTGGGCAGTCAGTTGCCAGGCAGATTGTAATGTATCAAAAATCCAATGTCTATGTTTAGTCCATGATCTCTAGTATCCAGGAGGTTGATGCAATGGAGCTCATAGGCTCATCTCTGGGAAGTGTTGTGTAAATTTCCCTTGAGGATCAGGACTAAGAGACTGGAGAGAGAGTGGCCCTCCTGTGAGAAATGTGCCCCCACCGGTAATTGTTTGTCTTTGATGGATTTCCGGTGTGTGTTCATTTTGGTGCGCAGTTGTTGTTTGGTCTCTCCTACATATCTTCCATTAGGGCATTTGGTGCATTGGATGAGATATATTACATTTCTGGAGGTGCAGCTGTCAGATCCTGGGATGCTGATGGCTCTGTTGTGGGGTGTAATAATAGTGGGAGTGTTTTAACAGATGGCTTTTGCCCTTTTGGGATATTCTCACCTTAATACAAAATGTGTGTGTGGGCCTCCTGTGACTGACGCATTGTAGTTTTGTCCACTCTTTTGTAATTGATATTTCATACGTATAGTATAGTAGAACCCATATCTAGGGGACCTCCCTTTCTCCCAGGTTACTTTTACATAGCACTAAATTTCTACATATCATTTTTTTCTCTTGGTAAATATTGGACCGTTCAGGGTAAAAGTTTTCATTTTTATCACAATATAGATAGAAATATAGATTTTTAAGAAAAAGAACTCTTTGCTGCATGGGTCATTTGCATTCACTACAAAATTCCAGCAGTGCCCTTGACAGACAAATACTAGGAGGAGAGTAATTTAATAGTGAACTTGAAAGCCATTATGGTTTTCATAGCAAAATTATCAAAAACACGTCAATAAATGTAACATTCGTCTCCTTTACATTTTAAACATAATTCGTTTTGTTTACAAAGCACTGAAATTTTGGCTTATAGAACTTTCATTAAGCATTAATGGTAACAATGGGTAATGGAGTGAGGGGTTTCTGCAGAAAAGCCAGTGTATTTAAAGGGATACTAGCCATTCTGCTAGAAACCGTTGGAAATAACCAAACATGTGTGTCTTTGTAGGACTTCAGGTTTTGCTAACTACTTTGGTTTATTGCTGATGAAAAGTGTCAGTTAGGCAGTCCTGGAAAAACAAGTCTAGTTTATTTTAAGATTGACTCCAGGATAGCTAGTACCACTGATATTACCTTCCTAATGTTTTTTGTCAAGGGGCCTTCACGCCCTTTTCTCTTCTAAATTCAGTATTTGTCACTCTGATGCTGTTTATGCTAGCAGTGTCTGTTATGGGTGTGAGAGGTTTACATTGTCTTTTAGGCACTGCAATGAGATTAATATCATACCTTCCAGGAACTGATTGTATTACTTATAGTTAATTCATTTTAGGGAGAAAAATTCTTCTTCTGTTTTAGAAGCAATTGTATCATCTACTAAGGGAAATAAATGCTATGTTACAATAGTTTACATTTCACTCAAATCTTCATTGAATGAGTTATGATGCTGACTTCAAGCAAACCCAATTTGTGATTTAACAAGTCAGTGCCTCATTTATTATTAGTCGATTAAATTAATTAATGCTGTGAATTTCTGATCTTTACTACATCATTTAAATATGATTTGTAAAGGTCAAGAGTATGAATGCATGCTGGTCAAATACACAAAGCCACTGTAGGTGTAAATTTTAACCATTATATTTCTGATACAATTGTTGGCAAAACCATAAGCTATTCTAAATGTTAATCTTCTGTGCTAGTAGTGTACAGTATAGACATAACTCTGCATTTTCCCTCATTTGCTCACTGAGAATTTGACTGATAACCTTTGTATAGTTCAGAGATTTATTTGCTTTGTGAATACAATGTTTGGAGAGTATAGATTTATATCACTATGTCTAACTTCAGTAGTGCCTCAGGACAGCATTTTCTCATTAATTAACTTGTTAATGATTGTCATTGAAGAGACCTAATAGTATGAGATGTAAACATTATCAAAACCCTTCTGTCTCTATCGTACAGATTTGGAGATGCATCATTAATTCCCACAGACTGATTCACAGAGCTGTGCAAATTGATGCCCTCTTATTAGGAGCATTATGTCTGAAGGAAGTGAAAAGTTATACATTACCAATTTATGATTTAAATTTCTGTTCCAAATTAATAGGTTCCAAGAGGTAGGAAAAATTGAACTGAGATGGCATTATGGATTGTACAAATAAGGCCAAATTCAACTTGCCTCTCCACTGAATCTGATCCTGAACTAATATGCCGAGCTCCAATATGAGTTATATGACCATGTATTTTATATAAGTAGGAAAAGAGAGAGTCATTGTAAATGACTGTGTGGGAGCAGAACAAATAATTCAAAATGAGCAATTCTCTAGATGTCATATTCTGATGTGTTTATTCAAACTTAGTACGACTGTTCTTAATAACTACAGGCTTCAATATGTTTGCTTATGATGTGATATGCTACTGAAGGTGAGTTATAAGCATATGAGATTCTGCATCAGGGTGAATCCATTTTGATTTGCAGTTGGCATGGATATACTAAGTCATAATGTGTAAGGAATGCCACCTTGGAAAATATTGTTCATTCGTGACTTAAAGAAAATGTGGAAGACTCTGTTCTGCAAGCTAGTAAAAATTGCAATGCATTTGTGAGTAGGCCTGGATTTAGAGTGAATTCAGGAAGACCAAGGGAATGATAGCTGAGGGAGGTGGACCATGAAGAAAAGGTATAATAGGACCTTAGAAAGATGAGGGAATAGAAATACCTTAGATCAGTGTTGTTGATGATAGCATCCCCTCCAAGTGACGTAACTGATAGATGCTTGTATTAGCCATTTGTAATGATAAAAGTTTTCAATAAAATTGAAGAGTAAAGCACAGACCACAATCTACCCCATCCTAAAGTGCAGAATGGAGACTTGGTCAGCAAGGGAAAAAGAAGTATATTTTTCATCATGGAAATAAAGGTATTGAGGAGGTGTTGAATGATCCTCGATTAGAAAAGAAAAAGTAGGTGAAGGACCTAATATAAGTTATTCCATTTAAAAAGTAAATGGAGGGGACTTGCTAGGATGTAACAAATCTAATTAAGATTATAAAATGGTTATAATTAGAAATTTGTGTTGTAGATCCTGAGATCTTCTGGATTTTCATGTCCGTGGCTGAACTTTCAGCGTTCTAGATCTGTTGCCCAAAATGAATGTTCTAAAAGTTAGGACAGGGAAGCATAGCTCTGGCTAAAATAGAGAAACTGCATTTTTTTTTCTTGATAAAGGGAAGGAAGAATACAGTATTGAACATGTACAATTTTGAACACTAAACTATATAAAAAAAAAGTCTAGAGTATGGGTGGGCAAAATGTCAGATCCAGCCAGTGGCCAGACTCCATTTCCCAGCAGTCCCTGCCGATGTCACTGTGGCTGGTTTCCATAGAGATCCCAGGAGGGGCAGAGGTGTGACAGCACAGGGTCAGGGTTTCCATGGAGAGCAGCCCATGAGCACGCAGCAGGTGTGCAGCGGGGAGCAGCTCTGGGACCGGATTTTGTTAGGCCTCTTGCACACTGTTCTTTTCTGAGCCATACTCACTCCACCCTGCTCTCACTAGGGCCTGTGACACTCTGCCCACTCTCACCAGGTCTCTCTCTCACTGCCATATTCTGGGCCACATACGACCCACCCTCCTCTCTTTGAGAGACCATATATGCCATCAGACTTATCTCTTCATTCCTTGAGTGGCCCTGGCTCAGCCTTTTGGGTCTCTTCCATGACCCTCACCTAAGCGATGACCAGTCAATTCACCAAATTCTGGGCTGACTCTGTTCCTAGCCCCTCACCAGGCCACTTTGCCACTTCCTTGGGCCAACACTCCACCCCTACACTGAGGCTCTGAGTTTTATACCCCAATAGGCTCAGGTGCCTCTCTCTAGGTGTGCCTGGCCTCAACTCTGCCTTCTCACTATGGCCTGGGGTCTTACACCCTTGGGCTTCTCTGTAAGTGTACTTGGCCCCAACTCCTGTGTCTTACAACTCTATGAGCTCAGGTACCTCTCAGTAGGCATGTCTGGCCACCTCTGTTCTCACAATAACACACCAGATGGTGGTGGTTGGAACTAAGGTGCCCCTACTTGCCTTTCACTGGAGAGGTAACTGGCCTGGCATTTCTTGGGGACTCCCACACCACAAAGAGTCCCACCAGGCCAATCTTCCCTAGAAGGGTGCATTTTCCAGTCATACCCAGTACCAAGATCCTCCTGTCACCCCCCCTGACAGCAAGGATCTAAAATAGCTGCCTCATAAAGGCTGGCCTGCACCTGCTGGCTGCCTGCTCCCAGCCCTTAAAGTGACAAACACCTAAAAGATGCTCTGTCACAGCCTCATTTAACTCAACTCTGTTCCACAGATATGTGTATACTCTAAGAGTTTAGTCAACTTTAAAAAGTTAAGTTAGCTTAACTGTGAGAAAGTTAGTATGTGTGTATGCACTCACTAATCAAAGGGCTACTTCTCCTGATGTCTATAGCTTGAATGGAAGTAAGAATGTCTGTTTACATTGGATTTGTGGTCCATGTAGTTCATGGAGGTTAATTGTAAATATCTAAAATTCTTAGTATTTAATTGCTCCCCCAAAATGTAAAGAAATTCCTAGTCTTCTGATATTAGGTCATTGCTACTATAGGATCTTTTTTTCTTCTCTAAAATGGTAGAGGCAGGGGTAATTTTATCCTCAGTCTCCTGAAATCATGCAGACATCTCTAGCTTTATTATGAATTAAAAGTTTTTGGACTTCTCTTCTAAATACCCTGAACATTGAACAATAATGTTCTTTCCCTCTCAGCTGTTTGTATGTTTAGTTTTGTAGGGGTTTGTCAAGTTTGCAGATTTTTGACAACATGAAGTGCATATTGAAAGACCTGTAACAATTACCTGGTTTTATGTGAAGATTTGGTGAAGAGAAACATTAGTATTTTTTGTGCTGTGTTAAATCTACGTTTCATGAAAAGTGCTCTCTCCTTTTTTCTCTGAACCATAGTGATTTGAAGTGTCTTTTATGTATCTGTCAATGCAAGTGTGTAAATTTTTTCTATCTATTCCGCTTAACCCTTCTGGCATACTTCTCACCTGCTTTCAATTTCCCCTAAGGAAGTCACTTTGCATTCCCATTCTGAAGTTCTTATTTTAATAATACCAGCCCATCCAGAGCTCTAGCTCCCCAAAGAACTATTTCACTGCACACATCATCACCTCTCAGCACTTAAGAGTTTTTCATTAGCGTGCAGTATATGTATAGCAGCTCCATATAACCTTGATAAATTAAAAATTGGCTTATCAATATTCAATCAAGCTACCTCATTTGTCCAAATGTCTGACTTCCTTTCTGGTAGACCTGAGTTAAAAAGCACTGCATAAGTAAATGGAGTTAAAATTGCATATTATCCCTTTAAACAGAAATTAAATCAGTGTGCTCCTAATGTCATCTTAAACACTATAGTTTAGTAATAGTGAAATAATGTACCGTGGCAGGTGAAATATTACAAAGTGTTAGTTTTCATTAAATGTCTGCTTTTGGCACCCACAGAAGAGTGAATCCAGTATTTCTCTGGGAAAATGTGGGAATGGCAGGTACAGTCTTCATATGCCTTTTGGTATTAAAATTACATTTTGCTGATTCTGCTGCTTCACTTTGTAAAATTTATGGGATTTTATAACATGCAAGAGAGGCTACTTCCCAGAATCCAAATTTTAGTGTGCCAATTGCTATATAATTTCCCATATCATCTCTCCTTGTGTCTTTTGTATCACTGCTTTTCCAGTGTAAAAATCATAAAACATCCTTGCGAATATGCAGAGCAACAGTCATATTGTAATTTTCAATATTGCCTCTTAACTAACCTTAATCAGACATCCTGACTTTACTCATGTGTCTCATTGGCTTGGTTTTGGAAACAAAAGTATCAGTTATTCAAAGGTTGTAACAATGTTCCCTCCCTATTACATAATAGCAAAGTATAACAGCACACCACCTCAAAGTATAGTCACAGTGAAAGTGTCCAGGCTGTTTTTCAAAAGAGACTGGAGATGTTTGGGTGTCCATCTTGATATACTTTCAATGGTTCTAATTTGTATAGGTTACAGACATTGCTGCATAGCTACAAGGGATGTTTCCAGTAGTCTTCTTATTGAAAATTACTTCCTTTAATCTTCTAGGTAGCAGACAGGGATCCGCAAGCTCCTGGACTTTTTGTAATATTTCTAAATATCACTATACGCTCTCATTCAATCACTGCCCACTGACAGTGATGCTTCTGTATACACTGTGGCCATTTTTCCACCCCAAGGCCAAAAAAAAGCCCACATCTGGCCCTAATATCAATCTGTAAGACGCTAAGCAATTTTAGCGGAAATATCACAGCATTCAGCCTTATTCTACCCATAATATGAAATCTTCCTAGTAGATTGTCTCTGAGACTCAGAATTTCTACAGCAGTGGTCTAAGTCATTTTGGCAAGTAAGGAACTTTCAGCATTTCCATGCACCGAACTTATTTTCAGAGATTTAAAAATTAGAGGGTTTTTAATTCTCTGAGGTTTGCAGTTTCTCTTTCTACAATTACAAAGGTATTGTTGGATCAGTTATACACTAAGGAGCAACATGTAATAGTAAAACTTGTTTTTGAAGAACAAGCATCACAGAGAAGTGCAAAGGTTTAAGCTCAATTGTTGTATTGCCTGACTTTCAGCATTTGCTCCTTTCCAACCATTTTGTTGCATTAATGGTAGTTATTTATATTCATATTTTGCATGTTAGCCATGAGAAATATAGATTGCTCTTGATATATGATATTTCTTCTTGTTGCAAAAATAACAGCCAGTCATAGAATTTTTTTTTTATATCACACATTTCTTTATTCTGGTAAAACTGCCAACAATGCCAGTGATTGATTTATATTGTAGATTTCTTCCCCAAGTTTTAACTTTACAAATTATTAAGTATTTATTTCTGAAAATGACTCAAAGGCATATATAAAAATGACCAAATACTCTATTATGTAACCAGATGACAATGTCATGGCTATATCTAGGCCTTTTAGTCTTCTATTTAAAATAACTTACTTATAGTTTCATGATGAAATATCACCAACAGCAGAATAGCAAGGTGCCAGGTGCTTAGGGCATAGGGGCATTATATTTTAGTTGCCACTTTGTCACCAGCATAATCATAGTCATGCAGCTGCCAGAGATAGCCATTTTTTTTCATACCTTCCCCCCCATGCCCAAGCCAGCATCAGGGACTGTTAACCCAGTTGTGCTACCCACTGAATCTTGCCAGAGCTAGATCCACTACCACCTGAAGTCTGTGATTTGTTCCCATTGTCTTCAGTGGGCCTGGGCTCTAATTTTTCAAGTAGCAAATGAACATAATCATGTTAAAAGAGTTTTAGTTCTCAAAAATCAACTCTAGAAAACAACAAGATAGGGATGATGTTATGTTATGTTATTGATCTGAATATAGGTTATAAAAACTGTAAATTTCTCCTTCTAAACAGTTGCTCTTGAGCCTTAAGGAACCACTTCAAAAAAGTACTTAAGCCCACAGCTAATTTTAAGTGGATGAGTAATTTGTTAGAGTCAGCAGGCTTACTTACATGATTTCAGTTCAGTACATGGGATATATCTGATGAAATTTTTTGTAGAAAATGTTTTCAGTGCGATATGTACAGCTGGGTCTACTAAAAGAGTACACCTATTTCTTCAAATAGTTTTGGCCAAAAGCTGGGAAAACAGGGGGGGAGGAATCCAAATATTTTCTTATGACATTTTCAAACTAAAATGTTGTCATTTACATTTTTTAAATTATTTTTTAAGTGAAATGTTTTGATTTTTCATTTCAAAGCACAGTTTTGTTTTTAAAATTACATTATTAATAATAAGGTTTTGAGTGTTTTGTTTCCATAAAACCAACATTTTTTCTAATATTTTTTCAGCTCAGGCAGCAAACTTAAAAATATCAGGTCTCATTTTCTAATAGTTTTTAGTTATTTTGCTGAACCGAGGTCTTTATATATAATCATTAAAGTAATCTTTAGGGAAGCATAAAGTTCCATGGAAATACTGTCCATAACTTTCTGCTCATGAATAAAGTTCATCAAAATGCCAAAGATTGAGTCAATCAGAATTTGAAAGGGTGCTCTTTCTTACAAAATATAACAATTGTCAAGGGAAATATGCAAAGAATCAATATTTTTGTTTGTTAAATAGAAAGAAATTCCAGTAACTGAAATGAATTTAGCTGCTGAATTATTTTTTTTATTTTTTCTGGTAGCTTGAGAATATGAATGTTACAAACTTTAAGGACTATTTTTTATAACTTTGTTCCTATACTGGAGATTGCAAACCCATGTTTAACAATCCCTGAGAGAGTCTTTAAACTCCTAGTAGGAGTTTGATTTATGTCCTGTAAAACTGATTTTTTTTTATGAACTGATTCTTCAACAGTTTTGCCCTCCCCCTGCACCTGCACCCCTGCACCTCTTACCAAAGGCAGTTATTTTAAAATTTAATAAATCTAAGTTAGGTTTAAAAAAATTCATCCAAGATCCAGTGATCCATTCCAGTTTAAAAACTAAGTACAAACATTAATCCCAATTTCAAAGGACTAGAAGACAATGCCTCAGCTGACTAGAGTATGTACGCTGAAGGAAGAACACAAAGGAAGAAGAAAACAATGAATCCCATGGGGTGCCAACTTTTCATCTTAGGTCACTGGCATCTCTTGGAAACTATCTCCAGAAAAAAAAAAAACCAACCCCCTCCAAATAAAACAGAAGACTGAAATGATGAGTATGCTTTAGGCTCAATGTCATGTTAAATATATCACTTGGTAGTCTCAGAATAACAGTATGTTGTGTACCAACAAGGTTATTTTTTACAAACAGAATGTCAGAGTAAGAGCAAGAGAAAAATATAGCCTCAGTGGGTTAGATCCCCTAGTACATATTACCTGGGCTAGGGAAAGACATTACACGTAAACCAATTGAAGTGATCAGAAATTGGTTTGAACTTCTAACAGAACAGATGTTCAGTGAAATGGGTGAAACTGGTTTGAGATAAACCTGGTTGAATATAGTATCAGACTTAACTGATTTGGGTCAAACTAGTTTATGCAATGTCTATCCCAGACCCCTTGCTGGTTTAAGATAAACCAGACACCCGCAGCATCCTGGCATGCTCTCTGGGCTGGGTGGGGCTCTCTGCTCCACAGCAGGGCTGGCTACTCCCCTCTTGCCCCTGGATGCAGCTGGGCAGAGACTTGCAGGCACATCAGTGTCTGCCTGGCTTCTCCCTGATAAGCAGGGATTATTTCCTCCTTCCCTCTGCCTTATGCAGACACCTCGACTTTAGCTAGCAGACCATATGCTGGGTACAATCTATGTTGTTGGAGATGACCAAGGCAGACAGGCTTTTTGGAGCTAATCAACAGGTACCTTAATGTCCTTCCTTGGAAAAGCTGTTTAAGAAGAGGTTTGGTTCCCACCACTCCCTGCTAAGCAGAAATTCCTTCTCCCCCCATCTTGCCAAGAGGTGTCTGTGTATTAGCTAGCAGACCACAAGTAGAATTAACATGTAGCTGGTAATGTCCCCCTGTTGTTTTCTTAATGCAGGGATAAACACTGAGTTACAGGTGATAAACAGTAATCAATTCCCTGCTGGGATAATCACAGTATCCTGCTGGGGCCTGGCCAGGCCCCCCTTATCTCAGTGCTGTGGAACGAAAGTGAGGGCTGCTCTAGTGCCCCCCAACTTCTAGCCTGAGGCATTGCAGATGTGTTCCTGCATGTCCGGGATGTCCATGAGTTTAAAAAGTGATTTAACCTAGCCAGGTTAGACTAACCTGCAAATATTGAAACAATTCAGGCTCAGGCTTTTCGAATGTTTGTCTCTAGCTAAGATGACCTGGTAAAGTTTGCATGTATATCATGCCTCCAACAGTTGCCACCTTGTTTTTAAAGAACCAAGTTTTTAAATCTCCCCTTTGTCACAGCATCCCTGAAAAAGTATAGTAGAAGCCACAGAAGGCAACTTGCATTTTAGTACTTGCAGTACTAGTGCAAGTACTAAAAATAGTGGTAAAACAGTTAGTGCAGCAATGTGATATTCTGTTATGTTCCTTCTCTCTCCAAAAGTCAGTTGTAGTTGGTGGAGCATGGAAAATCTTAAGAATTCTAGCAGCAGCTTCCCATTATATTTTACATGAAAGATTTTCTTATACTTGTTTATGAATTCAGAGCTTTGCTGTTCCTGTAGTACATTTTAAAAATGTGGGCAGTAATCCCCACAATGTTGGTGGATTTTATGCATGTCATTTTTAAAAGACAAAATGGACCCCAGGATTCATTAAATCCATTCCTGGATTTAATATCAAACTAAAGTTTTCATACAGGGCAAAGTGTTACATAAAGCAGATTTTGAAGGTTAATATCCAAATAAATGTAGGATTTTCAATCTTCTCTCTGTCTTTCTCTGCCCTGCCTCCCAGATGGTTATTTAAGTGAAGAACCTTTCAGTTTCATTATGCTGCTTTATATTAGCTTAGCTCTATGCCATGTTGTAATTTAATTTGATCCCACGCTGGAAGCTTCTAATGACTTGACCATCTGTATAGTGCATTCTTTTCTTTTTACGAATGTTAACATTTCATAATGTGAAATTAGCATTTTATGTTTAAAGTAATGTCTTCTATAATAAGATGATCATATAGCCTCAGGAGTAAGTAATATGGATCTAGGTGCCTTTCACCCCCATGTGCTGTCTTGGCTTTTATTCAATTTATGTATATGTTATTGGGGTAAAATAAAGAGTAAGAACAAAACTGTATGATCAGTTGTGAGACCAGATTCCTATTAAGAATCAACACCTTTTCCCCAGAAATGAAGTTTGTACAGGATCATCCTTTCTATGATCCTGTCTAGTGACAACTGTTTGGTACCCCTGACAGCATATGACTATGCTATCTCAACAAGTTACCCAGTGATCTCAAAAATCACACATGATTTGCCCCATACTTTTATCATCAAGTTTTAATTAATACTTCACATTTCTAAAGCAGCCTTCAGCTGGACTGAAGACACCAAGTCACCTTGCAAGAATTATTGTATAATGGTAATTTGAAGACACAACTAAGACACTTGCCCAAAGCCAGAGTTGGCCACTGGCAGAAATATGAGTCCAACTTTCTCATGCTCTAAACAAGAGAACACAGGTTGAGGGTTCCTCCAGGCACCTAAAAAAATATCACATGAAAGAAACTAATAAACTCACTACGGTTTTCTTTCTATCATGCAAAATGAGCATAGTAATGAGAAGAGAATATTAAAATCTTAAATAGAGCTGTATTTACAAAGTAATGTATACCTTTAAAAAGAAATCTGCTTGGAACATTTATGTGGAATTTAACTTTACAAGGTATTGCTAATTTCTGTATAATTATGTAAAGATAAAAATTGGAGGTGGTAAAAGGGAAGACTGGCATTTTTTGACAGTGTCTATTGTGAGTGTATCCATGGGCTTATTTGGAAATGCACCAGGGTTAATATAAGCACTTTAAAATATAGTGCACATGTAGCCATATGGGAGTAGGTGAGCCTGCTAGCTGGAAGAGATAAAGAGCTCTGTTTCAAGACTGAAAGTCACTAGAAGAGTGTTTCAGTGCAACAGACTGTGTGAGCCTTGGGAGGTGTTAGTGAGGAAGACATGTGTGCCTATCCCCAAGCACAGAATGTAAGCCAGGATTTGATGGGAAGATGAATTATGCTCTGTTCCTAATTTGATGAGTTGCTATTCTAGCTTTAGCTGAGAAAGATCTAGCCCTGCTTTTAATTCTAAATCTTCTTTACTTTTTTGGATTTTCTGTACTTTTCATTAAATAATAATAATGATAACAGAAATAGATTGATTTTGGCCTGTTTGACAGACACCAGTTAAACCTTTTTTTCTTTTTTTTGGTTTCCAGTGCTACCATTGAACACCTCAATTATATTTGCATGTAGTTTTGAACACTGGCCATCATTCAATTACACAGGGCACAACTACACATGCAATTCATTTAAAGCAGTAAACTCTGGCTAATATTGTCAAATGTTGCACTGGAGTTTGTTGCTCCTGGGCTCTGCATTTGAACACACACCCAGGGCCAAAGCACGTTGAGCCAGGACAGAGCAGCCCCAGCTGGCAGGAGCTCCCAGGGGGTCAGCCTGGCAGCCTGAGGATGCTCTGACTCAGCTCAGCATGCTGCCAAGGGGCTGGCTGGGACACAAGGGTGGTTTGGTATGGGGCTAGGCAGCAAGCAGCCCTCACACTGAAGTATCCTAGTGCCCCACCAACCTCCATCAGCATCTCCACGTCCTCTGCTGTGCACTGAAAAACTCTGCTGCAGGATAGTTCTGCATCTCAGCAGTAAATGTCTCATGTAGAGCCCATAGTGCTCTGCATCTGAATGTCTGCTGCTGTTGAACTAGAGTATAGCTCCACTTATCATCTGTTTTGCCTGGCATGAGACCATTTTGAAATATTTGTTCCATACTATGCTTTTCACTGAGTTCTCAAAGTCTCTCATAAGAACACAATCCTTTGTGATGCTAAGCTGACTGGAAGTATAGAGTACTGTGTGTCTGACACCCGTGGTTTGTTTTGGGATCTGGAATTTGTAGATTTTAATATGTCTCTTTTTATAGCATCACATAGACGAGTATGTTTGCTGTATAATATTGATAAAGACCTTCTCTTTGAGAACTTACATCCCACCTCAAGTACAATTACAGATTTCATAGATTTCATACACATTACGGCTGGAAAGGACCTTGGAAGATCATTGAGTCCAGCCCATTGCCCCAGGGGCAGGAAGTCATCTGGGATCATAGGATCCCAGCAAGATAAGCATCTCTATTTCTCTTGAAGGTGTTCAATGTAGGTGCTTGAACCACCTCTGGTGGCAGGCTATTCCAAACCTTGGGGGCTTGGACAGTGAAGAAATTCTTCCTTATGTCCAGCCTGAAATGTTCTTGCAGGAGTTTATAGCTGTTTGACCTTGTCATCCCTTGGGGCACTCTGGTGAACAATTGTTCCCCCAGATCCTGGTGAACACCCCTGATAAACTTATAGGCGGCCATCAAATTGCCCCTGAGCCTGCGCTTTTCCAGGCTGAAGAGTCCCATGGTTCTCAACCTGTGGTCATAAGGTCTGTTTTCCTGACCTCTGATCACGTGCGTGGCTCTTCTCTGGACTCTCTTAAGCTTCTCCACATCCTTTTTGAATTGTGGGGCCCAAAACTGGACACAGTACTCCAGCTGCAGCCTCACCAAGGCCGAGTACAATGAAGGAATGACATCCTGGGATTTGCTTGAGAAGCATCTATGGATGCAAGCCAGCTTTTTGCTCACTTTACTAGCCACAGAATCACATTGAAGGCTCATATTCATCTTGTGGTCAATTATGACTCCCAAGTCCCTTGCATCCGTTGTGCTAACCAGCATAGTACTGCCGAGCCTATAAGGATGCTGCAGATTTTTCCTCCCAAGGTGGAGAACCTTGCATTTTTCAG
This sequence comes from Caiman crocodilus, assembly GCA_030014935.1. Classification (NCBI taxonomy): domain Eukaryota; kingdom Metazoa; phylum Chordata; order Crocodylia; family Alligatoridae; genus Caiman; species Caiman crocodilus. The sequence continues at coordinate 48,601,981 of JAGPOW010002742.1, forward strand.
TGTTAAACACCATCAGGTTCTTGTCCACCCATTTCCTGAGCCTGTCAAGATCAGCCTGGATCACCCTCCTGTCCTCAGGTGTGGATGCTTTACCCCAGAGTTTGGTATCATCTGCGAACTCCCAGTCCTCTTCTGACTCCAATATCCACATCATTAATGAAAATGTTAAACAATATAGGTCCAAGGACAGAGCCTTGGGGGACCCCAATGGTCACAGGGCACCATGATGATTGACTTCCCTCAGCCACCATCCTCTGGGTCTGACCATGGAGCCAATTCCCCAGCCAGCAGATTGTGGTGGACCGAGGTCGCATTTGGCCAGTTTTGCCAAGAGGTGATAATGGGATACCATATCAGTTAATGTCAGTTTATTTGAATTAACTTTAAAAAGTTTCACTATGGCAATGTAAAGGTACTTCTCTTGTTTTGTTAATAAAAGCACCATTAGGTTAAGCAGTTATAATGGCCCCCTATTTTTTATATCAGTCAATTACAGGTCTCATATGTGACTCATCATTGCATATATGTATGCATAACTGGTGTTTTATACTTAATGGTTAGCTGAAAAGAGGCTCCTTTTTTTTTCTTCCTCATGGGGGAAGGTTGAGAAAACTTGACACCTTTTATTTCATTTAAGTCTTGTAAAAATTCCCCAAACACTTTTTTTGTGTGTTTCTAGCTAATTAAACCTACAAAGTGCCATATTACATTTTTTTTTTTTTTAAGGAAGTGAGGACCTAAATTTAAGAAGTGTGAGCATTTGTAACAAGGAGCCTGGCTCCTGTTACTTGAGAGGTAACTGCAACAGAGTGACCTGGCTCAGGGAAAGCCAACAGCTAGCAGCTAGCTGAGTTGTAGCCAAAAGCCAACAGTAACAGGCAGAAGGGACAGATAATTCAGGTTGCTCAGGGGCAAAGAGCTGCAAACCATAGATAAGCAGCCACAAACTCAGGCAGAAAGGTCCTTATGGTCCGAATGAGCGTGCCTGCGATGGCTGCTGAACCACCTGAACAGAAGGGAACAGGGCTTAATGTGTATATAAGCTCAGGGTCTGGGTCTCCAGAGCAGGAGGGGCCAAGTGAACTCCTAGCTGGCATCAGTGTTACCTTGGGGGAAGCAAACAGAATGCTGCTGGCTAGCAGAAGAATGTGACCCAGGATAAGGGGAAGCCTTGTTGTACAGACAGGGAGTCACCGTTTATGTTCAGACTCAGAGTGGGTTAGTTGGTGTTATAGCCAGAGGTCTTATTCCTTTGTTGTAGTTTATACTGGTGGTTTGGGATTGGGACTAATAGGGGTGATACCTAGGTCCCAGTCAGGACTGATGCCACAAGAGTGTCTGGAACTCTGCCAAGGGTAAGGGGCTCAAGACAGATTGGGTTTGAGCATTATAAGGTAACAGTCTAGAGAAAGACAGCAGCCGAGCACAACTTGAGCCTGGATAAGACAGGGCCAGGCACTCAGAGCTGAAGCAGGCTCAGCACCCAGAGCAGGGTGGAGACAGGGCCAGGGGACTCAGGACTACATAATTAAAATAAGAGCTGGTGCCCAGAAGTCAGGTCCAGTACAGTGGGCCTGGACTAGAAGGCCCAGATGAAGAAAGAAAAGGAATGGAGGTCAATAAGGCCAAAGACCCTGACATAGTAACACTTGAGAGGCATGGGCACAGCTGTAGGGAAGGTTCAGAGACCATGAATAGCTCTTAAGGATGCAAGTACTCAGAGGGGCATGAGTGGGCTGAGAGGGCCCACCAGGTGCAAAGTAGGGCTAAGACCAGTGGGGTCCAGGTGGTACCAGCTGTTTGTCAGAAAAACTGAGAGCTCACTCTACGATCCTTAGGCAGCCTCCCTTTCTAACATTCAATAGTTTCAGCAAGGCATGGTAGGTGATAAGAAGGGGAGGGTACCCTAGAATCAAACCATGGGAAGGGTTGCAAGGCCACTGGGGGAAACACGGCCACCCCTGGAGCCGGAAAATTGCCACAGCTTTGCAACGGCTTTACGATTTTGGGGACCCTCAATCCCTAATAACACCTACAAGGGTTGAAAAAGCTCAGTAATTCTCTGAATTAGGACCAGAAAGGACTACCTTTAGAGGAGTTACACTAGGCACATCTACATAAGATGCTATAACACATTAGTGTTGGGAAAAAACTGCAGTGACAGTACTGCACAGTAATGCTGGTTACTGCTTAGTCATTTAGTACCTGCTTATGAATAAGCTGCATGTGTAGACGAAGCCAGCATAATCTTTTGACCTGATCTAGCCATACTGCTCAGTGAATAAAATTTAAGTCTAAAAAATCCAAAGCAAATATACCCAGAGCTTGGACATGGGTATTTCATATCACAAACCACTTCTTTATCAACCAGTCTATAGAATCAGAGCTCTTATTCTTCTGTTTAATTTTTTTAATGGATAAAACTTTCATTGAAAATAATTCAGCAGTTCTGATTGCAGTCTATTATAAAGAATGTTAGACTTTAATTCTATTCCTTCATTTAAAAATATCCTTATGTCCCTTCTTTTACTGCCATTATTATGGATTTTGTCTTTATTCATTGAAAGATACTTTAATAAAATATAGTATCTGCAACTTCCTCCTTTTACTTTCAATTCTTAATCTTTTCAAATCGTTTTCAAATGAATGTGACCTATCTCCTTGTGATTACTACTCTAAATACTTAATCTGAGAATGCATAGTATAATTCTATAGATAGATAAAATATAGCACTTGGTTTTGTACATAGTTGCTTTTATTATGTACATTCAATTGAACACAATGTATTTATCAGTTGATAAGGTGTCAAGCAGGTGGAATATCTAAGTTCTTTGTTTCATATAAAAAAGATCACTGACTTTTCTAAAAAAACCCAAACCACTGTTGGCAGTCCTCTTCTTTAAAAATATAGGGCCAGATCTGCAGCTGTTTAAATTGCTGTTTAAAACTGCTGAATCTCTATTGCCTTCACCAAAGCAACTGACTTACATCTTCACCAAGTTTTTAGGCCAACATGGAGAATGTCCATGCAATTGATTGGCTAGAATTTCACCTCTGATAGTCTGCTGAAAGCCTGGACAAAGATATGTATCTGAGAATTCCTTTCGAATGTGGTCAAGTATATATCCTTAAATTTCTTTCAGTAGGAGAAACACCAGAGGGATAAACACAACATGTAGGTATTCTACACGCTGAACTTAATTCTTAGAGTTTGTCTTTATCAGAGAATAATAGTACACTGGAATGGGGCCTTGAAAACTTGTGTTAAAGATATGCTATTGAGCACAACTTCACAATCAGTGTACACAAGGAGACATGTTTAACTCCTTACCTCAATTAGGCTTTACTCCTACTCAGTGAGGCCAGCTATAGATAAAAAAAATATTTCCTAGCTGCCATTGTCCTTTGCAGACCACTCTTCTTCTGCTGAGGTACTTATAAATGGAGTGTCCTTTGAAATGGATCCTCTGCAAGAAATCTTTGGCAGTCTGTCAACTTCTCATTGTACATGTGACCTGGGAGCATGTCAGGCTATCCTGAGTTCCTTTTCCAACCCTATTGACTCTAACTCCATAGTTCCTGGAAAACCTAGAATTCAGGTTGCCTTTTTGTACTCATAAGTTTTGTGTCATAATACACGAGTCATTGAAATTTGAATTACTGGCCAATTAAAATACTGTAATAACTAAGTTTGAGTTATGCTGATAGATGTAAACTATTCTAACAAGTGTGATATTTTCTGAACAAATATGCTTTAAAAATATGGTTAATAGCTGCCATTACATATTAGGATTATTCAAAATCATTCCTCTTAACTTTAATGCCTGTTTTGCCATCTGAAAGAGAAAGGTAGCCAAAATCTTGAAATGAGTCTTTAATTTACACTTTGACTGACTGAGTGAATTTATGTCTGAATTAACTGATAAATGATATTTTACGTAGAATTCTACAGGACCTGCTGTAAAAAGTGAGCAACTAATAAGTATGTCCATTAAAACAACCCCTGAGATATTTTCAGTGATGGATCCCAGAACTGAGAAAGGAGGATGTAGCCTGACCCCCTTAACCCTGTGGTGTGATCCTGGATGCAAGTGATCACTACTGGTCAGCACAAGGGCTGGCTGGAATCTCTGCTTTCCTATAGCTCTGGAGGTGCCAGGGGGTGAGTGCTACTGTCATCACACCCCTTCCCCCCAAATTCAGCAACAGAGGAAAAGTGGGGGGATGAATGGTGGTGGGGCTCAGCCCCAGTTTCTCATGTTTCAGGAGCCCAGAGGCTAAGCATTGCTCCTTGTCTGCAATTTTCCCCTGCTGCTGAATTCAGCCATTGATGGTGGGTGGGTGCTAAGGACGAAGGGGAAGCAACAGCAGTGCTCATCCCCTGGGCTTGAGCTGTAAGAAAATGAGCTCCAACCAGATGCCATGTCAAATAGCTGGTGAGTCCAGAGCTCACAGCACATGGCACACAGCCAAAGGGGATGTGACCATGGCACCAATTTGCCCCTGGGTATTACTATTTATGCAGTTTTTTGGCTTGGCATTCATTCAGGACTTGTTTTCGCTATAAAAATTAGCACCAGGTTCTCTCCCCCCAAGCTACCCACATTGTGAAACAGCACTGGATCCTGGACTGATTAGTAGCTGATGAATTATGCAAGTTAATATAAACCATGCCTCTAGCTGTAACCCTGCTGTATTATTTGCTCTAGCATCAGCAACAATAGAGTTTTTGTTTAAAGCCCAGTGTAAATCAAGCTATAATATTTCTGTGTGGATGCTAGCAAAGCTGCAGATAATGCTTAAGGTATCATTTAAACTAACAGCAGTAAAGAGAACCATCTGATAAATTCCTGTTGAAGTTTATCCTAGTGAGGGCTGATATAAAAATGAGGAGTTGATTCCAAGTTTAAACAATTCATCCAAAATATTTTCAAGTTGGCTGAGCAAGTATTTGAATGTATGTAGCCTTTGAATATTTTCAAGGCATTAACTTATTTTTTTATTTCTCTTCTCCTTTCTAGGTAGGAACTTCCAAATTCCTATACCCCACTGTTAATTTTTTTTTTCATATTCCCCCCTGTTGCTACAGGTAATGATAGAATGCTTAATGTACTCATGTTTTTATGAATTACAGTATCAGGCTTATAAGTGTGAGCAATCTCAGAATAGGCTGTTCTTTCATTTTATTATATTCTATATATTTAAAAAACCCAGTGAAATCCACAAGTGCTTATTTCTGTTCACACACAAAATTATGAAGGAGAGATATAGATGGTTAGAAGGTGGTGGAGACTCAAGTGTTAACAAATGAGCTGAAGTTGTTGAATAAATATAGCAGTGCCTTGTCAGCCTTAAGATAGCAGAGCCCTACATCTTAGTGTTAGCACGGAGATTTCATTTCAGAAGCTGCTGTACTGGTTCTAATTCATTTTTAATGGCTATCTTTATTTTGGAGCATTTAGAATATAATATAAATTATCCACATAGTAGCTTATATCAGTTTTTCTGGTATGGATGGAAAGCTACCTGCAGTCATATAACTAAGTGTTTGGGGCAAGGAGACACCAGCCCCAAGCACTGACTTGGGGGTGGGGTATGTAAAAACAGGAGCTGCCATGGGTGCACAAGTACCCAGCTCCACCTTTAACTACCTGAATATTTTTTCCTGACTTCCTCAGGTTTTGCAAAGAAAGGTTCCCTCTTTTTGTAGTTTTCACCAAGCCTCTATGTTACCTACTCTTTCCCTACCACCTCCCAAAGAAAAGGAGAGAGGGAGAAAGTAACAAAGAATGAATATATATTACAACATTGTAAAAGACATTCAAATGTGTTTTTATTATTTCAACTTCTATACAATCTCTTTCTTCTATCAGGTGCACGCCCATCGATGAAAGGAATAAAATTGGTACACATTTAATTTTCCTTAGTGCTTGGCTAGCATGCACAGTTCTTCCATTGTCCCCTTTTCTAGCATTAAAGTGTAGGTAGTGAGAGGTAACTGTTTTGTTTATTATCTCCCAGGCCTCAGCTTGCTTCAGGCATAAGAGGTAGAGAGCTAGTGACAGAGTAACCTATAACAATTAGATGATGACATTCCCAGTGAATACCTTAAAATGCCTGTCAGAACTTATACCTATGCACTTTGTTAATAGTAATAATGTGCTTCAGAATACTGCAATTAAGCTGCTTTGCTTCTAAAAGCTGTTTATGGTTTTTAGATCATCTGACGTCTTGATGAAACTGTTTAGTACCCATGGTTACCAAATATGTCTCATGCAGTAACATTGTTCTGGTGCTTCATATATTGTATCGTATTAGCAGATTTCCCTTTTTCTTACAGTAATTTCCTAGCATCAAACCTCAAAGGTATAAATAATAAATCTTCTCCAAATCTTAATATTCAGAAATGTCATTAACCCCTTAATTATTTCATATGCTTGCACTTATTATAAATGCTTATCTTTGGGATATTTGCAGTCAACAGAGGACATGAAATTTTGAGAGAATACGTAGCCTCAGAATGATTTATGTAGCACCAGGAATAGGTGTAATGTAGGAGTTCCTGTGCGGCTGACAAACAACTTTCAGCCTAATAGGGGGCTACATGACTAAGTTAGAAAAAGGAAAGACATCTAAGTCACAAAATTTAGCCTTTGTTATAATAAGCTAATATGTGCTGTGGCTTCTATCACATATGCCAGTGTGGTTGTCTAGGGATACTATTTGTTTAATAAGAAACATTTTATTTATTCTGGTTTCTTATTTGCTGTTTTCAGTGCAATATTAAACAGACACTGAGGTGATATTCATACTGATTCCCTGTGGTGTAAAGGATGCATCTACTCAGTGAAAAGATAGTTACTCACAAATGCCTTCAGCATTAAACATAGTCCTATGTGAAAGACTGCAGATGAAGTTGAATATGTGACACATACAATACAAGCATCTTTCAGTTTTTTCTTTGTCCATTTTTTCCTTTGTCTTACATCCTTCTGCACTCTTTGTCTTCTCCGCCCTTTCAATGTCTTCTCTACTGTTCAGTCTTTCCTCAGCCCTGCCTATCTGATTTTCATTTCTTTTCCTGTCTTGCATGTTAAGGAAAGAATAAGTGTTTATGAACTAGTCTAAGTTATTTCAGCTTCTTCCTTACATTCTTCTGAGAATCCCAGCTGATGCAGTATATATATATATCTAATTAATTCAAGTAGCAAAAGCCAATATGACACCCATATGTGTGAGTAATTAGCAGGTATAGTCCAATTACCATCTGAAGTGGTTAATGTCTTGGCACTAATGGGCCATTAGGATGAGTGGGCATTACAGTCTCAGCAACTTCTTTTGTGTCAAAATATTGTCCTGGGCCTTTTCTCTTTTTTGTGCTGACAGCATAGCCTGAAGCAAATTCTTGGCTAACCAAGGAATCTACCTGATCCATTCTTTCTCAGGAGTGAATCCTAAGTCAAAGGGAAGCTATGGGGTAAAGGAACTGGTTGGAGCAAGTGTATTTCAGTAATGTAGCTAAATCATCCATGACTTACTTTGCTTTCCTTATTTTCCTTGTTTTTAAACAAAAGCTTACAGGAATCCATTCAATTCAGTAGAGAGCTGCAAAACTGTAATGTGCATCATCTTATGCAGTATTTATTCTATTATTGCAATTTATCTCCTCCTTTCAGATCAGTAAATATTATAATTGGATAATATTTTGAAATGCCTATTGCTCAACATTACTTTCCAGCAAATATAAATAAATAGCATGGACAGAGTTTTATCTTCTGGAAAGGGATTCATGTTTCATTTCCTCATTCTTTCCTAAGCACTGCATAGGGACTAATAAGTTCAGTGGTGTTATTTACCAATAGGTCAAAATTAACTTTCTATTCACTGTTTGTAATTTATGATGCCTTCAGGGACTGAAAGATTGATGTAGGAAGAAGGACTGATTAGTGTTTTGACAGTGAGATGGTTGCTGCCTCTGATCCTGGCATGGCCTTTCTTACACCTCACTGCGTTCTAAGCAGCTGGCTTTTTATGGGAAACAGTAGAAGTGGACTCATGCCACTTACTTGCTGAGGATGGGGAAATGGAGATTAAAGAAGGGGGTGAGAGAAGGCTATTTGTTGTGATGCCACAAAGGCCATTATACATGGGAATTCAGAGGATTCTTCCCTTTCTTCTTTGATGCTAAGTTTTTCTATGTCTGTCCCAACCATGTGGGATATCAGCCACAGGAATCCATGGCTGACACATTTTTGGACCATCAGAGATACAGTATCACTTCGATACTTGGATAACCAAAAAATTTAACATGACTAAACAAAGAGGAAGGAGGGACATTTCAAGATGCAGGGAAAACACTTTGCCATGGTCACAGTAAATGAAATACTCTTGAGCCTTAATGCATTTCCTAATCTTGTATCCATCATATGAACAACACATGGAGACAGATCAATGTGAGCAAACCTAAGCAGGCTATGAATGGCATATTCAAGTTGTAAAATTCAGTAAATAAATGCTAAAGGTGTTTCTCATGGTGTTACAATGCTCTGATAGTGATTTTGATTGTAGTGACCTTCCTAATTGTGTTTGAGATTAACAACTCCTTAGACTTTATGGCTACTATTAGGCTAAGACTACAAGTTACATGGACTGAGCAAAGTAAGGAGCTGATCCTACTTGGTTTGAAGCCAGTGGCAAGATTACCATTAACTGCAATGTCAGAAGAATTGTCCCTGGCACTAGTAAAACAGCATGAGGTTTGTATCCCAGATGCTATTAGTAAAGATGAGAGAAATTTCTGTTCTCCTTGTGCCAATAGCACTGAAAGAGGATGCTGTTTCTCCAACCCTGACTAATTATGTGAACTCATACTCAATTTGTACATTTCTTTTTCCCACATCTGTATCCTTTCACCTATACAATCAGCTGCAAAACACCAACACCTTTACTTTTGCTGGGAGGACAAACATATAGCTCTCCTTTCAGCAACTGCTGTTGTGTATGGCTTTGGCATTTAATGAAAAGCAGGTTCCCCTTTGAGATCAATTCAGCAGTACTCCTTTCCTTTAGAAAAGAAGCCTCTTTCCAGAAGTGCTTTGTGCAGCTGCCAACTTGCTTCAGAAAAGAGTTGTGTTGATTATACATGAGAAAAATCTTTCATGACCAATTCTTTACTGCAGTGATTCTCTACCAGAGTGTCGTGGCACCCCAGGATGTGTCCAGATCCTTTGCAATTATGCTGCAAGGTATGAGGAGAAAAGCAGATCAGCTTAGACTTATCTTCACTGGCTGATTCCTGATTCCCTGCTGCCCAGAACCTCTGGAAGAAGGTAAGCACTGTAATAAATTAGTTTTTGAAATGAACTAATTTTTGTGAATTGGGTGCCACCCATTTCACACAAAATATGGACATGTGTCTCAAGTCCTGTGAAGGGTACCTTAAGTTCAGTGAGGGGTACCTCAAGTCCGAAATGATTGTGAACCACTGCTCTACTGAGAAACTCCTCTCTGTCCAGTGGCTCCACAGACAGTAGTTGCTCTGTATTTGTATACCACATATCAATGCTGGTATATAGCGTAATGGATAGGACACTGGGTGGGATTTGGATATTTGATATTACTTTTGGCTCTGCCACTGCCTTGATGCTTGAACTTGGGCAAATCACTTCACCTCCATGGAACTTAATATCTCCCTCTGTAAAATGGGGCTGATGTTATTAAATATCTTTGGTAAAGCACTTTCTGTACTGTAACTAGGTCCTGTGATTGCTAATATGAGATGGATGATAACATGGTGGGAATTCAAAGAGAGAGATTTGCATTATTATTTTACTTTCTTTTACTAGGCATTATAAGAGAAATTAGTTTAATAGTTTCATAATTTTTTAATGAGAATGGGGTGGGAAACAGTGTTGAAGGCCTTCCTGAAGTCCAGAAAAACTATGCCCACAGCAACACCTGTGTCCAAGGATTTTGTGACCTCATCATAGAAGGCAACCAGGTTGGTCTGATAGGACCTGCCCCTAATGAACCCATGCTGGTTGCCCCTAAGCATAATATCCCCTGCTGGCCTCTTGCCAATGCACTCCTGGATAATTTTCTCAAAGAGCTTCCCCAGGACCAAGGTAAGACTAATGGGCCTTTAGTTACCTGGGTCCTCCTTACTCCCTTTAAGAGTCATTGAGAAGTGGTAGATAGATTATACAGAGTGAAGAAATTTTTAAAATGTACTTAATAGCTTTTTGGATACAGCAAAATTAATATAAAAATGAAATGAGCAGTGTTCTAGGATCCTAAGTATGGGAGGTAGATGTTGGAAGGGGTGGTATATTTTGGTGTGATAATTAAAAAGGTTATGGTATATTTTGGTGTGATATTTCAAAAAGTATTTTTTTGGCATCTCTGTAAGTAGTCACTAGTTGTTTCATGTGAACAAAGATCAGCCTGATGGCCATTGACAAAACTTTAGCCATTCTGTTTTATTGTTTGTATGATCAGATGATCTAAGCCACATGGCGACACTCTTAGTTCCTGACACTATAAGTAAAAAGATTGGGCATATGGTTTTAAAAATACAAATAGAAAATATAGACAAAATAATGATTACAGTTTCTGAACAGTGAAAAAATACTCGGCACAGGTAATGTAATACTAAAGCAGATATGATAATAAAGAAGAAATGAATCCTACACATATTGGATCTTGGGTATATAATTGTTTCCATTTTATAGTTCGCACTGTTGTGAATAACCCCGAGCCATTTCTTTGAAGGCCTAATAAATGGCCTCGAGCCATCCTCCCAAGACAGAATACACAGCGAGACTGGAAGGTTG
>JAGPOW010002742.1:48614636-48638611 GCA_030014935.1 Caiman crocodilus
TGTGTGTGTGTGTGTGTGTGTGTGTAGGTAGGTTGTATGTGTGTGAACTGGTGTGTGTTTATGTATGTGTGATATATAATCTCTAATGTCATCATGTGCATGATATATGAATTAGTGATCTGTGTATGTGTACTGAGTGTGCAGGTATGGACAACTGATTTTTATCTAACTTTTAGGGTGTAGAGTGTACGTGCTTGAATTGGTGATGGGTATGCATGTGTCTAGCCTGGTTTGGATGTGTATGTGCCTGAGCTGGTAGTGTGTGTATGCACCTAATTGATTTGTATGTTTGTATATGTGAAATTGTGTCACACCCTCCTGTCTAACACTGCAATATTGAGATCCTGAGAGTTGGCCTGACCCTGCAGGGCAACATAATCATCAATAAATAAATCTACAGGATAGAAGTTTATTTCCAGACATTCATGGTGGCCACACTGGATGTGAGGTTAAAAAAAAAAAAGGTGAGAATTAAATGAATGAAGAAATCAGTGCGTCTTCTGTTGGTTCTGTTCTCCCCCTCACCCCCCTTCACTTCCATTTTTCTGAAATATTGGAGTACTGAGACTTATTTGATATCTGTGGTTTTAATGGGAGATAGCTCATATTCTGTTTTCAGTGTTGCATGAAAGAGACTTCTTTTGCTGTACTTCTCAAAGACTACCTATGTGGACAGATTGTGAGGTGAGATTGTTGTGCTCTAATGCTTTTATTCAGTGACAGGAGTTTGAGGTTTTGTGAATTATTTGTAAAGCTTGGCTTCTGAATCTCTTTCATGCGCTTTAAAAATCTTGCTTTTTTTTCAAGAATGAAATGGAAAGATTTTTTTTTTAAGAATTACTTACTTGAATTATTGAGTCCCTGAAAATTGACTGGTTCAGGTTATTGTTCTGAATTTATATTTTTCTGGAGTCATGTAGGTTTTCCGCTGATTACAGTGGAATTCAGATCAGGTCTATATATTCATATATTACACCTTTTATTAAAATTGTCTTCCACTCTGCTCCCATCTCATTTCTTTAGAGTTTGTCTGTGAATTTTCCCCCGTTATGCTCTTTTTTTCATTTTGCTCATTTTTTTTTTTTTTTTTTCAGTCTTTCTTAAATGGAATGTGAACCCAGTAAGGCTCAAGCTGATATATTTTTTTAAAATAATAACTCTGGGAGGAGGGTTGAATTAAGCAAAATAAATGTACTCATCTTTAATTTAACATGCTAATTCCTTTTAAAAGCACCATACTCCTTTGTAACTGTATTCATGTTTAATGAAAACAACAACAAAAAAACAGTCAGAGAGATTCTTGTTTAGTTATTGGAATTTAAGCAATATCATATTATAAATCATATTATGACTGCAGTTATATTACCATGTGCTGTGATCCAATTAGCTTTAGGAAGCTAAGCTGAGTCAGTACTTAAATATTCCTTAGAGGTTTCCCTACTTTGTTTCAAAGTTGGTTGTTGGTAATTTAGCAGAAAATGTTCATCTCTACAACCTGTCATTAGCCAATGTCTCAATGTAGTATTAGAAGGTGGAATTAGAGGAGTAGGAATATACTTATCCAAACTTATGCTGTTAGAGGACATATGAGATGGAGGATGCATATAAATAAGCTGCATCCATGTGGATGGTTTTATGTACATCAGTGGTTTTCAACCTTTATCATTTGCAGACCCCTAAAAAAAAAAAAAAAAAATTGGAGATGTAGACCCCTTTGGAAATTTCAGTTGGAGGTGTGGACCCCTTCACATTGTAAGTGCTAGTATTCACATACTTTTGATTGATCATAGTCATCTTTCACAGATCCCTTAAAGATGATCTGCAGACCTTCAGGAGTCTACAAATCACAGGTTGAAAAGTACTAGGGTAGGGTTGGAGGAGGCCTCATTGGTGTGGGAGCCCTGGTGTCCGGGAGGGCATGATCTAGCACTAGAGAGGGTGCAGCAACACAAGGTGTGGAGACCCCAGGCCCAGAGAGGGGCATGAGAAGGGCCCAGGTATGGGTATGTTGAGCCCCAGACAGGGGGCAGCATTTTAAGGAGCCCATGAGGGGCAGCATAATTGAGAATCCTTGTGGGGGCACGGTGAGACCAGAAAAGGGAGTGTCACTTTGAGAAGTCCAGACGATGGGCAGCATTTTGAGACGTCTAGGATAGGCACCGCTAGAGCGGTTGGAGGCTAGTGCATCATTAGACCCCAGCCAGGGGCTGGATGCTGCGGTGGACCCTGGGAGATGGGGGTTAACAGCATAGTGCCCCTAGAGAAGGGCAAGTGCTGCGGTGGTCCCCGGTTAAAGGGGGTAGCAGCATGGTACTCCCGACCTGAGAAGAGGGTAGCCGTGTGGTGGGCCGGAAAGACCAGTGGCTCACTAAGAGAAGCTCTAGAGAAGGGGGGCACTGACAAGAAGGCCCAGAGAGGGCTAGATGATGGAGAAGACCTGCGAGAGCGAGCGCAGTTCTGACACACCAACGTCCAGTACATCTGCGAGGCTTGGGGCGTGGTATTAGGGGTTGGTCAGAGCCACGCATAGCCCTTAATGCTAGGGTGCCTGAGGAGCACCCAGTAAATAGGAAGAGCATGTAGAGTCCGGAAGGCCATGGGGACAGAGGTCCCGATACGCCGTGTCCGAGGTGGTATAAGGCAGCCTCCCATATATACTTAACATCAAAGTCATGGAGGGTGAGAATTTGAGGGTGCCTTGGGCCAGTCTAGATGTGGCGAGAGGGACCTCAGGGGGATCACAGCCCTCCCTGGTGAAGCCCACTGTGACACTCTGAGTATGATGACATAGCTGTTCATTTTACTTCATCTGGCAGCACATCTGAAACACATCTATTGAATTCTGTGACTTTTTTTAACTACTTTTTAATTAAAATACTCAATTGGAGCTTCACCATTTAAATATCTTCAGATTGAATCTTCCAATTACTTCAGTGAGGATGCCAAAATTTCCAGAGGCTGGAATGAATGCTACATGTTTGCAAATTTATGGTATTGGATTAACACTAAGAATAATTAAGCTGAGAGGAATTCTTCTAAATTCACCATGTGTATTTTCTGAAGTCATTAGGAATCCAGTATCTATTGAAGTCAACAGGAGGTTTGTTATGGAGTTTCACAGAGTCAGGATTCACCTCCTATCACTTGCCAGTTTCCCTTTTCTTTTAATAATTTATGTCAGTACACTTTACTTCCTTTTCTTGAAATCGCTGACTAAAATGACATCACCATATCTCCTGAAAGGCAGGCTAGCAGATGCAGTGCAGATTTATGGATCAGTTACCAGGGTTGTATACCTTTTTACACACTATTTGTAGTGTAGACATATGCTTTCTTACCATTATTGTTTATTGCAGTAGAGATTTTTTTTTTAAAGATGAACTTCAGATGTTCCTCAGGCTCTCTTGTAATTTCCTTTATATCAAGCACATGAGAAATCAGACACTTGCAAATTTTAAGCAAGATTTTAAAATCTGCTTTAGCTATACAGGTACAGTAGATTTCCATTTATGGTGGCTGCTTTTCTTCTGGACATGCTCAGTTTTTTATTATCCATCTGTCACCATTTTTAAGGGGTGTTTTGCTTTTCTAATTCACCAACCTGTTGCACAGTCTTTCCCTCGACGGTCTCTATCCTTGCCATAAACTAGCCTTGTCCACTTGGAAATCTCATGCACATCTAGTCTGAGATGTACATTGGGCACATCTACACATGCACGTAAGTGACTTTTAGACTGGTGTCTACAAGGGCAGCGGTTAAAGCACAGTAACACTGTGTGGACTGACTTGGGTCTAATTTTAGTTCCAAGTCAGTCCACACAGTGTTATTGTGCAGCAAGGTACCTACATGTGCATTACTGTGCAATAACTAATTGGGCAGGTATGAAATTTATGGCCATATTTACTGTGCAGTAGAGGCATGCTTGTGTAGATGTGTACCTATACTGTGCAGTAATTTTCAGTTACTACACAGTGATTTCAGTTACTGTGCACTAAATGTGTGCATGTAGACTCACCCATTGAGTGTGATGAATTGAGTAACTTTAGTATAGTCAATAAACTGGGAGCGTTTAAGTCTATGGACAACAATAAAAGATATGTGTTGAACATTATGAAAAAGAGATTCCCCTGAGGGAGACTTTGTTTGTTTGTTGTGGTGAGAGAGTTAGTTACATTTTAAACAATCACTATTTTTGCCAAAAAACACTAGAACTTTCCCTTGGCAGATCCCAAATAAGAGCAAGCAAGGGGACCATTTTGTTCATATAGCATGACCTCCTGCCTTATACAGGCCAAAATATTCTAATAAGTGCCTTTTAACAAAAAGAGATTAATTTAAATACTTTATTATAGGTCTATTCAGAGTGCCTATTATAGTCATAGCAGATAGATTTCCCTGAATATCCATTACCTTAAAATCATGTGTTTATATACTGTGGTGATGAACACCATTAGAAGTGTCTTGGGAATAGTATGTATGATAGAGGAGATGGATTGTCTGATAAAGGGCATGTCTTTTGCAATATCTTCAATACTCTTTCAACTGAATCTTAAAGTATAACAACCTTCTAAGCTTACATAAATCATTAGAGCAGTTTCCTATGCCTTAATCATTGGAATTCCTAAACAAATATTTCAACATTTTTTTTCTTACAATATTCTGGAACATAAAGATTCACTTAATCAGAGTGAAAACAGTATGGAAGGAGACCACTGGAGGAAGAACTTGTCAGCAGCTTTTATCCAATGGCTCTCTGGCTTGCAACCAAACTAATCCACCTCTGCCAACACATTTACCGCTTATTATACCAATTATGCCAATACTGCTTATGTCTTTTCTTTATTACCTTTTAGTTACCCAGGATTTCATCATCATTAAATTGTGCAATTGGACTGTAATAAGTCTATAATATTATTTGGGATACAGATTGTATGAAAGAAGCTACATACATCAGAAGAGGTTGCTGTATTATTACTACTTTAAACATTTTTTTACATATGTCTCAGTTCACAAAGCTCAGCATTGACCATCTAAAATAATATTAATATAATCTTCATTTCTCGACATTCCCCAAACATATCTCTAAGTGACTTAACACAAATGTTTCTGCAAGGATTTCTCTTTGGGGAGTGAGGGCATTCAGCAGGATTGGGACCTTTCCATTCTGAATTCAGAACTGTTGTACACAGCTTGATTATGTGAAATCGCATCCATTTCCAAAGTAACAGACAGTGATTTTTGCAAACATGGAATTATTCCTTCACGCCTGGGTTAAGCCAAAGAAGAAACTGGACTCCCGGGGATGATGTATTCTCACCCATGCACAAATATCTAAATGAAAAGGCCAAGAATGACTGTCCAAGTTAATTTAATTTTGTGTAAATGTCCTCTCTTCTTTTCCAAGTCTGTTCCAGTGAGAGAGTTCCACTTTAATCACGTCTTACCATAATATAGGTTCTAATGGGACTGAAAGGAATAAAACAACCTAGACCTATCCTCTGCCCCACTGGAAGATACGCAGGTGTCAAATTAAGGTTCTTCTAGTACTTTGAGTGAAGAGGATTATACACTGTTCTGAAAGACCATGATGCAATTATTTTACTTTTGTAGCTGCTAAAATCCTACAATCCAATAATATTTGATGAAGCATTTAGCATTTCTAATCTCAGTGGACTAAAGCAGCTACAAGTGAATCTTGATTATTTTTAATTGGTGAATTGTATTAGATAACTTACTTTTTTCATTTCGGCACACCATGTAAAAAGGGCTTGAAAGTATATTGTAAAAAATTCTACATATAGCCAGTGATTCTATAACAGATTTTCTCAAAAAGGCCTGACTGCTTCAACTTTCTATTTATCGTTATTGTTACTAGGTTTTTTATTTTTTTCCAATCAACTTGGGATCCTATTGTGCCACGCTCTATAAAAACTGAAATAGCAGTCATTTCTCTATAGAACTTAACACTAACAGGACAAGACATAGCAGGTGAGTGAAACAAGATGTGTGCTTAGGGAGAAAAAGGGCACAAGGGATAACAAACATAAATATTGTGTTTAAGTACAGATTAGTTAGATGTACAGTTCTTCAAAATCTATTTTTTTTCTTTCCCAACCAGTATTAGCATAATTCCTGCTTGCCTAGGCAAAGTATCATTTTGATAGCACTGTTTGGTATTCTTTCATCTGATGGTGTTATCTTGGATTAACTTGCTTCATCAGTTTTGATTGAAGTTAGATGGTTGAATACATGATGGGGGCTGTGAAATGTCCTGTAAACCTGGAAAACTCTCTGTCTTGGATCCTCCGCTATTCTCTGTTTCTTTCTGTTTCCTACTTGACATTAAAAGAACCAATCCTGACAATAAGGTCCCTGGAAGACATTATATTGAAGATGTGATTAACCAGTTAATCACATTTTAAGCAGTTTCACAGTTTGATTGTTGGTAGGGTCAGAAGGGACCTTAGCAGATCATCAAGTCCAACCTCCTGCCATGGCAGGAAAGGGTACTGGGGTCAAACAACCCCAGCAAGGTGTTCATCTAGCCTCCTCTTTAAGACCCCCAAGGTAGGAGCCAGCACCACTTCTCTTGGAAGTTGGTTCTGGATCCTAGTTGCCCTGACAGTGACATAGTGCCTCCTGATATCTAGCCTTAATCTACCCTCTGCCAGCTTGTGACAGTTATTTCTTGTCACTCCTGGTAGTGCTCGGGGGAACAGGGACTTCCCCCAATGCCTGCTTGTCTCCCCGACCAGTTTGTAAATGGCCACTAGGTCCCTGCTCAGCCCTCTCTTGTGGAGGCTGAACAGGTCAGGTCCCTTAGCCTCTCCTCGTAGAGCCTGCCCTGCTGCCCCCGGACCACGTGAGTGGCCCTCCTTTGGGTCCTATCAATGCTGTCCACATCCTTCCTGAAGTGTGGCGCCCAGAACTGGACGCAGTACTCTAACTGCAGCCTGACCAGTGTTGCATAGAGGGGGAGGATCAGCTCCTTGGACCTCCTCAAAATGCATCTGTGGATGCATGACAAGGTACAGTTGGCCTTCCTGTGTCCTGACCCTGTTGTCCCAAGTTCATTTTGACATCAATAATGACTCCAAGAACCTTTTCTGCCTCTGCACTGACGAGAAGGGAGTTCCCCAGCCTGTAGGTATGCTGCTGGTTCTCACCCCCCCACCCCCCCCAAAGTGCAGTACCTTGCACTGTCAATGTTGAAACCCATCCTGTAACCTGTCTAGGTCCAATTGCAGCCTATTCCTCCCTTCTATAATGCCCACTTCTCCCCACATCTTAGCGTCATCTGTGAATTTGAACAGGGTGCTTTTTATACCCTTGTCCAAGTCACTTATGAAGATGTTGAACAGTGAGGGCCCAAGCAATGAGCCCTGTGGAACCCCTCTGCCCACATCCCTCCAGGTCGAAAATGACCCTCCACCACCACTCTCTGGATGTGGCCCTCCTGCCAGTTAGTGACCCAGTTGACTGTGTAGATGTCAACGCCAGAGTTCCCTAGTTTTTTAATGAGAAGGGGTGACCCAGTAGTAGTGACTCAGCCACACCTTAATGCAGTTAGTGGAGCAGCAATATAATGAATAAGCGGCAAAGTATAAGCCACAAAATTATTACACAAAAGATGTGTAGATGCATCAGAGTCAAAAGCTCCTACATGCCTCCAAAGCTGGCAGTGGCAGTCAGAGCTCCCAGCTTCAGTGTTTGGCTTCCAGTGTGACAGCTGGGAGCTCCAGCAGCTGGCACTTCCAGATCAGCTGATCTGCACTTCCCGGGGTGCATCAGAGTTCTTGTGTCCAATGTTCCCCTGGAGCTGAGAGCCCTAATTAGCTGCTGCTCCCACATTCAGTTTAATGCATGATAGGAACCAGCCCATCTGTCTGATGTGCTCCCAAGGCTGGGAGAGTCAATCAAATGCCTGGTCTGTGCTCCCCCTGTATTGACAATATGGTGCAGTGGGGATCTGATCCCCAATTCTACAATCATACCTTCTGCCACGCACCTGTAACAGGGCAGGAAGTGTGATTGTTAGAATTGAGCATCAGATTCCATCATGCCTTTTCTGGAGCATCTTTCAGGCTCCTAATTGTTTTTGTTTGTTTTTTCTCAGGCAAGACAAACTATATGTAGATTTATACCAGAGGTCTTGGGATGACTCAGATGTTGGCACACTGTGCTCTAGAGCAGAAGGCTGTAGTTTCCACATCAAGCATTAGGCTCATTCCCAGTGTGAGCATTGTATTTCAGGGAGAGGGGAGAGAGTCATTATTAGAGATGCCATCATGAAGCTGCTGTGATGAGTCAAGTTCTATTATGTGCAAATATCCAAAGGAACTTTTCAGAAAGAGCAGACTATAATTCTAGTATTCAAGTAATGCTTTTTCTTTCAGTCAGGTTCTTTTCCCAAAAGCCATGCGTTTTGAGCTGTGGACAGTCTAATAATGTCCACAGCCACTTGATGTGTGGCTTTGTTGCTTGCACAGTCTTTGCAGTATCACTCTCTAAACCATTTCTATTTGCCATATGTATTGTGCCACTTGGAAAACATTACAAATCTTCCGACTTGTTTGGAATTTTTCATTTTCATTGTAAGAACTCCAAGCATTGCTGCTTCCTTGTATTACTAGCTCTGACATGGCATTCCTTTCCTGCCACTGAAACTGCAGGAGTGAAGGATGATGCTAGAATTGAATGCGTATATTAAACTGTACGGTTGTCAGGAGGAATCTCCAGGTGATCACACAGATTTTTTTTTTTTTTTTCAAAGAGATAATATTGACACTTTTATAAAAGTACTGGGGAAATTAAAGATTTTTTTTTAATATTCTGCTTCTAAGCAGTACTTCAAAGAACAAAATTGCTTCCTTATTTTCCAGAAAAGCTCTTTTTGTCTTCTATTCTTACTCATCTACTCCTACAAAAGGCTTTGAGTGACAGCAGGTGCAGACCAGCCCTAGTGAGGCAGTCACATGACTAAGGGTCATGTGATTAGAGGGGCACGCAGAGCAGACTCCATTTTAGCTCAGTCTGTTAGGGTGAGTGAGCAGTTAGCAGCTGTCAGAATAACATCTGGCTACTTAGGAACACCTTGGGGTTAAGGGCAGGAGCTATGGGGATGGTAGGAGGCTCCTGGTCCTGGGTATGACTTGAAACTGCTCCGTTCTGGGGAAGGATGGCCTGGTAGCATTACTTGTGGTGCTCCCCAGAAATGCCGGACCAGTTGTCTCCCCAGTGAAAGGTTCGTAGGGGCTCCTTTATAACCATTGCTACCACTATTCAGTGGTGATAGAACAGCCAGTGGGGCCAGGTTCATTGAGGAAAAGGCACCCAAGTCCCTGCGGAAGGGGGGGGCATAGAGTGTAGTCCCAATGAAGGGGTAGAAAGTGGCCCTAGGGAGGGGCATAGAGTTGGCTTCTGAGAGGGTATAGAGAGTGGCTCCAGAAAGGGGGACAGGAAGAGTCAAGTGCCTGGTGAGGGGCCAGTGGCCAGAGTTGGCCTAGTGTTAGGCGTAAGGACTGTCACTATGTAGAGTAAGGTGTAAGGGGCACCTGAAGGTCTGCATGGGATTGCCTGGAGTGGAAGTAGGGAAGCCTGATGGCCTGAAGGGTATGCTCAAGAGGAGCACGGCAAGTTGAAAGAGGCCCAGTGAAGGGTGACATGAAGAAGGCCCTATGAGAGGAGGTAGAATGAATGAGACCCTGTGAGACGAGGCAGAATGTATGAGATGAGTGTGAGAGGCCCAACAAGGGGCAGAGTTTTGCCTGGCTTCTAGCTGGAGCAACTACAACTTTGGATGTCATCTGAGAGGTGTGAGACATGGTATGGGTAGGCTGGAATTGTATGTAAACCCCATGGTATCATGGCATTAAATGGGCAGCCGTCTACTTGCTGTTCCATCATACAAAATGAAGTAAGTCATGGCACTCCAGACAGGGCAGATTGCCCTAGACAGAGGAGTGGACTGGCACTGCAACTGGCCACATGACCATCCCCTTGTCACAATTAGTTAACAGGATTCCAGATATGTCCAGAGAGTACCTGGCATTCCATTGACTGGCGATGCTGGTATAAGCAAGAAAGATGTAGCGTGGGTCGTAGGACTGTGTTTTCCTTACTGCAATTCACTTCACTCTGTAGGGAAAAAATATCATCCCTAATCCTGTTAGTGCATGTTTTTAGAGTTTCTTTATCTGGTTCTCCTTTTGGAAAAATGTTCCAACTCTGGCTCTTATCTCATGTATAGACTGTTATCATGGTACGTGCATGAAAATGAAAGCAAAAAATTTTAGCAACGCCTGTTGAACTATAGAGATAGCAGGGATAAATGTATACTCTTAATATCTGTCCATGTTGCATAAGTAAATACAAAAGGTCTGATGTTTCTCTTGGGGATTCATCTCACCACTTGGCTACACAAGGGCTGTGTATTCAAAAAGCCAGGCACAGAATTACTTGAACTTGCATGCGTTTTTAAGTGCCCTGGTTTTTAGCTTGAGAGTGAACAGAACATAAGTTTGCCATTTGCTGGGAGAGATGGAGAGGAGGGTGGTATATGAAACTGCCTGTGTTGGCCAATGCAAGCAAGGTAGGGATGCTAAAGCATATCTCCCAGCATAATCCACAGTCTCCCTGGGCTGCTGGGGATTCCTGAGTGGTGTTGAGTCAGCGACAGGAATTTCCAGCCTGGTCTGCTCTCTGTCACTGCATCTGCTCATGGGAGCATCTCGTGCAGCAGCATCTCGTAGAAACATGTCATAGGCTGAAAGGGACTTCAAAAGATCATCTAGTCTAACTGGGAGTCAAACCAGAGCCTTGGTATTCTTAGCACCACGCTCTCACCAACTAAGCTAAATAATAGGACTGCGTGAAGCTTTGGTAGGTGATTCAATTCAGAGATTTGGCCCAATCTGGTGGCTGAATCTCGCAATCTGAATTGAATCAGGAGAGCCATTAAAAGGTCTGAACTGAATTGGAAGCCTCTGAATTGATGCAGAAAAGATTTGGTGTCACTTCAGCGATTCTGCCATGGACTAAATAAACAGCAGTCCTCGATGCTGGACACAGCTGCCTTCAACTGGTAAATCTGTTGTGCTGGGAGGAGGGGAGAGGGAAAGGGCATAGAGGGGGCAGATCAACACCTGAACAGTGAGGGAGGGACAGGAGCTGGGGCAGGGATCTGGGCTGAGGGTGGCACATGTCGCGCTGCTGCATGCTGCTGGTCTGGGAGCTGCTTGTGTGGTGGCTTGTCCAGTGGCTTTCGCCACTGCTCTCACTGCTGGTCTGGGAGGGCATGGGGTAGGTGCATGTGCCCTAGAATCTGCATGGGGTGGGCAGGGCAGGGCTGGGGCTGTGCCAGAGCACAGCCCAGAGGCAGGCAACTGGATCTAGTCTCCCAGAATGCAGCCCTGGCCCTACCTGCCCTGCAGAGTGCAGCCCGGCAGTGTGAGAGAGGCAGAAAGCACTGGGAATAGGGTCTATGCCCCCCTGCCACTCGCCCAACCAATGCGGGGCCAGCACAAGACTGAACCACTGCACTGCCTCCAGACAAATGGCATGCAGTGGCAGGAGCTGGCCCTGCCTCATGGACAACCAGCAGATTCGCCCTGGCTGGGTGAGTGGCAGCAGGGCATGGGGGGTTATGTGCTACCTGAAAACTTACTGCAGTCCCCTCATAGCTCCTGCTCCCCTGATCACCTCACCCCAATCTGGAGGTGCCTCCCCCCACCATGCCCTGCCACCATTCACAAGACCTGCAGTGTGCAACGGCATGAACCGTTCTCTCTTCTCTGCCCAGGGCTTGCCCCAGCCCCAGTCCCAATCCCTCTCTCGCTGTGGGCACGTTGGTCTGCACCCCCCTCCCATACCCCTTCCCTCCCCACTCTGCTTACCACAACAGACCAGCTGGAGGCAGCTGTGTCCAGCGTCAACGACTGCTGCCTGTTTAGTTTATGGCCATATCTCCGAAGCGGTGCTGAATCTTCGTATCTGAGTTGATCAAATCAGGACAGTGATTTGAATCCCTGAATTGAATCACTGTTCCTCTGAATCAGCCGAATCCGAATAGGAAGTGAATACTTGCTGCTTTGCACAGGCCTACTAAACAACCATCTCCATCTTCTCATGGTGGCCAGCTTTAGAGAGAAGCCAAGGACTGAGGGGGGAAGCAAAAGAAAAAAACTAGGAGGAGATCTGGAAAGATTAGTTTTTTCTCCCTTGCACACTCCCTATCTATCCTCCTTGCTCTCAGGCTCCCTTTCTTACTTCCTCTCCCTCTCTTGCATGCATGCCTACACTCCTCCCCCACTGCACACTCTCTGTCTCGTTATCCCTATCCCAATGGCCATCAAGGGGGTGGAAAATTAAAACAAAAACAACAAGAAGTAATTTTAACCCAGCTCAATGTATCAGTCACACAGGACCACCCCATCCCTCCCATCCCAGCCCCACAACCTGCTTCCCACCTTTTCCCACTAGCAATCAGCATAACAGGGATATCCAACCTGCACAGCTCCATGTCACTGGGATGACTCTCCAGAGGCATAGGGGGGGGCAGTTCTTTGGGCTCATGGGGAATGGCTGATCCTCATTTCTCCCCCACCCCCATCAGCAGTCAGCGTGACAGGCTGGCAGCTCCCTGGTAGAGGAGACTAGTTAGGCAGCTGCACAGGCAACAGGGATGCCAGTGGACAGCAACCTACTTAGATTTGGGAGTGGACCTGTACTCAAGTTTGATTCACTGGTCTAACCCAGCTTGCTTAAGTCTGATGCCACATCTATCCAGGTCTGTCTTGGATCAGTATTCACCGTTTTAAAGCAGTTTATGTGCTCTGAACCTCTGTCCTGTTATAGGAAAAGTCCAATTTCTAAGCACCTAGACTGAAAAAAGTGAAATGTCTGCACCTGACCAAGGTACCTGCTTTCTTTATAAAATCCTATTTATTTTCCTGGTTAGTTAGGAATTGGACAAAGCCATACAGACTTCCAGAAGTGAATTCTATTTCAGATACTTTCTCTGTTTCTATACAAGATTATTTCTGGCACTGTTGTACTTTTACAGTATAGGACCCTTTGCAACCACTATCAGAACCCATCAATCCTTTTAATTGACCGTATTAATTATTGGTAAGTGAAAACAAAAAAAGCCTTTTATTATGAAGAACAATTTCTTATGCCATTTCAGCACTTACGTTCTTTTAGTCTCTTTACCACTACACCAACAGAAAAATCGGCCTGTGAGCATTAATTTTCCTGTAAATTGCCTCTTAACAGCCAGTAGACAGGGGAAGGGAAAGCTATCTTCAGAAATACCACACTAGAACAAAACTACACCTGAGAAAATGTTCTGGGATTAAAGGACTATATATTTCTTGATAGTATGAGACCACCAGGCTTTCAAAGGGTTAACTGTGAAGTTAGCGTAAAAATGCACAGAGGTATTAAAAAGGCCAGGAAGAAGGCTTTTTGAATGAGAAGTCTTAACCAATGAGGATTAGAGTCTCTGAAGGAAAAATATGAAAGTATTAACAAGTGTTCACTCTCTACTCCCATCTCCACCTATTTATTTTTCCATTATCCTGTCTTGCTAATATGGTATGAAGGTTTTAATGCATTAAAGGTAACAGCTGGGTTTCCTTTGCTCCATTAGATTGTAATATTACTTCATATATATTTAATGTATTTATATTTAAAATTTGGATCCATCCTCATGAATTGATAATGCATGGCATGGTCCCTTGCTTTTACTGAAATAACAGTTGCATAGCTTTTAAACCATAGTCAACCCATATATTGCTCATTAATATTCATCTGTGCCTCCATGATGGTAGATAAGACAATTTGGGCCTGATCTAGTATCTAATGAAGTCAATGAGAAATCTCTATGACTAAGCCATCTGAGGGACTGAGGAATATATCCCTCTATCAGGATTCTCAAAAACATCTGAAAACAGGAATATAACTGTAATCTATATTTTTCCCTATTTATGATAGATACTTATGGAGAGAAAAAATGAAATTTAAATATTTGAAACTATCTTCTTTTGATGATTTTGGGTATTCATTTTTTGGTCAAAACTAGAAAAACGTTATCAGTTCTACTGTAAATGTGATTCTCAACCTTTGTGAGAGGTAAGGATTTTATAGGGTAGACAGCAAATAGTTCGCAATGAATTGTTTCTCAGGTCTCTGATCACAGGGAGCTAGGCACAGCATAGCTTCTCAAACTTTGTTTGCATTGGTTGTTCTTAGGCTATGAACAGGCATTGCATTTGTTTTAGGATAAATTGTTTTCATGGAATCAACGAATCATAGAAAATTAGGGTTTGAAGGGACCTCAGAAGGTCATCTAGTCCAACCCCCTGGTTAAAACAGGAACATCCCCATCTAGATCATCCCAGCCAAAGCTTTGTCTAGCTGGGTCTTAAAAACCCCCAAGGATGGAGATTCTATAACCTGTCTGGGTAACCTGTTCTAGTGTTTTGCTACCCTCCTAGCCAGAAATGTCTTCCTCATATATAACCTAAACTTCCCTTGCTTTTAGTTGAGACTATATTGCTCCTCATTCTGCCACCACTGAGAACAGTCTAGCTGCATTCTTTTTCAAACCTCCCTTATGCTAGTTGAAGTCTGCTATTAAATCCCCTCTCAGTATTCTCTTCTCTAGACTAAATAACCCCAGGCCCTCAGCCTTTCCTCATAAGTCATGTCCCTCAGCTCCCTCTGCCTGACTCCAATTTTTCTGCTTCCATTCTGGGGTGGGGGAGAGGGCAAAACTGAACACAGTACTCCAGATGTGGCCTCACCAGTGCTGAATAGAAGGGAACAAACATTTCCCTTGATCTGCTGTCAACAGACCTACCAGTGCAGCCCTGTATGCCATTAGCCTTCTTGGCAACAATGGCACATTGCTGTCTCGTATTCAGCTTATTGTCAACTGTAACCCTTTTCTTCAGGTCCTTTTCTGCAGAGCTGCTTCCCAGCCAGTCAGCCCCCAGTCTATACCAGTGCATGTGATTGTTTCATCCTAAGTGCAGGACTTTGCACTTGTACTTGCTGAACCTCATGAGATTTCTTTTGGCTCATGCCTCCAATTTGTCTAGGTCACTCTGAATCCTAGCCCTACCCTTCAGCATATCTACTATCCTCCCTATATTGGTGTCATCTGCAAACCTGCTGAGAGTGCACGTTATTCCATCTTCCAGATCATAGATGAAGACGTTTAACAAAGCTGGCTCCAGGACCAACCCCTGGGGCACTCCACTTTATACTGACTGCCAGCTAGACATTGAGCCATTGATTACTATTCTCTGTACCTGATACTTCAGCCAGTTTTCTAGTCACATTACAGTCTGCTCACCCAGCCCATACTTCCTTAGCTTGCCTGCGAGAATTGTATGGTAGACTGTATAAAAACCTTGCTAAAATCAAGGTATATCACATCTACTGGTCTCCCCATGTCCACAGAGCCAATCATCTCATTACAGAAGGCAATCAGGTTGGTCAGGAATGACTTTCCCTTGGTAAATTCATGCTGATTGTTCCTAATCACCTTTTTCTCCTTCAAGTGCTTAGAAATGGATTATTTGAGGATATGCTCCATGATTTCTCCATGAGCTGAGGTGAGGCTGACTGGTCTGTAGTTCCCTAGATCCTCCTTTTAATCATTCTTAAATATGGGTGCCATATTTTCTCTTTTCCAATCATCTTGGACCTCTCCTGATCACCATGAATTTTCATAGATAATGGCAGGTGATTCTGCAATCTCATCAGCCAACTCCCTCAGCATCTACAGATGCATCCCATCCATCCCCATGGACTTGTATATATCCAGCTTTTCTAAATAGCCCCCAACCTGCTCCATTGCCACTGTTGGCTGTTCATCTCCTCCCCAAACTGCCCTGTACTTGTGCTGTACCCTTGCCTGTGAAGACTGAAGCAAAAAAGGCATTGAGCACTTCAGCCTTTTCTGCATCCTGTTACAAGGTTGCTTCCCCCATTCAGTTAGGGACCCACACATTCCCTGATGCTCCTCTTGCTGCTGACATACTTGTAGAAACCCTTCTTGTTACCCTTGATGTGCCTTACTAGCTGCAACTTCAATTCCACTTTGGCCTTCCTGACTTCATCCCTGCAAACCTAAGCAATACTCTTCTCCTTCTCCCTAGTTCTTTGTCCAAGTTTCCACTTCTTATAAGCTTCCTTTTTGTGATTTTAGTTTACTGAAGAGTTCCCTGCTAAGCCAAGCTGGTCTTTTGCCATACTTGCTAGTCTTCTGCATCAGGATGGTTTGTTCCTGCACTCTCAGTAAGGCTTCTTTAAATTACAGCCAGCTCTCCTGGACTCCTCCCCAATCAGCCTGCCTTGCCAGGGGATACTGCCCAGGAGTTCCCTGAGCAAGTCAAAGACTGCTCTTATGAAGTCCAGGGTCCTTACTCTGCTTCTCTCCATCCTTCCTTTCCTCAGGATCCTGAACTCAATCATCTCATGGTCACTACTGCCCAAGTTGCCATCCACTACTACATTTACCACCAACTCATCCCTGTTTGTGAGCATCGGGTCAAGACCATGGCCCCTAGTTGGCTGCTCTAGCACTTGCACCAGGAAGTTGTCCTCAATACTTTTCAAAAACCTCCTGGATTGCATGAGCACTGCTGTATTGCCCTCCCAGCAGAAGTGAGAGTGATTTTGAAGTCCCCGATGAGAACCAGGACTTGTGATTGAGAAACTTGTGCTAGTGTTTGAAGAAAGTTTTTATTCTGGCTCAAAGTGCAACCATTTACACTTCCATGTCCTGTTTTCTTAGGATAAGTCCTAAAAGAGTTGATGGAATAAGAAATGCTGGGGTTTTACAAAATGTATCTGAATGATTGTTCTGGGATTGCATCAATGGCATAAAAGTGGCAGTGCACTTAGCAGTTTAACAAACCCTGATAAAAAGGTGATGTGTCTATATGCCAATCCCAGGATATTTCTGTTCCAGAAAAAATCCTCGGCAAGTTGTGCCTGTGGCAAATGCAACATCTGTTTCTAATTTCATTGAGTTCCTTTATAGGCTAATTTTGAAGTGCCAAAATAAACCATGCTGGAATTCATATGTATATAAATAAAGTATGACAATATTTTACAGCGTGAAAAGTGAGGATTTTTCACTCTTACATAACTTGAATTTTTCTTATGCGTTCCTTAAACAACATACTTGAGTTGGGAGCATTTCAGCTTCATCAGATCATTTCTTTGACACTTTTGAGCAAGTGAAAAAGAGAGTCTTAACTGAAACTGTTTTAAATTTAGCAGCAGTATTTAGGCAGACATCATGGGCCAGGTTCAACTCTACTGAAGTCAATGCCATTATTGCAGATTTACAGAATTATGCTTCAATAATGTGTGTATTAAGGGGCAGGGGAAGGAGGAGTGTGTGCAGGAGAGATGGGGAGAACCTGACCAGCAAGAACAAATACAGGTGTATATGTGATAGAAGGAAAAACCAACAAAAAAGAGAAACTGTCCCATCCCCAAGATTTTTATACTATGAAAATGTTTAAAAAGCTTCCTTGTGAAAATGGAAGGCCATGCACACACAGGCAAAGGTCAAAAGGGATAGAAGAAAATGCTTGTCTGTTTTAAAAAAAAAAATACAACTTTAAGTCCTGCTTATTTTAAATGCAAGTAAATACTTGTAACATGGTTAATGGAGATGTTTGGAATGATTTGAAATTTGGTTTAGTCTGGCCGCTGGTGTGCTGTCCAGCCCATGGGGTTCCCCTCACATCTGAAAATTTGGCATCAGAGAAGCCATTGTGACACTCCCCGGCTGGGGAGTAACACATGGGAATGGGCAGTGGTAGTGCTGGGCCCAGGTCCCAATCCTGGTATGCAGCAGGGGACCCAATTCTGGCACAGAGGGCTCAATCTGGCCCACTGACTGGCTCTGTGCCACTCATCTGGCCTGTGGGTCAAAAGCTTGAGCACCGCTGTTCTAGTGAGACCCTTATAAACGGAGCAAGGCAAAGACTGCAGAACTGTTGCCTGGATAATTCTTCACTCCCTGTGGTTTGTCATCTTCCCACATCTGCAGGTAGGATAGGAGAGGCATAATGGTCATAATGAATTCAAGAGCCAGACAACATGAGTGGCACAGCAAGTTGGTTCAGCTGCAACTAGTCAAGCAATGATTAAATGATAAGCCACCATTCTGAAAGAACAAATGACCCAAATGGTCCTGTGTAGCTGTTGGAAAAGCAATTGGTTCACCATTGGCTGTGACTGTGAACAATTAACTCACAGCAATAGATCAAGCCTCAATCTGTTTTTTCCTCTTTCAAATTCCTCTTTTTCAAATAGAAACTACTGTCTTGGGCAAGCCCTAAAGGAGAAGTTACTGAATCCATCACCACAACTTCCCTTTCTCTCAGAGCACAGGTGTTTACTTTGTCTTTGACTGGATGCAAGAATTATAGCCATGTTGCTTGTGAAGCCAAGGGTAGATATGATCAACTGAGAATACATGGGACTTTACACACTTGCATCTATAATGTATGGGAAAAATATCATCCCAGCTGGTGGCAGGATGCAGGGCTGAACAATGTTTCACTGATTGACCTGAAAATGAATTTCTGATAAGCAAATAGAACCAGAGATAATCATGTCCTCAGTTGGTCTGTCCATTGATTTAAATGTTGGGGATGGCTTGCTTTTTGGTGCAGATGCCCGTTTGACAATTTGGGACTGCTGGAGTTTCCTAACATTATTTAAATTCACTAGAGTGACCACATACCTGCTTATAAGGTTTTCCTCTCCTTCTCTACTCTTTCAACTCAACCCCCATGCTCCTTATAGCTTAAGGACCTTGCCTTCCCTGGAATAGTCAAGCACTGCAGTGGGGAAACAATATGCTGCAGGTGTGGCTATGACTACATTCTTTCATGTATTCTTGAGGCCATAGTTGTATTGCATCCTCACTGTCACTCCAGACTGCTTAAGTCTCTCTTCCCTGGCCCTGACGGGAGGAATGGTATTTTACAGTAAGTGCCAATAGGAATGGTAACAGAAAAAGAGAGTCTGCTTCCCCTTTCCACATTCATATCTCCAACTGATTATTATCCTTCTCTAGCTGTTCTCTTTTGCTCTCTCTTTCCTGGTATTGGATTTTTCCCCACCTTTTTTCCTGAAATTTATTTTACCATTTCTTCCCTAATCATTATTTGATATTGAGTTTCAAGTAGAAACAAAACCGCATAATGTCTTTGTATCAGCCAAGTCTATCAACATGACGCTTATGTTCATATTATGCACCTTTCATCAAATGTGAGAGAACTTTCCAAGTGAACCAAAACCAGCAGAATTTTGTATGGGTTTTTTTAAGGCTTTATAAGGATTTTTTTTTTTTTTTTAAATGTATATAATATGGTAGAGAGAAAGAAGAAGAGTTGAAATTCTAAAGAAAAGTCTTTGGTGCCATTAGTTTCTTGGGCCTGTTTCCAGCAAAATGATTTTGCTATTTCTACTAAGCCTGGGAACTCTTGTCTGGCTGTTTTGAAGCGGAGCAAGTGTATTGAAATACTGAAGCCCGCACAAAAGTGCAACACCCAAAGGATCCCTAGCTTCCCATTTATTTATTTGGATGTGACATATGTCTGGCAACCAGGGAAAATGTTTGTATTGCTTGTAGATAATATAGCAAACCATTTTAGTTGTTTTTGAAGACCTGAACCTTTTACATTGAGTATGTTTTACTGACTTGTCTTTTGTTCAATTACGTGAATTCCCAGAATCCACCTACAGTTTCAAGAGCAGAGCTACTAGAATAGTATAGAAAGTGATGACTGTTTTGCTTTTGCAAATGTAATAGGTCATAGTGAACTGAACTCTATCTCTTCACAATATTTCTTATATGTAAGCATTTGGATATCTACCAGGCATTTGGGACTAACTCCAAATCTTAAGTTTCCCAAATTTTAGAATAAATAGGTTCTTTATACTACACTAAACACTTGTATTTGTACTCCTGCCCTGACATTTTGTCATTCACTCTTTTCCCATCCAAAAAATGTCTTGCCTGTGAGTGAAAACAATACCTTGCCATTTAGCTAGCTAATCACATACAGTCAACATCTTCAAATATTGAACATGGGATGAAATTTATGGCCAAAATTATCAGGCGAGCAGTTACAAATAAATGCATTGGTAGAAAATGAAACCAGGTTTATGACAAAATTGCAATGAGTACTGTAAACAACTGTTCAAGTCCCATGCCTGGGGAAGTTCGGGAGTGAGAACTTCCTGTGGATGTAGTCTCAGAAATGCAAAAAATTATTTTGCATGCATAATGATATTGCAGTGTTAGGTAACTTTTTATCTGGTTCCGGGATAGACTATCATTGAATTATAGAAAATTAGGGTTAGAAGGGACCTCAGGAGGTCATCTAGTCCAATCTCCTGTTCAAAGCAGGACCATTCCCCCTCTAGATTAGATTATTTCCAGCCAGGACTTTATCAAGTCAGGTTTTAAAAACCTCCAAGATGGAGATTCCACCACCTCTCTAGGCAACATGTTCCAGTGCTTCGCTACTCTCCTAATGAGGGAGCCTTTCCTAATATGCAAGCTAATCATTCCTTGCTTCAGTTTGAGACCATTGCTCCTTGTCCTCTCACGTGTTACGACTGAGAACAGTCTAGCTCCATCCTCTTTTGGAACTGTGCTTCAGGGAGTTGAAGGCTGCTTTTAAATCCCCTCTGTCTTCTCTTCTTCAAACTAAATAAACCTAGTTCCCTCAGCCTCTCCTCAGAAGTCATGCACCCTAGATCCTGAACCATTTTCATTGCTCTATCTTTTCACATGGATGTTTTGCAAAATGTTTTTCTATCACATCACATCTTCTGTTTAACACGTATATAAATCTTCCTGGGGAGATGAATACATCATGGGTTGTGGGGACCCATGAACGCATAGGCACATGACTGCATTATTGTTTTATCAGATGCAGCTTTGCTAAATTTCTTAACTGAAGTGCAAAGGCAGGCAAATTGGGATAACCCATCTTAGATTATGCTATCAGTAAAATAAGTAGCAAAGAAGGGAGTCAGTTTTCCCTCTGTTTCATCTTTGCCACCCAGACTTCACTGCTTTTAGCTTTCAGGGTGGCAAGTGAAAAATACTTAAATTTCTGCTTATATTACAGCTGTTAACTGTTAGACCCTGGCTCATGTGGTATCCAACAACTAGGGAAACTACGGTGCAATTGCTCATGGATCCTGGTACTCGTTTGCCAGAGCAAGCAGGGAGCAAACACCAGCACACATTGCTTGCGACTGCTTTATTCAGAATGGAGAATGGCTTTGGACTAGTTCCCAAAAAACAACAAACGGGGCAGGCGCCCTAAACAACAGTTCTTTCCAATATTTATACACCTTGGTTCATACTTATTAACATTCACCCCACCTATGTCCCTCCTTTGTTTCCACCCACTTCTCCTCCCATCTCAAGCTCCACCTCTGCTTACTGTTTACTTCCTTAGCATGGTATTGCCTATGCATTTTATTCATTTACATGCCTCTCTGCTAAGAGCACATGCATAACTTTGACCCCCATCTTCTTTTGGTCACTTGCAGTTTCTCGCCGGTTCTTTCTAGTTTTTTCTTGCTGACTTCAGCACCACCTCCAAGGCCATATTTTTGCTTTTGTCTGCTGACACTATTAGGTGGGCTATTATATTTTTACTCGACACACCATGCACTTTACACCCTATCCTTTTGTTAAGAATCTGCTAACTTAAGCATTAGCCAAGGTAGTTGCTTTTAATATATCATCCAGCCTTGTGACCAGCAGCTTCTGCTGAGACATGGGAAACAACTTTTATTCAGCTGCACACACACCACTCCCAGATTCCATATTGTTACCCCAAATCCATATTGTTACCCTAACATTAACCTACTAGTCTAATGACTAGCTTTGTGTCCACATCCAACATGTTTAATATTTGGTTACTAACTGAGGTAGTTAAGAAGGCCTTGCCAAATCTAGAGGTGCAGGGTAGCAGCTGCTATTTTCTCATATGTTCTTTGATAACATTATTATTACTGTTGCTGCTGTTTTAACAGTATGGACAGGACTCTCGAGTTCATGTGTGGCTGGTTGTATGGTTCTTCTCTTTTGGAAAAGGATATCCTGAAAGTGCATTGCTTATGCATGTCCTCAGTCCAACTGAGGCAGCATGGAATAGCTGTCCTACTTTTTTTCTGGTATGCTGACATAAAAATGGTCAACTGTGTTAGATGGAAATACCCAGCCTTGGTTCAGGAAGAAAAACAACACAATGTGGACATAACTTGGGCTCCATTATCACTTAATCAGCTGAGAGGGTCATACATTTGTTACTCGGATACATCTAGATTTTAAGTGTGCAAAATGTCTATGAATAGAAATATGATTTTCAGCTTTGTCAGGAGACTGCACCATTTTCTTTGGTATGAGACCCTCATCACTTTTTTTTTTTTTTTTTTTTTTCTGCGACCGTGTGCCTTGAAGGTAAACAGTCTTAAACTGAATTTGGAAGGCTGGGTTGTTTTAGGAAGGGTGCCTAAATAAGGAAGTGGCCTACTTGGAGCAGGTGGAATAGATTATTTGGGTTGCTGCATTGTGGATGAAATGGGGATGGCTGCAGTTGTCAAGGAGATAGATATCCAAGGCATAAAAGAGTATTTTGCTGTGAGAAAAGTGAGGTTGCTGTGTTATAGCAGAATTACAGGATATAATAATAATATATTAGGTGTGCAGGAAGCAAGGAAGACCATTCAGTACCCCAAGCATAGATGATGATATTATCAAAAGCAAAAGATGAAGGAAGCAAGAGACTGGGTAAAATTAAATGAATCTTGTCTTCTCAGTTCCTGTTTGAAAGTTCATTCATGTTTTTAATTGCACACAATAATATGTAATATTGTTCACCTGTCGGTCATGGAGCTGTCCAACAGTACATCTGAATTTCATAGTACAGCAGCTTCTAACGGATATCATTTGCATTCATATTTACTAACATATCAGAGTCCAGATATGAGAAAATTGAAATGACAGGCAAAAGGGGGGGAAAAGGGCATGCATTTTGAAATGTTTTGGGACTTATTTGATTGCCATAAGTAATGTTTCATTTAACCTTAGTTTCATGAAACTGCTTTTTTTTTTTTTTTCCCAATAATTTACAGAGTATAAGAGCAACAGGCCTGTGTAGCTATGTTTGGGCCTTAAAAACAGAAGGGACAGATGAACTTGTGTCACATTCAGATTAGTGATTCAGGTTGTAAATTGGTCCTCTGGAGAGATGGTGATGTTTTGTTAGAGAATTTAAATTCTTCTCATTTTAAATGTACCAGTGGTGGTAAAAAGCAGCAGTGCTAGAGACTGATGTGTCACTCTCTCCATAGAACAGAAAAAGAGAGAGAGCTCTGCACGTAGCAACATGCCTCCTATCACGAGTCGCACCCCAACTGGACCCATAGGGTTTTCTAGTCCTGTAACGCTCAGTGAATGTAGTTCTTCCTGTAAAAGTCTGTGTGGATGGGGCTCAGGTGTGCTTTACTGTTTTGTAGTCTAGACTGGCATTACAGAACTCAAACTATAGTGTTAGGCAAAGTTTTTGGGTGAATTCAGTCTGTCTGACTATTATGAATACCTTTTACCAAGAATGCCTATGTATGCCAATAGGAATTATTTTGGTAGCATTGTTGTGAATAACCTCAAGCCATTTTCCTAAAGGCATGATAAATCGCCTCGAGCCATCCTCCCAAGATAGGATACAAGGCGAGACTGGAAGATTGTTTTGTGAATTATGCCCTTCTGCAGTGATAAGGAGCAGACAGCTGTACTAGGCAAGGGGCTTCGAAGACAAACAGCAAAATACACTGGAAAATAGGTGAAAGGGCTCATTATAATACTAAAAAACACACCCCTAGGTGGGGAGAAAGTATGCTAATGAAA
>JAGPOW010002742.1:48659100-48675152 GCA_030014935.1 Caiman crocodilus
TCCCAGAACTGAGGTGAGACTGACAGGCCTGTAGTTCTCCGGGTCCTCTTTCCTCCCCTTCTTAAAGATGGGAACCACATTGGCCACTTTCCAGTCCTCTGGCACTTGACCAGAGCTCCAAGAGAGCTCGTATAACTGAGCCAAGGGCCCAGCAATCGCTCCCGCCAGCTCCCTCAATACTCTTGGGTGCAGGTCATCCGGACCCGCCAATTTAAAGACATCCAGCCCTTCCAGAAGCTCTTCCACCAGGTCTACCCTCACCCTACAGGTGCAATATGATATCCATCTCTTCTCCTTTGTCCAGGTGTTGCATCACCTGATCATAGAAGGAAATCAGATTGGTCAGACAAGATCTACCTGCCACAAAGTCATGTTGGTTATCTCTCAGATTATGACCTTCTGTTAGGATGTTGGTAATGGCTTCCTTAATGATTTTTTCCAGGATCTTTCCAGGGATTCAAATCAAGCTAATTGGCCTATAGTTCCCTAGATCTTCATTTCTCCCTTTCTTGACGATAAACACCTCACTGGCCCTCTTTCAATCATCAGGCATCTCACCCAAGCACCACAAGTTCTTGAATATCCTTGCCATAGGCTGTGCTATAATGTCAGCTAGTTCCTTTAGCACTCTTTGATGCATTCCGTCTGGGCTAGCTGATTTGTGGATGTCCAGCCTCTTAAGATGTTCCCTCACAAGAATGATAGTTGCAGATTTGTTCTTCCCTTGGAGATCCTGCCTCTTGTCAGGCAGGGTGATCCCACTGGGCTGATGGAAGACCAACATGAAGTAGTCATTAAGAAGATTGGCTCTTTCCTAAGTGTCAGTTATCAGCTGCCCCACTTGGTTTAATAAGGACCCAATGTTACCATTATTCTTTTTCTGACTTCCCACATATTCGAAGAAGAACTTTTTCGTGTCCTTAATTTAAGTGACCAGTTCGAGCTTGATTTCAGACTTGGCTTTCCTACTTTGCTCCCTACAGGTGCAGGCTAGTGCTGAGTATTCCTCCTTAGTGATGTTGCCCATCTTCCATCCTTTATAAGCTTCTTTTTTTAGGTGCAGGAAGTCCTTGAGTTCCCTATTGAGTCAAAGGGGTCATTCAGCCCTTTTGCTACTTTTTCCACAGATTGGAATGGAC
The DNA here is from genome assembly GCA_030014935.1 of Caiman crocodilus. Taxonomy (NCBI): domain Eukaryota; kingdom Metazoa; phylum Chordata; order Crocodylia; family Alligatoridae; genus Caiman; species Caiman crocodilus. The sequence goes on from JAGPOW010002742.1 coordinate 48,660,240, forward strand.
TTCCCTTGTCAGGGACTGCATCCTTGAGGAGTGATCATTCATCATGGACATTGTTCCCTGCCAGATTGTAGTTTCTCAGGGCCTGAACAACTAACCTCCTAAACTTGTGGAAGTTGGTCTTTCTAAAGTCAAGGGCTTCCATATTGCTGACTGAATTGCCAACTTTGTAGTGAATAGAGAAATTGATCAACTCATGGTCACCGACTTCTAGCTTCCCTTCAATTCTCAGGTCACTGACTAGATCACTCTTTTGGCCAGTACCAGGTCCAGGAGCATCTTGTTCCTTTTTGGTCCATAGACTTCTTGAGACAAATAAAGCTCAAGAAGCATTGTGAGGAAGCATTGCAACCGATCAGATTTGGCAGAGTGCTCTTCCCGTGAGATATATGCATAAAAAAGAATGTTTAGAGTCTCTCCAGTTACAATATTATGCAAAATGATAACCTCAATCTGAAATTTTTGCTATGATATTTCATTGCTAGCACCATTATATGGTTAAAAAGTAGAGGTGAATAAAAGATCTCTAATAAATAAAGAACTGCATTTCTTAAATCTTTTAGTCCAATCAGAACTCTGACAATGTAAGTGATGTTACTTGATGAATATGAACTAGAAAGTCTAGAGACAGGGTCGTGTTAACACATAGCCAAACTAAGCACATGCCTAGGGCCCTAAGTGAAGAAGGGGCCAGGTGTGTTTATTTTACATATTATAATTATTGAGTGAAAAAAGTAATAGAAATATACAGTATTAAGTAGAGGCTCATGAGTTTGTTTGCCTAGGACCCACTAAAAGGTTAATCCAGTCCTGCCTCAAGAAGTATGTAGAAGGGCCTCTGTTAAACTACACATCATGGTTTATATTTTGTTATGGATTAAAAATTACCAAAACCCAAAAAACCCCTAGAAAACAGAGAAAACACACTCCTGTGTCTGATTCTGGATAATTAGCTAGATTTTTCAATGTCAATAAAGTACCTACTCAGAATTAGTACAGTGATTTAGTGTAGAGGCCAGTAAATTGTTTTTCACATTTTTATCTTTCCCATATGGAATATCTGGGAAAAATAATGTATCCTATTGTACAAGTATTATAACACCAGGACTCCAAAAGGCACTGTACCAAACCAGAAATTAACTGGACCAAACTCACTGAGTTGGATAAAACAACCCTGGTATGTTTTCCCAAATTTAAATGACACAATTGGCTCATTATTTTACGCAACTGTGTCAGTTTTTCAAACATATGGTTTGTAATTAACCTTCATATATATAAAGTTTATTTTCTTTAAATGTTTCTTGGGGACACTTATCTACCACTGAACACAATGGCAAATGGTGTCTTAAAGCTCTGCTGCTTCGTGGAACATAATTGCATAATATATGCTTTCATTTTTCTTGTTTTTCTCTTGTTTGCTTAAGATCAGTGTGACAGGAGCTAAATTTTTGTAGTGCTTTAGATGCATTGCCAAGGGATGGACCAAAGCTAAAATCTCTGTTTTGGACAGTCCAAAATATAGTCCTTAAAAACCCAAACCAAAATTGTGTGTGCTGACAAGTGGTGTTGATCCCAAGGTTGAAATATGAGCTTGAATTTATATTTGCATTTTGCACCTGACTTCTTTCTGCATAATGTGCTGAACCCAAAGTCTGGATCCAGGCTTCAAAATGTAATGGATTGAATATCTATACATATCTGAATTTTGTGGTTTATGTTAATCTCCTTTAGAGTTGCATTAAATAAACCTAATTGAAAGGTGTTAAGCAAATAAAAAATTACCTTTGTGCAAATTATAAATACTCAAGTACAGGATTAAAAAAAGAGTAAACTACAAGATAGAATTTTCCAAAGAAATGCAGAAGTGTTCTGATATTGTACAACTCCACATTAGTCTTCAGCTCACTCCTGTTGCAGTTCAGCATTTTGCTCTTAAGCAACAGGGATTCTCAGCTGATGTCAATAGGTATACATTCCCTGATTCCATCCACTCGCAGTGATGTACACCTGGGGAGGATCTGGCTTATTTCTGTAAAATAAGTCTTAATAACACCTTAGATAAGAAGAAACGAATTAATAATTAAAGCCTAATTTAACATTCTCTAATTTGCACTTTACTTGTCTTAGACAATTAATATGGGCTAATGGTAGGGCTGTGTGAAGCTTTGTGTGGTGATTCAATTTGGAGAAGATTTGGCCCAATTCAGTGGCTGAATCTCTGATTTGGAGAGCTTTGATGATTTGGACAGTCCCCTCCAGCTGCAGCAGGAAGCTGCAGCCACACTTGGAGCTGGTAAGTAGGGAGTGGGGGAGGTGGGGATGGAGGAGTGGGGAGGGAACTGTGAGGGGACCCCTGCCAGGCCCCATCCCCTGCCTGCTCCCCCAGTCCACCCGCCCCCATGTCTGTCCTGCCTGCCCCAGCTCCGAGTGCTTTAAAAAAAGAGCCCTGACTCACTGTGTGCTGCCAGGTGGGAGGGGATCCCCGCTGCCCCCCCCACTGCCCCATGCTGTGTGAGGGGCTCTGCTTGAGCCCCCTGACTCCCCTTCCACTCCTTCAGCCCCCCTATGGTGGCCCTGCCCACCACAGCTACTACCCTTTAAGAAAAAATAAACCAAGAAAAATTCTGGGACTCAGCACTCCTGCCTTGGGGCTTGAGAGTGCTCATGCAGAGCCTCCCACATGGTTCAGGGCAACAGGGGGCAGCAGGGATCGCCCCCCACTGGCAGCAATGGTGAGGTCAGGATTTTTCTTGGTTTTTTTTTTTCTTAAAGGGCTGGAGTTGCAGCAGGCAGGGCAGCCATGAGTGGGAGACTGGGGGAGCAGGTAGGGGTCAGGGGGCTCATGCAGAGCCCCCCTACACAGCGTCAGGCACTGAGGGGGAGCTGGGAGCTGGGGTGGGTGGAGCAGTCATTGCCGGGCTGGGAGAGTGGGCGGTGATGGGCCTGGCTGATTCAGCCAAATCAATTCAGGACAGTGATTTGAATTACCAAATCAAATCACCGTCCACTGAATCGGATTAATCAGCTAAATCCAAATCCAAAGTAAATGCTAACTGCTTCACACAGACCTAATAATTGGTATTATTTTCATTGAATGTTCTTGGCAACTTCGCTTTCTGATTCTCAAACACAATGGTGCTATTTGTGATAGCACACTATGGGGAACTGTTTAAAGAAATCTTTATACTGAAATTCAGTTCTTGAATATTTCTCTGTCTTTATATGTCCTGGGCATCCCCTTGCTTATTTATTTTATAATTTATCTTTCATTTTGTCCAGACTAATTCAGAAGCCAAAAGTTATCCTTATTTCTCATGTACCACAGCAGATAGACAAGTATGCTGGAAAGAAAAACACTGAGCTTTCTTATTCAGTTTTCTGTACTTGTCTTCAGAACTTGTTCCATCAGGAAACTGAATTAAGGCCAATTGCTATGGTCAGTGATGATCCCCATGAAGTGGTTTTGAAACATTGCAAATACTGCTTTTTCATTGTCACTCCAAAAACATTCTAGTGTACTTCAACAATATAATCCCTCTAAAATGTTCATTTGTTTAGCTCATGCTAACACCTATTTTTCATGTGGCAAATGAAACTATGAAGGGATGGTGACTTGGCTGATCTTTTGCAATGGAACCAAACACCCTCAAAATTGCTACTTAAGTTTGCATTATTATTTGCATGCTTGTTAGAAGGATTCTTTTGTTAACCACAAACAACTGTTGATGACTAAGTGAAGGTCGCTCCTCATGCAGAAGGCCTGTGCATGTTCTTGCTCTTAACTTAAGCATCACATAGTGGGTAGGGAGAAAAACAGATAAATAGTCTTACAAAGTAGTCTGCAGATCCCCTGTTCTGGTACTGGTTCCTATGCATGATTTTTGAATTAGCCAAAGGAAGAATCATTGATATGTATTAATATGGACCTAAAGGCTTGCTGTGACTAACTCAGTTCACTCATTTATGAACTAGAAGCAGTTCTTCAGATGGGTACTATGATAAAAAAAGCACTTCAACATTTCAAAGCATTCATGAAACTGACTTTATCGGCACCTATATCTGAGCAGCAAGGATAGTCCAACACCCTGTAATTACAGTAGTCAGAGCAGACTTGATTAATCAAGTAATTAATTATCATGCTTCAGCAGCCTACAGTGTCTCATGTATCAGTGTCATGGTGCTTAAAAATGGTGGCAGGGACGTGGGGGCTTTTATCTAAAGCTCATTCAATGAGCCACTCTAAAGCACCTACCCCCCCATGCCCAGAGTATAACCATATACATGTATAACCACCCTGTTTATCTAATACTCTTTCACAGTCTCTGGAGTTGGAAATTCACGAAACGCTACACAATTTTGACAAGAAGTTTCAGGTTGGGGACTTGAGGTATGTAAACTATGCAAAACAAAATAAACTGTAAAACCAAGCTTCAACACTTCTTCCTGATCTGCCCGGCTGTATAAAAAATACTGTGGTGTGATATCTTACCCTGTATTAGTGTCTATCTTTAATATAATGTGTTGATAGGCAAGACTTGCCCTGTTTTCACCAATTAAAAAGTGTCTTTTTATCACACAATAAAATCCTAGTTCTTTATTAAGACCTTTCTCACTGCAAGGGTGGTGAGAACATTGGAACAGGCTACCAGAGAGGTTGTGGAATCTGTATTCTTGGATGTCTTTATGAGAAGGTTGGAATGGTTGTTCTCAAACTTTTTACATTTGGGGCACTCCTGTAACTTTTTTGAACTTGGCAGCACCCTGGTTGAGAACCACTGTTTCGCTGCTTCACTTTACCTTGTTGATTCTCAACCAGTGTTGTGCCACCATAACTGACGTAGTGAGGTGAAACTGCCCTGTGTGTTTTGTGTGAAGCTGGCAGAACTGCAGCAGGAGCATGCTCTACTGCTTCCTTTAGGTTTATCAGATAGCCTAATGGAAGAGCACATGCCTTGGTCATAGCCCATCCTAGTCTATATCTCCACACAAGATGCGCACACCACTTCTTGGTTGCAGCAGCAGTGCCGGTGGCAGTGCCTACACTATAGCGCCCCTAAAAGGCTGCTGTGGCACCCTGGATGAGAAAAACTGGATGAGGCAAGCACTTGAATGGTTTCGTTCAGCATAATCTTGCCTTGAGCAGTGGGTTAGACTAGATGACTTTATGAGGTCACTTCCAACCTACTATTGTATGATTCTAAATCAGGCACTTAATATGCATTAGTTGCCTAGGTAGATGCCAGTGGAGAATCTTGTGTGTATTTTAATTTGTGTGCTAGAATGACAATTGCCTTATTTTCACTAGGAGTTAAATATGCATTAGCTAGCTCAAGTTAAAAATGCACCTTTTGCTATGTAGACATTGCCTCAGTAGTTGGAGCTAAGAAGAAGCTTGTGGAAGTAGAAGCTTATTCATGGATCTGTTTAATGGGTAATAATCCTGTGAGAAAATGAAGTCATAAAATGATTCAAGGGGAGGACCACTATATGCATTAGAAAATAAAAGCTCATTTTTTGAGCACACTGTACTGAAGATCTTCAAAGAATCTACAAGTGTATATGAATTTTTTTATACTAACTTGTAGATAAGGTAGTGTGAGCTCCAATTGATAACGTGGTGAAAGTCCAGGTTGTCATGGACTTATGTGCAATTTGGATAGGCCAAAATGTTAGCTTCTCACTCTACGTGCCTTGCTTACAAAATTAATGCACTTCATGGAGAAATTGTAGCAGTCAGCTTAGTTCCTCCTGCATTACATTTTCAACAATAGCTGTTCTATTTATTGTGGTTACCCTTAGAATCATGGTTTCAATGAGCACACACAATACTTCTTCTAAAGTGAAACTCCAATGTATTGGCATACCTGTAAAACCAGAGCTCATGTTACTTAACCCAGAGCATATAAGTAAGGGGTCCACCCCTAACAAAAATATTCTTGGTAAAGCTTCCATAGAAATCAAGAGATTTCAAAGTAAGTGACTGGAGGGTATATTTAATGCTTCTTTTAATTCTGTTCTTTAATGACGAATGATGTAGAATTTGTAGGAAATGTATTACCAGAGTTTCCTTAAACTATTTGAATTTTAGAGATATTTGAATTATGCTTACTTATATAGCATGGCTGCTAACATTTCTAGTGTAACAGTGCACGAGTGCTCAACAAATCAAGGCCAATTCACAGTCTTAAAAGTATTTTTCTATTTAATTTATAATGATTAATTTTATTCAAAAAACTAGGTAGTAAGTGAATGATAGAACTTAATTTGCTGTTTGGTTTTGTGTGTGTTTGTTTAAAGCTATGCTTGTCTTAAAGGATACATTCAAGATGTTAAATGATGTATTACAGTCTTAAGTGTTTTCATAAGCACTGAAGAACCATAAAGGAAATGCATAAAAAAATCGTATAAATTATTAAGACTCAGTGACCTCGTCTACATGAAACACTGATTACATAGTCATTTAGTATGTGTATCTAGGCAATATGTTGTATTACAATATAAACAGTTTACAAAGTCCTTACAATATCTCTTTCTATTATTTTTTTTCTTTACAGGATAGACATTTGAGCAATGCTATCTTTCCTTGCCATTTTCCATACTTTTGTCCTCGTGTCATCCATGGTAACCACCCATCCAAATCCTAATCTGGTTGTCCGAAAATGGGATTCAAATGCGTGTACACTGGTTTTATGTGCACCTGCTCAGAATGGATTACCAGGAAAAGATGGAAAAGATGGTCTTAAAGGAGAAAAGGGAGATAGAGGTATAGCTATATTTCTTTATTTACCATTTACCCACTCCAATTTTTCTTAAGAAACAAGCAAGAAGGATGCATATTACAAATCATGTAGTCCCATAGCACTTGTACCAGTCACAAAAAAGTGTGGAAATTATTAAACTCATGTATAAATATTAAACACTAGACAAAGCTAACAGTTTTGCTGAGAGACCATCTAAATCTATGTTATAATAAGGGAGTGGATGCTCCAGAATTAGGTACTAAGTTCTAGAGCTTTAAGCTAGCTATTCTAAATGGGCGGTGCCAGAAAGTCATGAGCTAAAATTGTGCTGTAGTCTGTGATATGCTAGCTTGTCTGCACATGTTATGTTGATGAAGGTACTCAGCATTAATTATATTAATTGGCATGCATAGCAATATCAGCAAAAAAGTTTAAAAAAAAAAAAAAAAAAAGAACAAGTATTTAAATGAAATTCCTCTATCCTCCTTAGAGATAGCCAAAACCAGGTGGAATGTGTACTTGCATAGTCAAGACAGTGCATGAGGTGAGCTGGTAGTGAAGCTGGAAGTGATAAAATCTGAAAGAGATCATTAGGTCTTATTGCCTCAGGAAGAGGAAGATTCAACCCACTTTACAAAATGATTTATACAGTGTTGTATTAGGGTTGTGTGAAATGGATGTTTTATTTTGATTTCAGATTTGGCCGTTTTGAAGGACAGTAATTCATTCTGGTGTTTCAGATCACTATACTGTTTCGCTTTGATCAAATCTGTTTCAGAGTTTGGTGCTGATTTGGATCAGCTGGGGAGAAGCAGGTACAGCCAGGCAGCTACAGGTTTTCCTGTGGCCCCCCCCAGGCTGAACAGGGAATTTCAGGAAAGCCTAAGGTCAAAGAAAGAAGTATACAGGCTGTGGGAACAGGGGGTAGCTACCAAGTAGTATACCTCCCTGGCTCACACTTGCAGGGAATCAGGAAGGCCAAAGCAAGATTAGAACTTAGGCTGGCAATGAAAATTAAGGACAACAAAAAGTCCTTCTTCAGGTATATAGGGAGCAATAGGAAGGCAAAGGGTGGCATAGGACCCCTGCAGGACAAATTAGGGCAATTGGTGACAGAGAGGGGAGACAAAGCTGAGCTCTTCAGTGAGTTCTTTGCATCTGTATTCCTACACACAGACCAAGACAAATCTCCCAATTGGATCATTGTTAGACACAGGAGGGACACCAGCCCACCAACTGTTAGCACAGACTTAGAGAAGGGGCACTTGGAGGGGGATGGATGTGTTCAAATCAGTGGGCTCGGATGAACTTCATCCAAAAGTGCTGAAGGAATTGGCCAGAGTCATAGCAAAGCTACTGGCACAGCTGCTCAAGCACTCATGGTGATCTGATCAGGTCCCAGAGGGCTGGAAAAGGACAAATGTGGTTCCTATTTTCAAGAAGGGGAGGAGGAAGGAACCAGGAAACTATAGGCCAGTTAGTCTCACCTCTATCCTGGGGAAAACTCTGGAAAAAGTCATTAATGATCACATTTGTGGGAGCCCAGCAGGGGAAATAATGCTGAAAGGAAATCGGCATGGATTCATTGCAGGTAGATCCTGCCTGACTAACCTTGTTTCTTTTTATGACCAGGTCACAAAATGCTTAGACTCAGGAGTCAAGGTAGAGGTCATCTACTTAGACTTTAAGAAGGTCTTTGATACAGTATCTCATTCTGTTCTCATAAATAAGCTGACAGGCTATGATGTAGATCATTACACAGTCAGGTAGGTGGCAAATTGGCTTAGGGGGTTGCACCCAGGGAGTGGTGGTGGTTGGGCTGATATCAACCTGGAAACATGTGGGCAGTGAAGTCCCACAAGGCTCGGTCCTTGGACCAGTGCTGCTCAGTGTCTTCATCAGTGACTTGGACGGAGCGCTCTCCAAGACTTTATCCAAGTTTGCAGATGATACCAAATTATGGGGCAAAGTTAACACACAAGAGGGTAGGGAATGGATCCAGGTGGATCTGAACAGGTTGGGACAATGGGCAGAATGAAATAGGATGCAGTTCAGCAAAGACAAGTGCAAAGTGCTGCACCTGGGGAAAAAAGAACCACCACTTACAAGCTGGGGGATGACCTTCTCAGCAACACAGCAATAGAAAGGGATCTTGGAGTCAACTGAACACAAGTCATCAATGTGACAAAGCAATCAACAAGGCTAACTGCACTTTATCATGCATTAGCAGATGCATAATGAACAAGTCCAGGGAAATGATGGTTCTCCTCTGCGGCACCGGTCTTGGCTGTAGTTGGAGTACTGTGTCCAGTTTTGGGCACTGCACTTCAAGAGGGATGCGGAGACTCTTGAGAGGGTGCAGAGGAAGGCCATTTGTATGATCAGAAGCCTGCAGGCAAGGCCCTATGAGGAGAGACAGAGTGACCTAGATCTCTTCAGCCTTCGTAAGAGAAGGCTGAGAGGTGATATTGTGGCTACCTGTATATTCATCAGGGGAGGGCAGCAGGAAATTGGAGATGCTTTATTTACTAGAGCACCCCCTGGAGTAACTAGGAACAATGGCCATAAGTTGACAGAGAGTGGATTTAGGTTGGACATTAGAAAGAACTTCTTCACAGTAATCCAGAATCTGGAATGGGCTTCCAAGAGAGATGGTGCTCTCCCCTACTGTAGGGGTCTTTAAGAGGAGAGTGGACAAGCACCTAGCTAGGATTGTCTGACCCCAGTGCTCTTTCCTGCCCAGGGCAGGGGGCTGGACCTACTGAAGTCCCTTCCAACCCTAACATCTATGAATCCTCTGGCTGTGCCTGCCTCTGCCCTGGTGGGGGGAGCTGTGGGAGAAGCCCCCATGGCTTCCCTGCCCGGCCCTATTTCCCGCCCAGCTCCAGCCTCCCAGCACTTAAAAAAAAAAAAAAAAAGGAAAGAAAAAAGCCCTGCACTCACTGCAGCAATGAAGATTGGGACCTGTGTGGCATTGTGGTAGAGCCCCACCATGCAGTGCAGGGCAGTGGGGGACAGCAAGGATCTTTCACCTGGTTGGCACCCACATCGCAGGTGTTCTACAGTGTCGGTGCAGCGTGGCTCAGCAAGGTGCTGCACACTGTCTAGGAACTGGGGTGGCCCTAGCAGTCAGCTCAAGCCTGGCACTACCCAGCCCCAGCAGCCCCAGCTCCCAGGCAGCGTGCAGTGTCCTGCCAAGCTGCACTGCACCCACACGATGAGGCAGCTGCCACGCAGGTGCCATGTAGAGAAGTGATGCTTACTGCCCCTCCCTGCCACACACCGCACGGGGATTCTGCCATGAGCTGTCAGAGGCCCTGATTGCCATTGCTGCAGCCAGTGAGTATGGGGCTCTACTTTTTCTTTTCTAAAGCTCCACACTCACTGGTTGACAGAGCCTCCCCCAGGCATCAGGGGGTAGCAGGGATCCCCCCCACCCCACTTGGCACCTGCACAGCACCTGTCACATCATGTGAGTGCCGCATGGCTTGGCAGGGTGCCACACTCTGTCTGGGATCTGGGGCCACTGGGTCTGGGTGGTGCTGGGCTCTGGCTGCCAGGTGGAGATACCCCAGGTCCAAGACAGAACATGGTGCCCTTCCAAGCTGTGCTGCACCCGTGCAATGCAACAGCCGCTGCTCAGATGCCAAGTGGGGGTGCGATCCCGCCTGCTCCCATTGACCTGTACTGCACATGAGGGCTCTGCCACAAACCCTCATAGGCCCTGATCACCACTGTTGCAGCCAGTGAGTGCTAGGAGGCTGAGGCTGGGCAGGGCAGCCATGGGGGCTTCTCTCACAGTTCCTCTGGCTGTGCCTGCCTCCTCCTATGGGAGGAGTTGTGGGAGAAGCCCCCATGGCTGCCCTCCCCGGGCCCACCCCCCACCCAGCCTCAGCCTCTTTAAAAGGAGGGCTACGGGGCTGTGCTGAACTATTCCCAGGAGAGCATTTCCAAAACATTCCAAAACATCTGAAACAAACATTTCCTAAATGTTTTGAATGATTTTGTTTCATTTCATTTCCGAGATGTTTGGGAGCTTTCTCTTTCATTTTGGATTCGGCGCTTCAGGCACCAAAATGGGCCAAAACACCTCTAAAATGAAACAGCTGCCAAAATTTTGTACAGCCGTAATAATTTGACCTTAATAGTCATTTACATTACAATGTCACCTGAAGTCCCAAATGAGATCTCAAAATCATTGTAGCTCACATTGTGAATGAAAAACGGGAAAAGGTAGTCTTTGTCCTGCTTAGACAAGAAAAAAAGATACATGTATATACATGGAAAATGGAGAGAAATGAGATCAAGAGACAGTTTTATAGGTCCCATTTAAGTCCTTAAATAAGCAAGTATATTTACAAAACAGTGTGGTGTATTAAATATATAGGTCTTTTGAAAATCCAGTAGCAGGCATTAGAAAGGAAATGGTTAAACACTGAATTCTTTTGAAGCACTTCAGGAACTCCAAGAAACAATCCAAACAGGGCAGCTGGAATCCAAACTAGATTTCAGAAATGAATTTTTTTTTTCCTTTAGGGTTCCAGCTACAGCAGCAAAATTAAGCTTTGAAGCCTGGATTTGGATCAGGACCTGAACTTCTCCAGTGCTTATGATGTTCTAACTTGTGCCCCATGCTGATGCTGACAGAAATCACTGTATCTTGCAACATCTAATAATCACATTTTTCACTTGTTTTATTATTGTTTCTTCCATGTCACTCAATCAATCCATTGGATTGAAAGGACTAAGGGGTCTTCCAGGAAAGGCTGGGTCCCCTGGACCAAAAGGTGATCAAGGCCCGATGGGTAAACAAGGACCAAAAGCAGAGTGTTGTGTCACTGGTAAGCAATATGTACCTTTTCAGAGAGTTAAACAAGGAAGGTATGGAATGCAGAAACTTAATAGCATTGGTCAAATGCTTTCAATGGATTGACTTGTTAATTATTCTAGGTGAGTTTTGTTGCTTCTGGTTGAATGGTGAACCATGAATGACTGAAATTTTTGCAGTTAATTTAGTTTTACCTACGGTAGTGAAAGAAAGGCTGCAAAACCTACCCAAGAAATTTGGGTTGTCCTGTGTCTCGCGGGAAACATAAGGTAAGTCTGTGAGAGCAAAGCAGACATACCCACAGACACAACAGTTAAGGACAAATAATAGGCGCGTTGCTGGAAGAAAAAAAGGCTTTCCAAGTTTTACCTTCAGCTGCACAAATGACTTTCACTCTTGTTCAAGTTTGGATTGAGGTTTGTAAACACCTTTACTCTCGTACACAATGCTGTGTTGAAGTGGGTTCATGGTGAATACTAATATTTTGCATAACTCTGTCAAGCTTCATTCATTAACTTTGTATTTCAAGACATTTATTTTCCCACTGATGTTGTCACTGAAGCTGGGTCATTTATGAAACCCAGTTCAAGCCTGGAAAGAGAGACTAGAATATTGAGGAAGTTCTCTGTTCCCCCACACTTGCTTCATTCTGACAACCCTATCTTTTGCTGAAGTAACTGTTACCCTGCCTTTGGTTACAGTCAGATCATTTAGCCTGGAGCTACCCTGATTCAAAAATGTTTATAATTTTATACAAGCTAAATATAACCATGATGTATGATCAGACCATAAATGCATTGAGAAAGTTCTCTGGGGGGTGAGAGGGGAGGGGTGATATTGCGTAAGTGATACTTGATTTCCCCAGAAGATATAATTATTGGACCTAATTCTCTTCATGTTGACATAAATCAGGAATAACTTGAGTCAATAGAGTTACACTTGATATAACTGATATAAATTAACAGGACTGGACCTGCTTTCTTTCTGTTTATTAACTTTTAAATGAACTATAGTTAAAACAACCAGCCCTTCTGTTAGCACCATTCAGCTTCTCCCATGCAAGCTAAAATTGTATTAATTAAAAAGGAGTATCATAAGGACCAATTATTTTCTAACTATAGGTTTTATGACTGAAGCGAAGAACTAGAATTGAAATGAACAGGTAGTTTTTCTTTTAGTATTATTAGAGTGGTGTTACAAGTTTGACTTAACACTTACTCAGTGCAGTTAAAGCATAAGCAAACACACTTACGCAGTTTAGTATGTGTTAAGTTCCCACATGGCATTGCAAAGTTGTTTTGTTTCAGGTGAGGACTAACGTTTGCTATCTTTAATACACCACTGCACTCTAATGCTTTACAACAGTTGCAAGCAAATGTGTAACAAGGCCCTTAGTGAATCTGTGCCCACTGTGCCACAGTTTTACATATAGTAAATGTTCTTCAGAAATTTAGACATTAAAAACTGTGTTTTATTACTAGTTTTGCAGATCTCTTTTTTTAAGCTTTTACTGTAAGAAATGTTTTCTATATTTTGGTGTGTTAAAATAAAAATAATTATTTCTCATTCAGAAGTCAACCATCTCCAAAATCAAATAAGAAATCTACAGGGACAGCTGAAATCATTGCAAGACATTATCAATAAAAAGTATAAAGGTAAGACAGCAAAAGGCTATTAGTTCCAGTCAGGGAAAAATGAATGTACATGCAGAAGCTTGGATGCAGTTCTGGATCCCAATTTCTTCAAAATTCAAAGGAGTTCATATCATTTGTCACAAGATAAAGTTATATGTTAGAAAAATCTCACTCAAGTTCTATTTATACAGAAATAATGTTACTGTGTGTGTTAATTATGCTCATAGATCCCCCCCAAGAAAAAGATACAGCAAGAGACAGCCATTCTGTATAAAAGCTCAGATTTTGCTCCCAAAACTCTCATTTATTTCACCTGAACAAGGAAATGCCATCATGTAAAGTTGATGGATTTTATGGCCACGTGCCCCTATGTTGTATCCACCACAGGATATAATAATAATGCTATCTAACACAGAAAAAAACATGGTGACTGAAGTAAAAAAACCTTTATTTCCTGATGCTTTCCTTTTATATTTTGCTGAAATAACAAAAGTATATGGTTGTTTCAAAGCCTAAGCTTTGCTCATAGATTTCATAGACATTAGGGCTGGAAGGGACCTCGCAAGATCATTGGGTCCAGCTCCCTGCTCTAAGGGCAGGAAGTCAGCAAGAGTCAAATGATCCCAGCAAGATAGGCATTCAAGTGTTCTTTGAAAGTAGCCAGAATAGATGCTTACACCATCTACCATTGTAGATTAGATAGGTACTTGGCTGGGGTCCTTTGACCCTGGCACTCATTCCTGCCATTGGTGGGGGGTCAGACTAGGTGGCCTGCTCTAGGCCCCTTCTGACCCTAGATACTATGATACCACCTCTTGTGGGAATCTATCGCAGGCCCTGGGAACTCAGATGGTTAAAGAAATTTTTCCTTATATCCAACCTAAAATGTTTTTCCAGGAGTTTGTGACCATTGGACCTTGTCTTCCTTTGGGGTGTCCTGATGAACAGATGTTCTCCTAGTTCCTGGTGCATACCCCTTATGTACTTATAGGCTGTCACAAGTCACCCCACCCCTGAACCTGTGCTTTTCTAGGCTGAAGAGTCCCATGTCTCTCAGCCTGTCTTCATAAGGCCAGCCCTCTTGTCCTCTAATCATTCATGTGGCTCTCTTCTGGACTCTTTCAAGCTTCTCCACATCCTTTCTGAATTGTGGAGTGCAGAACTGGACACATTATTGCAGCTGTGGTCTCACCAAGGCTGAGGAACGTGGGAGGATGACTTCCTGAGTCTTGCTGGAGATGCATCAGTAGATTCAAGCCACAGTTTTGTTTGCTTTGCTGGCTGCAACATCACATTGGTGGCTCATGTTCCTCTTGTGGTGAATCATGATCCCCCAAGTCTCTTTTGGTTGTGGTGCTAGCAAGTGTAGCACTACCAAGCCTATAAATGTGGTGTGCTTTTTTTCTCCTGAAGTGGAGCATCTTGCATTTCTCAGTATTGAATGCCATCAGGTTTAGATCCACCCACGTTGTAAGCCTGTCTAGGTCCACCTGGATTGCCAGCTTATCTTCTTGGGTGACTGCATTTCCCCATAGTTTGTTGTCATCAGGAAACTTGGTCAGTCTGCTTCTAACACCAGAATTCAGATCATTTATAAACACACTGAAGAGTACAGGTCTGAGAATGGAGCCCTGGGGGACGTCACTGGTCACCATGTGACATGTTGATTTTGTTCCCTCAACTATCATTCTCTGGGACTGTCCAGGGAGCCAGT
>JAGPOW010002742.1:48675252-48692875 GCA_030014935.1 Caiman crocodilus
TGTCGAGGCTGTAATTCCCCAATTTTTCTATAAGGATATCATGGGACACCAGGTCAAAGACTTTCTTGTAGTCCAAAAATATGATATTTGCCTCTTCTCCTATGTCTAGGTAATGCGTCACCTGGTCATAGAAGGAAATGAGATTTGTCAGACAAGATCTACCCGCAATGAAGCTATGTTGGCTATATCTCAGAATGTTACCTTCTGTTAGCCTATTGATAATTGTTTCTTTCATGATTTTGTCCAACATCTTTCCAGGCATTGAGGTCAAACTGATTGGCCTATAGTTCCCTGGATCTTCCTTCCTCCCTTTCTTGAAGATAGGCATCACATTGGCCCTCTTCCAATATTTTTTCTCAGTTTATAGAGGTTTCCAAAGACCTTTCTGCCTCTGCTCCAGCCTGTCCTATTTAAGCTCCTGGGTTAATGTGTGCAGATTTTACCTGGAGTGAATAACCAAAACTGACTCTTCATCATGCTAGAGAGTTCTAGGACCTGCCACCCCATTCCTCTAGGATGATAGATTAACATGTGAAAAAAAACACCCTTAACTTGACTTTACTATATTTCTGTATTCTAGTTGAAGATTTCATAAATGGGAGTCAAACCAATGAAAAATTATTTGCTTCCAGTGGTTCTGTTGGTAATTATAAGACTTCAAAAGCCACATGCTCTCAAGCTGGTGGTCATCTTGCCTCTCCAAGGACTTCATCTGAGAATGGTGCCATACAACGCATAATACAGCGTTATAACAAAGCAGCATACCTTGATATAAATGACATGCAAACAGAAGGCATATTTAAGTATCAAAGTGTGGAAGTAATAAGATATGCAAACTGGGCTCCTGGAGAACCAAATGATACCGGAGGAGAAGAAGATTGTGTAGAAATGTATACAGATGGTAGATGGAATGACCGATCATGTGGAGAAGAACGGTTAATAATTTGTGAATTCTAGTTTTAATCTCTCTGCGTGCCTATACACATGCTCCGGGGTCATGATGGTGGGGGCGGTATTTTAATTAGAGTGGCTATTGGGGGCTGCTGTAATTGAATCACCCATAGCATCTCATGTATTCAGTGTCCTGCATAGCAAAATGGTGGAGGGGGCACTTTAACTAAAACTCATTTGACGAGCTATAGTTAAAGTGACCTTACTGCCATTTTGAAATGCTGGATGCTGAATACATGAGATGCTGCAGCATGCTGGAAACATACTCCAGCAGACTTGATTAACTGAGTGAGACTTGATTAATGGAGTGTGCTCCACTGTGTTCTAATCACAGCACACTGGAGCATCTGTAAAAGTGCCATCTGTCCTTATTCTTTTTTTTTCAGAACTGGTTGCAAATAACCATTCGATTTTGTTATAACATTGCTGTCCAATAATCTTTCATTCTGAATGCTGTGATATAATCAAGGATATATGCTGTATCTCTGCAAAATTTCTACTGTAGCTGAGGAACGGTTTTTCAATAAAGTAATCATGCAGTTTTGATTCACATATCTTGTTGAGCTCCTACAGGTTCTCTGAGAACAGATTCATGTACAGATTTCCCTTAATCCCTGTCTAAAATCATTTAGAGGGCTAGATTTTTTGTTTCCAAATTGGTTATCAGATAGTCATTGTTGATATTGATAGAATTCTAGAAGCATTTGAGTGATATTTTAGCTAACAGGGAGTCTATGGCAGGGAAGGAAAAACAGTAGCAAAAAGCTCTTGGGCAGGAAAATAAGGGCTAGCTGCAAAGGGATAGACAGCCAGAGGCCAGAAGCTGAAAGTGCCTATTGCTGTGCTAGTTATACAGCAATAGCACAATAAGACAGAGTATTGCTAGAGCAACAGAGGCACTGCTATATTAACTATGGTAGCCACAGCTCGCTACCCTTTAGAGAGAAGAAAATGCTTTGGGGTTAACAAATTGCCTGACTGGAAGTAAGCAGGGCTTGAGCGGCATATAAGCCAGGGCAGTGAGACTGGTCCTGTTGCTGGTTGGCTTAGAGATCCTGCCAACCTTAAGAACAACCTGAAGTTGACGGCTAGTTGGGGACTGAGACCCGGAATGTGGAGATTTTGGTAGACTGTGTTATAGCCAGAGTGGTTACATACTATTTGAGTTTGACTAGTGATTTGTGTTTGGGACTATTGGGTCCCAGTTGAGCCCTGAACAGGGCACAATCGGGACTAAAGATCCCCATGCCCAAGAGGGACAAAGATCAGGGCTAGGAGCCCAGCAAGAGAGTGAAAGTAAGACTGAGACGGGACCACGGGCCCAGCACAGAAAGAGGTAAAGACAAGGGTCAGGGGTCTGCAGCCAGGGAGGGGCAGAGATGAGGGCCAGGAGCCCATATCCCAAGGAGGGCAGAGATTAGGAAAGGTAGAAAGGTCATGAGATAACATTGGGGAGTAAATGCCCAACTGACGTTGTTTATGATTAACACCTATGAGGCAGGGGCACAACTATAAGGGAGATTGGAGGCTCTGAATATCTCATAATGTGGTGAGTGGACTGGGGGCATGTACAGACCAAAAAGGCCCACATAATGAGAGGGAGATAGGGATCCACGGGGTCCAAGAAGGATTCTGCTGACAGAAAGAAAGAGGCTCATTTTGGCAGCCTCCTTTCCAAAACAACTCAGAACATCAAGGCATGACAAATGGGAGTGAAGGGAGAGACCTAGAGACAAGAGTTGGTCAGGAGTTTTGGGGTAACCAGGGAGAGTCACAGCTACTCCTGTGGCTTGGCCCTCCTAGACACTTGAATTTGGGCTAAATGTGAATGTACATGCTATTAATACTAATTTTTCAGCATGCAGAAGCATCAGCCACTTTACACACAAAAGCTCTGCCCCAAGGATCATAATATTTATATAGAAACAAGACAGAAGAAGAGATTGAAGGAAAAGGTAAGGTAATCAGTAGAGGGTAAGTCTGCAAATATAAGATAATAGGTTGCTTGGTTTAGTTCAACATTTGCTTTCATTTATTTCTTATTGCATGTAATGCCAATCTTTTAGTTCTAGAAGAAATCTCTGGTTTGCAAAGGAACTTCCCTTGGTGGTGAGACACCTGCTTATGAAGGGATCAGAAAGATGCCCCATATGCTTAATATGAATAACACTTGAAGTAAAATGGAGCCAAGAATAACTCACCCATGATTTTTAGTTAAAATGATTTTTTTTAGCTACAGCAGTATACAAAGGTTTCCAGAAACCTTCCTCAGCTTATATATGCATCTCTTTTCACTGAGGCCCCTGACATAAGAACATAAGAGTTGCCATTTACTGGATCAGACCATAAGTACATCTTACCTCGTATTCTGTGTCACACAGAGGTAGGGTAGATGCTAACTGCAGATTTGAATGTGTGGCATGTCACACACAGGGTGATTTAGTATTTGACCAGGTCCTCCAGTACGCCAGACTAGACTACTTTCTCGCCCTGCCCCATCTTCTTGGAAAGGGACTCTTTAATTCATGCTTAACCCTGCTGCCCCAGGCCAAAGTAGCAGATGTCATGACTCGCTGCCTCTCTCTTTTTTTCAAACATCCTTCAAGGTGGCTTTTTAAGAGCATTTGTATATGACATGGGTTTTGATCCTCATTAATTTACCACACCTGAAAAATTTTAATCTGGGTGGTTGTGGTGCGGCGCATGTGTGTTAGCATGCCACACTCTTTCAACAGATTTAAGTTGCATGTGTCATTTCCCACAGATTCCAGAAGCTGGAAGCAAAATACCAATCTACCCCCAGTAATGTCTTTCCTAATGAATACAGTAGGCCTCCACAGTCCCAGCCCCCTGCCTCCTGCCCTCTGCCCCGCTGAGAGACTCCTGCTAATTTTCTCCCTCGGTTACACTCCTAAGGTAGACTTCAGGTTGTTCACTCACCTCTCATCTGCCTGCCTGCTGCCAGTTGACCCATGAGAGGTATACTTAACCCTTCCAATCTACCTCCCCCACCCACCCTGCTTGTCCTCCACACTACCCTTCATCCACTACACCCCACACCTCTGTAGACAGACACAGACACATTTATGTTGTAAATTGTAAAAGAACTTATTGTAATCAAAAGAAACAACAAGCACTGCTAGTTGCTGTTAGCAATATGGACTGCCAGACAATCCCACATAAGGGCTGCCCAACCAGCTTCTCTTTGTGCATATCTCCTCTGTCCCTCTGCTGATGCCCAGCCATGTCTCTGTCTGGCCACTACCTATTGCACTTCTTCAGCCCACATCTGGCTGAAAACCTCTCTGCAGGTCTCACAGATGTTGTGCATCATGCAGGCTGCCACTCCAAAGGCTGTGATATTTTTTGGCTCCAGCTTGCACCAGCACATAAGTGCCCTTTATCATCCTTTCAGTCAACCAAACATACATTCAACAGTCATCCTGCAGATGCTTAGACAGTTATTGAAAACCAGCTTCTGTGGGTCCATAACGTTCCCTCCCTAAGGCTTCATGAGCCAGGGCTTTAGGAGGTAGGCAGCATCTGCTAATATAACTGGGGGAATGGTAACACCGCAGATCACTGTCTCATGGACTCTGGGTCCATAATGTCCTTTCTCCACAAGGCCAGGGAGAGGAGAGTTTCTGAACACTCATGCATCATATGCGCTGCCGGCCTACCCTGTAAAAATGTTCATGAACCAGCTCCAGTGGTCCACCGTGGCTTGCAGGATCATGGAGGCAAATCTTTTCCTGTTTGTGAAAGTCCTCCCTCTCACCAAAGAGCACAGCACTGGGATGTGAATGCTGTCTAAAGCCCCCATGCAGTTAGGGAACCCCATGTCATTGAAGCCATCTATGACTTCCTGTGGATTCCCCAGGCAGATAAATTTGTTTGCAGTGATGTCCTGCAGCAGCTGGCAATTGCCACCCCAGCCCTTTAGGGGGCCACACCGAACTGGTTTGCAACGTAGTAGAGGCTGGATGGGGTGACCAGTTTCATGATGGCAATTGCCACTGTCTTGTCCAGTGGGATGGCCTGACACATGTTAGTGTCCTGCCTCACAATCTGGGGCCCCAGCATTGAGATGATATGATAAAACATCTCCCTGGTCATTCAGAACATCTCCAGCCACTGCTGGTCATTCCGAGTGGTCAGCACAATTTGCTTTCACCAGTCTGACTGAGCTGCTTTCATTGGCCCAGTCCATGCTGATGCTGTTTCTGAGTTTTCTCAACATAGCCCAGTCATCTTCCACTACTTGGTATGCCTCTTGGTTTCTCCACTCCTCCGTACATCTGTTTTCTTTTTTCCAATGGTAGGAAATCTTGGATACATGCTAATGCTGAATACCCTATCATCCTTATCCAGCAGTGCAGCATGTCTTGTATTACTCTTAAGGCCAAGTTCAGTCAGCAGCATTGTCACCACCTCTTCCTCCTCCTCTTGCTCACCCACGTCCTCCAGATTCTCCATGTCAGAGGAGTCTTCACTGTGTTGTTCTCCATTCTCCCATTCCTCACACATTTCATCCTGATTCTCCATTTGGCCCCTCTCCCTCATCAGCGGGGGGCAAGAGGGAGGGTTGAACTCTATCTAGCTACATTAAATAAGTGACCACTGTTTTTTCAACAAGTAACCCAGGGGCACTGGGCATTTGCACAGCCTTTGTTTGGTCCTGAGATAAGAAGCAGCAGATGCTCTGATGCATCAAGTCTTTATTCAAGACAACTCGTAATCAAGAAAATTGCAAACATATGATTTTGCCATAGCCCTCTCCTGTTAATGTAGGACCTGTCAGCTGAATACTATTCCAGTGTCAAAGAAAACAGACTGTGCTTCTGTAAGAAAATTATTTTATTCAGCAATAACAAAACAGCCTTCATTGTGGGACTAACTAGGGGAAGACAGGCCAAAACACAAGCAGGCAGGTGGGATTGATTTTTGCAACATTCCAGGTCATTGAAGAGCCATCTTAAATGGCCTCATGTACCCCATGTTCAAGCTGATCAACAAGTCTTTTGTTGGTGAGTGGGGTGCTTCATCACCTTTGGGTGTTGTGAGGCAACAGGTGATGACATCACAATCTCTGGAATTTTTGCAGCATGTTTATAAAGCCGATCCCCAAATTTTGCCAGGGACCTGTTGTGAATCAGAATCACTTGCTGTTGACCACAAACTGCTTTGCCACATCTCAGAAAACCAAGGCCAGCAGTATGGAGGTGGTGAAGCAGGAGGCTGATACCTCCAGTGCCTGGGGATTGAACCCAGGAATAACTTAATTGACACTTTGCTCCAAAATCATATATCATAGACAAGCTGGAAACTAGCAGGAATAAACCTGTTTGTCTCCATTGCAAAAGCAATGCAGGTGCAAGGGCACAATTGTGACTGGATTCAGGTCTGGTATGAGATCAAAGCCTGGAGAGCTGTATTTTACCATGCCAAAGATGTGAACTCTCACTGGGGCAGGGCACGCAATTGCTTCTGTCTACAACCAGCTGTATGTCATTCTCTCCAATGATGTGGGTGATACTCTGGGTATGCAGTGTTTTGGGACTGGGGTTTTTGTGGGGGAGCACACACCAACAGAGGCAGCTCCTCCTGCAGATGAAAACAGGAGTTCCTGAGGGATGGGAACTGCTAAGAAGAACAGGGGTGCACCATTGACTTGATTCCAGTGCCCCCCACCTTCCATGGACTAGCATAGATGATGAGGCAGAGGAGGAACAGGAAGAAACCAATGCAGCCAATGTGGTTTATTGTGTTCCCAACAACACTCAATCAGCATTTTACATTGCCGAGACCCAAGAAGGTCCACAGCTGATGACTTGTAAGTATCCCTGTACCTTTTGCCACTGGCAGGCACTGCTCAGAAATGTGCCGGTTGGGTTTGGGGGGCCAGAGGAGAAATTCATCTCAGGGTGAAGATGTGTCACCATGCTCTGTCAGTGATGGTAGACAAAGGGTATACACCATTATCTTTTGGGTTTCGATATCTTTTATCGTTTGGGTTTCAACTAATTTTTTTGCTTTAGTTGTTTGCAGCTGGCACTGGCACTGGCAGCTCTGGACATGGTTCCAAACTGGACACTTGTAAGTTTTGGGCAGTGTGAATGGTGTCCCACTCTTGCAGGGTCTATTTCTGAGCCTGCATTCATTTTCTCCACTGCAGGGTGGGGGGTTGCTGGTATGTAGTTTCCTTCTCTTGGGGAAGAAAATGTCATGAACCCAGAAAGACTTTTTTCATTTGTTTACCAGATACCATGCCCAATGATGGCCAGGAATGTGCTCATAAACCTCTAACCCCAGTTCACACTGCAGCAGAGCTCTCAAGGGATGTGCACTGCGGGCAGCGATGCTCCCAAGAAAGCTCACTGGAGGTTTGGGCAGATTCGTCACGAGCCAGACTGATATGCAAAGATGCCTGGTGGGATGAACTCCATGAGTCAATGCGTTCTGATGATGCCGTCCTTGAGGCAGTGTGAGACCACATGCAGCGGTTGATAGACATGGCCACAAGAGTCCTGTGTTGTGAGTCCAGAGCTCACATGACTTTAAGTGATGTCCTGCAGAAATTGCTGAAGCACTTCTATGAAAAGTGGGTATCATCCCAGAAAGGAAAAAGTAGCTCTGCTTGGCTTGCCTCTGTCCAGGAGGTAGCCAGGAGCAATACAGGTGAGCCTGTTCCCCCAAATGAACTGGAGTCAGAGGAGGATTACCAGCAGGGCCAGGCAACTACCACTGTCATTTAGGGAGCCAGGGCCAGTTCAGAGTGATGGTGAGGTGAAGGCAAAGAAAGACTTCTTACAATATTGTGCTTCTTACAATAAAACCTCATGTTATCCTGGCTTTCTGTGTCTTCCATATCTTTGAAGGAAAGGGCTGGCAAAATCCTGCCTCACACTGCTGGGTGAGGAAAGGGGATTTTGTTCATTTTTTGATATAATTTCTTTATTCATTTTTCTGCCTGCCACTTTTTTGGGACACTTGCTACGTAGGACAAGTGGGGAGGGGCTAGCAGTCTCTCATGCACAGGTACACAGGGCACAGGTCTGGCTGGCCAAAGTATGGCTGGGCAAAACATCAGCAATTTGCCAAGTCATACATTTTGCAGAAGCCCAGTCTCTTCTGCCTGGAGAGGGTGGGGAGAGGGGGGCTGCCTGCACCAGCCTTACTTGTATTTTTCCAAGGTACAAACTTTGCAAAAGTCCCCACAGTGGTTGATGTCTGCACAGTCTCTCACGCACGTGTATACAGGAAGGCTGCCTGGGTGGTTCGCCCCTCACAAGTCTGGCTGGCCAAAACACCAGCAGTTTGCCAATCCATTTGCAAAGGCCCCCACAGACACTGATGCCCAGTCTTTTCTGCTTCTGCCTGCCAGGGGGAGAGCGTGCTGCCTGGGTGACCCTTCACAAGCCTGGCTTGCATTTTGGCAAGCCAGATACTCTTTGCAAAGGCACTTTTCCCACCTCCTTTTCACACTCTTTTCCAGCCCGGTGGCCAGACTGTCTGGGTTTTTTTACACCAAGAGAGACCGGGGGGAGGAGGGATTCCTGCCCCATTCAAGCCCTATAAATTGGAGGAGCTGTGTTTGGGGTGTATGTTCACTGTATGGACAAGAGCGGTTTGAGGCAGCTGAGAGATGGCAGCACACCAGAAACAGAAGGGCTCAGCCCAGTGTTGAGAGTTGCCTCTGGGGGGCACCATAGTGTGAATCCAGTGTTCAAGAAGACTGCAGTGGAGTTCACTGAAGCTTCGAGTCCTAGATGAGTGCAGCTCTGTGATGTACGATTTGAAAGAGCACATTGTGATGTGCTCCACAAGAAACACCTTTACACATGCATTGGTAAGTGGCCCCTGACAATTATCTGTGCCTGGAGGATGGGGGAGGGGGATCTTTTACTTCAACTTTCTTGTAAACTAGGTTTTTGGATTTTTTTGTCGTGAAGGAATGTACACGAGATGCACAAGAGGCACTGAATTTTGGTTTTCAATAAAAATTCCTATGCTCTTTCTATGCTCTCTCCCTCCAATTTTTAGCTACCATTCCATTCTGAGCTGGATGCTGCTCCCAGTAGTGGTGACAACAGGCAATGGAATAGGAAGAGAAGAGGAAAAGAGGAAAAAGAGGAGGAGCCTGACACCACTTCCTTCAGCATTCTCTCAACTAGATTTCTACTATTATACATTATAGATGTATTATACTTATATAGCAAAAACTCTCTTATCTGGCATCCCCCAGGAATGCCCCCTCTCCTCTCCCCCACTAACTCCATGTTACCCCATTGTCCCAGGAGGGAGCAGGAGGAAGGGCCCTGAACCAAAAAGGGAGAACCCAGGGAATGAAATCTATATGAAGAAAAGAAAATAAACATAAAAGTAAACCCAATAAACTACTTGCATGCAGCAGGAACCGTGGCGTAGCTGGAGTGAGGAAAGAAACCCACACAGCTCATCAGCTGTGTCTTCATACAGCTGAGGCTGGTGGGAATAAAACAAATTGAGGGATAGAGGGAGCAGACCCAAGGAGGGCACCCCCATGGATTGTCTTTTGGAAGTCCCTCAGGGAGGCAAGAAGAGAGCCCATCTGGGCAGACAAGGAGCCAGATGAAGCTCCCGATGGCAATGGCAAGGAACAGCTTGTTAGAGTGAAGGACAAGCCAGAGGAAACTTCTGCAGCTGGCAGAGGCAGTAATAGCAGAGGGAACAGAGAGGTGGATGCACCAATCGACACCCTAATATGTGGGAATATCAGGGACATTTGGGAGGTGAAGGAAACTTCCCCTTTGAGAAGTTCCAAGCAGGAGCAGCATGAAGGGCTTCAGAGAAAGCCACTCCTGGGTGTCAAGAGCAATCAGGTGCACACAGAGAGGCTACAAGGCACCCGATGCCACTGAAGAGAGGGAAGAGGAGCGGGGTCATATCCTGGGAAGAGCTGGATAAAGCCAGAGAGACAACCTGAGCAAGGGGCCACTGGTATCTGGTCCCATGTAGGGGTCATAACCTGGAGAGATTTAGGGAGTAAGGCACCCAGCACCCTGACACACGGACTAGGAAAGGGATGCACTTATCCCTCTCAACAGGGTAGATTGTTATTTTGCATTTTACTTTGTGTTTCCCCATTTGGAGGAGTTGAGAGGTGACATGGCTGAGGTAGCCACCACAGAGCTTTTATGGGTTTTGCCTTTTGTTTAAAGCACTAGCCAGGAGTCATACCTTGGAGGGAATGGGTTTCAAGGCCAGGGATTACAGGCTGCAAGTAACCCTAGGCTGACTAAGTGAACCCGCCTGTGGAGCCTGTGTCCTGGATGGGAACGAGGCTAGCAAGGCTGCCACAGCTCAATAGGAGTGGGAGTGTGGCTCAGGAAGACCTGGTGACCCATCAAGATGGCATAAGGTCAGGGTGTAGGGGAGGTTGGACCCCCGCAGGTGACCACCAGACAGAGCTCATGCCACAGAGGAACCCCGAGTAGTCACCCCACCACTGTGAAACATTCAAAGTCGTGGCAGGTGAGATTGGGGCAGGCCACTTGGAGAATAAACACCTATTCGATGGCTTACTGGAGACTGTGGGGTGCACACCACCAGCCACTCAGCCCAAGGCCACGTGACTGGAAGTTTGAGGCCTGGCGGTTACACCCATGCTTCTGGCTGGAGAAAAATTGCCCACCTGTCTCCCTATCCATGCCTGGGGCTTATCAGCCAGCTTCTGGCTGATGTTTTACCCTCCTTCTGGTTATTGGCCATGTTCCAGCCTTCCAAATTCCTCCTTCCTGGTTAGTGGCCATGTCTTTAACTAATGAACAAGCAAGCAATTGCTCCCTGTTGCCCCATGGCTGATTGCATTTCAATGTATTGTGAAAAACCAGTGGACACAGAAAAATGTGTGGGCCTTCCAACCTTCACATGGTGGGCCTGTGAGAGTTGGAAATTTGTGGTGGGCCTTCTAACTCTGCATGGTGGGCCTTCTAACAAACACACCACACACATGCACACACATATAATACCCAGCTTCATGCTGGGGGAAAATTTCTTCCCTGCCTAGCTCCCTGTTGCCCCCATGTCTGTGGGCTCTTAGCATCTGGTGTAGTGTTTTAAGGATCTGCCTCCTGGTTACTGGCCATGTCCCAAATGAATGCTGGCAGCAGTGGCAATGTGTAGGGGGTACACTCCCTGAGAATACTGGTGCACACCCTGACAGCCAGCATTAGCCACTTGGGCAATGGGCAGGGAGGGCAGATGGGAGCTCTGGTTTCCCCCGCTTAGAGCACTAGCCAGGAAGTGGGAGTGCTGGGAGAAGCAACCACTAGCACTTCTGGGCATGCCACTGGCACTTTGGGGTCTGCGTGATCAGCCATGGGGGGAGTGATTGGCCACGGTAGGGGGTGGCGCTGCTGGGAGGGCAAGTGCCCTGGCCCCCTGACTCAGGAGGCATCAATTGCCCATGGCTGGCTGCGGCAAAATTACCAGGGGTTAGTATATCACAGGCACAGTACTGGTTTGCTCCTCCATTTCTCCTTATCCTCTCTTCTATCTCCCTCTTGCCATATGGCTGTGGGCTCTTAGCACATGGGGTGGTGTTTTTAAGGACATGCTTTTAGCTTACCACGTCACAGTTTGGAAACTAAACTTTGTGATATAATATTATTGTCTTCATAAATAACAAAGTGTTTTCAGCCAGCTCCATGCTTGGCTCTCTGTGATTACTCTGTCCCATCGGGCAGGCCAACTACTAACAGTGCTTTTTAGATGCTTCTGTGCAGAAAGCTTTAGAGAAGGGGGCCAGGGAGAACTGAGATTTCAACTGAATCACATAATCAATAATCCAAAATCAATAAAATTAAACTCTCTGCCTAGCTACCCCAATGGCTTGATTGCCCTCTGGCCATGTTTCCACAAATGATAAAGATTCCCTAACTTTATTGCATATCCTGATGCTGCTGTAACATTGTTATTATCAGTTTGTACACTGTACACTATTTTCTATAGGACACTACACAGTACACACTACTTATACATAGATGTATGAATAGCATTGCATTTTATTATGATTTACACATGGAAACATTCTTGAATTCTTACTTGCTCCTGCTTGGTGTCAAGGGTGAATCAGGCCCACAGCCATGACCTGCCTGCTTCCTGGACTTGTCTGATTCTTAGAGATGAGGTGAGAGAGGTCCCACCTTTTCTCATATACATACATGCATGAATAGCATTGGATATATCACCACTGCAAGGTGGGCTTTCCAACCCTCACACAAACACATACACAGTTAAGAACAGTGAGTTTCAGTATCCAGGATGAAATGGTGTCTCGGCTGCCAGGAAGGTGGGAATAGATGGATACTTACTTTCTCAATGGTGGGTGAGGGGGGCAGTTAGTTGGGTTGCAATGTTTGCAATGTGTTTGTAATGTGCTTGCAATGCTTGTAATGTTTGTTTCCCTTCCCTGTTTGCTCTGGTATAAAGAAAAAGTAAATAAATACGTTAATGGATTGTTAAAAAAGAATGATTCCTATGACTGACTGACTCCTGTCTTTTGTGAAAGTATCTGCAAAACTCTGAGCAAGAATAAGAAAAGCTGTTTCCGAGCTGCTGCTGAGCACCATGAGAACACTATCTCCCACCCCACCCCTTGATGGTGACCATGCATGAATGCAGCTGCCCACCAAGCCCAAGCGTTAGCCTGATAATACATGGCAGAGTTACTAATTGCCATCTTTTTAAAATGTTAAGGAAAGTACCCTTGCCTGCCAAAGTATTGCAGTTGTATAAGGGGGAGAAAGTCTTTCTTGCAAAAAAGGTGCTGGCTTGCCAGGATTGTTGTACATTGGGACTGGGGGAGGGGATAACACAAGCATTGGACAAGCATTCAGTCTCCCATAACAGTACACCCTGAAACTCTTTCCAGTAATGCCAACACTCCATAAATTCCCCCAAGCAACGCATCCCCATGCTGGCTGCCAGGCACAGTCATCACCTTTCAAACCCCACACCATCCCCCTACAAACCGCATAATGCCATATGCTTGCCAATCTGCCAATGAAAGAAAGCATGCCACACCTATATAGACAAAAAACATTCAAAACTATTTAAAAATGTGGTGCATTCACATGTGCTTTTTTATCGAAAAGGCATAAGTAAAAAAGTATTTAAACAATAAATAGACTAAAGAACATTTATAATAAATAGGAAAATAGAAAAATAGTTTTCAAAAAAGGTGGGATTTTCCTCCCCATCACCTATACAGCATTGTATTATTCCATTATACACTAACTACACACTATTTCCTAGCCTACATAATTCTATACAATATCTATTGAGTTATACAATACCTATAAATCTACACACTATTTAACTAAGCAGTATACTCTAAATAACTGGCTTACTTCTTCATGCTTTTTCTCCTTGGTCCATTTGCAACTATGAAAGGTTTCTGCAGGGAGGAGGAAGAAAGAAGAAGAGGACGGGATTTTGGACCACAGTCCAAAAATTGCCTTCTTGTCCACCAAGCCTGCCCCACACAAGGTCAATAGGACATGTTTGATATTACCTATATGTCACCCAGGATGCTGCATATCCTGGGGTGGTGTGTCTGGCAGGCAGTGTCTGCCTGGACTATTTTTTGTGTTTCTGTAATGGGAATGTCAATTATAAGAGGACAGCTGTGGAGCAGGAGAAAGGAGGGCCACGAGCCCCAAGATAAAAGAGCTAGAGCCTCAGAGTCAATCCTTATCTGGTGGGTTTAGACAGGAAGGCCTAGCTAGAGAAAGACTGGGGTCAAGATGTGGCAGGAGATGTGGCAGGAGTGGGACATGAGAAACCTTAAGGGGACTCCAAGGGCACCCCACATAGGGTGTGGATAATGCAAAAGATGGCACTGGGGCGGGTGACCTGTTACAAACACCTTTCTGTGAAACCCTGGGTGTAAATACTCAAATGAGGTGCTTCACTTGTCTGCCACAGGGAAAAGTGGAGGAAGGGATATGTACAGAAACCTGTGGGCAAGACCAGACCATGCACAAAAGCACCTCATAAGGTTCCAGGAGAATTTGAGCCCTGCAGCATCTGCGCCCCTCCACCCCAACCCGCAACCTTCATGTGGGACTCCCTGGAGCTGCATAAGTGCTGGGAAGCAGCAGTTTTACCCAGGCACAGCTCAGCTGGTTTTTCCTTTCCAGTACAGCTCCAGAATGGGATGAAAGCCACCACCAGTAAAGGGAGATCTGGCTGTCATGGTGTGTCAAGGGAGCTCTGCTCATGGTGTGACAGGTTCTATTGAGTGATATTGCCTGTTACTTGATGGAAATAATGTCTACCAGGGTCCTTAGTGTTTGTTCTGCTGTGAGCTTGTTTCAGACTCCTCATGGAAAGAACTATGGGCACCTATCTATGTTCCTGATGCCCATGCCAATATGTGTTAACTTTCAGACAGTCCTAGATTTTCCATGGAAGCTAGTAATTGCAAAATTCTTTGTAAGAATAATGGCTTTAGGAGCTCTCCTATATAACCTCTGCCACTGTCTCTGTCACTGTCAGTGAAGACACAAATTCATAAACAGAAGAGAGCTGTATATAACATTAAAAAAAATATACATACCTTTTTTGATATATGCAGTGTCTGCTCCACCCCTCAGTAAAGAGCCTTTTAAACATCTAGAAAGGTATCTATAGTAGGAAAGGATAAATTATGTCATCTATCAACAATTAGTTTAACTGAAAATGTAATAACCAGGAACACAGCAGGAGGTGTAACAATGAAATCAATTAATTTAACCAGACAATAAGTCAAAGCTGTAGAATAAACACTGTGCCATATTCATTACCATATTCTTTAAAGGCAGCAAACTGCAGTACAATAAGCTGGAAGATAATAGAAACCAAGCTGAGTGATTTGATCTATTTTTATTTACTTGTTTTTCTTTCTTTTTTTTTTTTTTGCCAAATCTTTTCAAATATATTTTAAAATATAAAATATATTTTGAGAAGAGTGCATGAAGAGTGGTTGGTCCTCAAGGACACAATCCTTGAAGTCCACAAGAAGTCTATTCCCATGTGGAGGAAAGGTAGCAGAAGGACTGGTAAGCACTCTTGGCTTAATAAGTATATCACGGTCCTTTTGAAAAAGTAGAAAGAGGCATAGAAACAACTGAAGCTTGGGACAGTCCCCAAGGAGGACTATACAACAATGGCCCACAGATTAGAAAGGCTAAGGTGGCAACTGAATTTAAACTAGCAATGGAAATCAAGGAAAATAAGTCGTCCTTTAGATATGTAGGGAACAGGAAGAAAGCAAATGGAAGTGTGGTGCCATTGCTTAACAACCCAAGTCAGCTGGCTACCAACACACAGAAGAAAACTGAACTCCTGAATAACTACTTTGCTTCAGTATTTCACCAGACAAAGGGAAAATCATATTAGATAGGGCTCAGAAGGGGCATGGTGGCAATGATTGCCTTCCTACTGTTGACATTGGGCTGGTGTGTGATCAGTTACAGGAATTAGACAGATATAAGTCAGCAGGACTGGATGAACTTCAACTGAGAGTGGTGAAGCAGTTGGCCGAAGTCATCATAGGACCTCTGGCAAATCTTTTCCAAAACTCATGGCACTCAGGGGAGGTCCCTGAAGACTGGAAGAGGACCAATGTTGTGCCCATCTTCAAGAAGGGGAGGAGAGAGGGCCCAGGCAACTATAGGCCAGGTAGCCTAACTTCTATCTCAGGGAAAATCCTGGAAAAATTCATCAGAGTCTATGTGTGATATGCTTGCTGAAGGTAGGATTGTGAATTACAGCCAGCATGGCTTCATTGTGGGCAGGTCTTGTCTTAGCAATCTCATCTCTTTCAGTGACCATGTAATTTACCGCCTGGATAAGAGAGAGGAGGTTGACACTGTATACCTACACTTCCAGAAAGTCTTTGATCTGGTATCCCATAATGTTCTCATGGGAAAATTTGAGTATTGCATGCTTAACTGCTCTACAGTTAGGTGGGTAGGAAGCTGGCTGCAGGGTAGGACCCAGAGAGTTCTAATGAATGGATCTGTGTCATCCTGGCAAGAAGTGGCCAGTGGTGTTCCTTGGGGGCCCATGCTTGGTCCAGAGCTTTTCAACACCTTTATCAATGATTTGGATGTGGGGGTGAAGAGATCACTGGCCAAGTTCATGAATGACACCAAGTTATGGGGGAACGTGGTCACAATTGACTATAGGCTGAAGATACAGGTGGACCTAGACAGGCTCGCAAGTTCAGGGGGATCAGAACTTGATGAATTTCAACATTGAGAAGTGTAACATGCTCTATCTGGGGACAAACAATCCCCAACATACTTACAGGCTCGATGATGCTAAACTGACTAGCACCATGACTAAAAAGGAGCTAGGAGTAATAAGTATGAACATGAGCCATCAGTGCAATGATGTAGCCAGCAAGGCAAACAATACTCCAGCATGTATCAACTGATATATCTCAAGCAAAACTAAGGAAGTGATTCTTCTACTTTACTTAGCATTGATGAAACTGCAGCTGGAGTACTGCATCCAAATCTGTGCACTGCACTTTATCAAGGATGTGGAAAAGCTTGGGAGAGTCCAGAGAAAAGCCACCCATATGGTCAGAGACTTGCAAGGAAAGCCATGCGATGAAAGGCTGAGGGACTTGGGCCTCTTCAGCCTAAAAAAGAGAAGACTGAGAGGGGACTTGGTAGCAGCTTACTTCTACATCAGGGAAATACATCAAGGGCTCAGTGAACAACTCTTCACCAGAGTACCCTTGGGGAAAACCAGGTGCAATAGCCACAAACTCCTGAAAGAGTGTTTCAGGCTTAACACTAGGAAAAACTTCTTCACATTTAGGGTGTCCAGACTGTGGAATAAATTCCTGCCAGAGGTGGTACAACCACCTACCCTGGAAATCTTCAAGAGGAGACTGGACTGTCACCTCACTAGGGTCACCTGATCCCAGTTGTCTTTCCTGCCTAGTGCAGGGGGCCTGGACCCAATGGTTTTTAAAGGTCCCTTCCAGCCCCTTACAGTCTATGAATTTATGAGTACAGGCATCAACCTTCATCAACCTTCAATTTAAGAGGGTTTTCTCCTCATTTTTTTCTTTTTGACTCCCCCCCCCCCTCAATATTGGCAGACAAGAGCTTTATCTTCACTTTCTGGCAGCAAATGAGAAATCGAGTATGGACTTGAGGATTCAGATCTGTGGTACAGATGAGTGACTATTGACATTTTGAACTTTTGCTACATTAGTCAACATTACCTTACACAGCACACATGTTGATCAGCTTAGTGACAGCTGAAGTTTGGAGTAGTCCCATGTTAAGGCTAAAACCTTTCTCTGAGGGTGCGTTGTTACAGGGAACCCTAGCCCTTTTACTAGGAATCAGAGTGGCCCCTTTAAGACTTGAGTCTTCAGAGTGAAGCTGCCAGCAGAACAGGGGTTAAAGACTAAGCCTTGTGGGCTGGTCAGCTGACTGGGGCTCTCAGGTGACTGTATCATAGTATCATAGTATCATAGTGTCTAGAGTCGGAAGGGACCTGGGCAGATCATCTAGTCCGACCTCCTGCCCTGGCAGGAAAGAGCACCGGGGTCAGATGACCCCGGCAAGGTGCTCATCTAACTTCCTCTTAAAAATCCCCAGGCTAGGAGCCTGTACCACTT
>JAGPOW010002742.1:48692975-48706367 GCA_030014935.1 Caiman crocodilus
CAGACATGCCTCTCCCGGGGCCCGAGGGGGGCCCAGCAGGGAGGCTGCTGTTCTGGTCCCTACTTAGGAAGACAGAGGCAAAGAAATCATTAAATCATTAAATCATCATAGGACTGTGAGAGGGCCCAGGCCAGAACTATATAAGCCCTGGTCTGAGCTTACCAGTGGAGCTCAGGTTGAGATAGAGGGTTGACTCTGAAAGGTTTTAAGCAAAGTTACAGCAGCTCTACAATTGAGATCAACTGACAGTGGGGGCTAAGAGATGTGGAGCCCATGGGTAAGAAGGCTAACTGCCTCCATTAACTTTTCTTTGTTAAAGCCTAGGGATTTGCTATGTATGTTGTAGTTTAATCTGGTGGTTTGTGGCTGAGCCTGTAGGGGATTGGAGTCCACATCAGTGCCCACAGGGGCACAGCTACAGGTGGCCAGGGAACCTAGTGCCACAGGGGACACAGCTCTACAGAGCCAGGGGTCCAGAGCAGATTGATTAAAGCTAGTGTCTCAAAGCTGGGCCTAGCATTGTGGGTCTGAGCTGGAAGGATTAGCTACATAAATGCAGAAACTGCAATAGCTGAGACCCCAACAAAGTGAGAAGAAGATGTAGACAACACCTGTGAGGCATGGTGTATGATAAGGGAGGTTGTAATCATGCAGATAGCCCTTAAGGAAGGAGCTCATCACCTCCCAGTCTTTGAGAACCAAGAACAGATCTGAGAAACCCTAGGACCATCTCCCTTTTTAAGAACCCATACTAACACCAAGTTGTGGCAGATGAGTAAAGGGGAGTCTGTTCCCAGAAGCAAATTAAAATATGAAAAGGGGATTCTAGGGTGCCTCTGGGAATTTTCAAATGCCCCTGGGGATGGCACCCTATTACCTGCAGCTACACCTGGGTATCTACTGTGCAATAAATATGGCAACTTATGCCAACTTGAGTGTAAATTTGATTCCTATGTCATGCAGGTATCCATTTTATGCCTGATTAGTTAATGCACAATAACACACATGTAGATACTTTACTGCACAGTAACATATGTGTGTGGACTGACTTCCCCCATAACTTGATGTCATTCACTTGTGTTAATGTGCTGTGCCTTAATGCCTGCATGTGTAGATACTGACCAGTTCTCACTGTACTGTAATTTACTGTGCAGTAAATTTAAGACCACATAAATGCATGTGTAGATATGCCCTGACTGTCTTCCAGCTGTGCAGCTGTGACCAGAGGCCTTGTGAGTAGGGCTGGTGAGCCAGGACAGATTTTATCCCTGTTCTTCAAGCGGAGTTGTAAGAAATGGTTTAGTGTGTAACCGCCAACATAGCCTGCCTTGCCTAGAGCCTGGCATAGGTATGGGCAGCATGTTGGTGGCTTGCTATGATAAGGTAGTACTTTTCCTCCTCCTCCCCAATTCTCCCCCATCCCCCAAACACACCATGGGGGCCACTAAATTTTCTCAAAAGCCATGGCAAGATGCTGCAAAAGGAAACCAGTGGGGCGGCGTAGTACAATGCCCTTAAGCTGGCCAGTGATCGAGCCATCAGTCACCTTGCCAGGTTGGGCAGTAGAGCTAGCATCAGAGCTCCCTCATGCAGCACCCTCCACATCCTCAGCACTGCTGCACGTGGCTTTCCTCTTTCTCTTGTGCTGGGTCGCACTTTGTCTGAAGCAGCATCCTGATACACCGGTTTTAGTTTTTCATCCCTCAACTTCCCCCTTGCTCCCTGCTGGGCCCCACTGTCTCAGACTGTCACTGTCTTCAGCTGTGCACAGAAACACTTCATGGAGAGGGGAAACGTCATCTTGGGATACTGAGGACTTCAACTTAAGTAGCGCAATTGTGGGGGATGGCTACAATTCATTGGCTCAAGAGACAGATTAGCTGGATAAGAGGTAGTTCTGCTCTGGAGTGGTATAACTTTGAGCTGCATACTGAGTGCTTTAAGCTACTTAACGGTGTTAATGGGTGCATCTACATGACATACCGTAGCCTAATAACACAATGCAGTAGCACGCTATGCAAAAACCTTGCTAATATGTTACTACACAGTAGTATTAGGCTACTGTGTAGTAAGCATCACTAAATACCCAGGGTTTGGTGCTACTGTGCAGTAACTCTAGTTACTGTACATTTAGTTAATTTAGTACATGCTTACTAAAGTATTAAATGTGCAGTAACTGCTGTGCATTAAGGATGTGTAGATGCATCTAATATTCAGATAATCTGGGGCTTAAAAGCCCTAGAAGGAATAGAATAACCATGTAACAAGGTCCTTAGAAAACATAGAATTCTCTGTCATCTTAGAATCATAGACTCATAGAAAAATAAGGTTGGAAGGGACCTCAGAAGGTCATCTAATCTAATTCCCTGCTCCAGGCAGGACCATTCCCAACTAGATCATCTGAGCCAAAGCTTTTTCTAGCTGGGTCTTAAAAACCTCCAGATTCCACAACCTCTTTGGGTAGCTTTACCACCCTTCTTATGAGGGTATATATTTAAATGTTTCTCCTCGTATATAAAGAAAAATCCCCTTGCTGCAACTTGAAACCATTCCTTGTTCTGTCTTCTGCCACTTCTGAGGACAGTTCAGCTCCATTCTCTTTGGAAAGACCCTTCAGGTAGTTGAAGGCTATTATTAAATCCCACCTCAGTCTTTTCTTCTCCAGACCAAATAAGACCAGTTCCCTTAGCTTCTCCTCTGAAGTCATGTGCCCCATGCCCCTAACCACTTTTGTTGCCATCCAAATTTTCCAATTTGTCCACATCCTTTCTGTAGTGATGAGCCCAAAACTGAACATAATATTCCACATGTGGTTTCACCAGTGCTGAATAGAGGGGAATAATTACTTCCCTCAATCTGCTGGCAATATTCCTACTGCAGGCCAGGATGCCGTTAGTCTTCTTCACAGCAAAGGCACGCTGTTGGCTCATATTCAGCTTATTGTCCACCGTACCCTAAGGTCCTTTTTTTGCAGAGATCTTACTTAGCCAATCAGTCTCCAGCCTGTAGCAATGCTTGGCATTGCTCCCTCCTAAGTGCTGGATTTTGCACTTGTCTTATTTGAACCTCATGAGATTTCTTCTGATCCAGTCCTCCAATTTGTCAAAGTCTTTCTGAATCCTAGCCCTGTCCTCTAGCATATAGATACTTTTCCTACTTTGGTGTCATCTGCAAACTTGCTGAGGGTGCATTCCATATTATCTTCTGGGTTGTTGATGAAGATATTGAACAAAACCGGCCCCAGCACTGACCCCTGGGTCCCTCCACTTGACACTTGAGAGAATGCCATGGGAGACTATCAAAAGCCTTGCTAAAGTAAAGTTTATCTTGTTCACTGCTCTCTTGCATCCACAGAGCCAGTCATCTCATCACAGAAGACAATCAGGTTGGTCGGGCATGACTTACCCTTGATGAATCCATGCTGACTGTTCCTAATTACCATCTTTGCTTCCAAGTGCAACAGATTCCTTGAGGACCTGCTCCATCATTTTTTCCAGGGGTGAGGTGAGGCTGACAAATCTGTATTCCCCTGGATTCTCCTTCTTCCATTTCTTAAGGATGAGCACCATGTTTGTCTCTTTCCTATCATCCGAGACCTCTCTCAATCATCATGAGAGAGTAATAGCCAGCAAATCTGGGTGAGGCGGGGCGGCATAATTGGTATACAGTGAGGGAGCAGGTTGATGGGTCTAGGCAGATGCTGGCAGGTTCATGGTGGAGGAGGAGGAATGCCTAGTCACAGTAAGGGAAATAGTACAGCTCAGGGGCTGGTGAGTGTTTGGGCTTTCCAGTCTTCAGGGCCACGCTGCAAAAATATATACAGGTATTCACAAGATCAGATTAACCCTTTCTTAGGTCGAGATTGGATTAACCTAATCTAAGTGAGTGCACCTATTCATGTTTAGATTCAATTTAAATTTGAATTTAAATCTATTCGATTTAGATTGGGGGTGTCATTTTTGGATGATTTAAGCCTTCTGTACACCTGTCTGACCAAAGTTATATTGATCTAAATGCCTGGTTAGGTTAGTCTAATTCTAATGCCTTGCAAGTATCCATAAGCACTTTTGTATTGTTAGTTTCTCCATGTCACTAGATACCATATAGCAGAACAATTTCACCAAGTTTTAAATGATATACCTGCCTAAACAGATGTATGAGTGCTCAGAGGTGAGGGCTTGATCCTAACTTCAGATATGGATCTAAACTCAAAATCAGTTTCCAAGAGCATTATTTTCTCAGTGTGAGTAACTTCAAAGAGAGAGAGACAAGTGTGCCAATGATTTCAATTGGCAGATGTGTTGTGGGGAAAAGATAGATGTGATTCCCAGGCAGCCTCTATTGTTGTTTGAAGTGACATCTTCTATAGAGATGTTCCAGAAATTATGGGGATTTACCTGCAATTGTTTTCTGTCTCTCAGGAGGGGATCACATAAAGGATGTTCTTTATCCAGCTGAAAACTTTCAATGAGAGACAGTGATGGATTACACTAAAAATTGTCTTCATGGAATTTGTGTATAAGTTTGTTTTCATGTAATGCACTTAACATGTTATAAAAGGTTCCCTTTTGCTGCCTAGGATTGCCAGAAAGCCTCCTTTTGTGTCAGTATAGTCACTTTAAAAGTTTCAAATACAAGAGAACTCGGTACTCTGACTTTCTTTCATAACAAAATAAATATGAGCAAGTTGCTCATATTTATGATTAGGCTGCAGGTTATGTTGTCTTTCTGTGAGTGCAAATGAGAAATTCAGCCTTAGAAGAGGAGAGAGAGAATGTTGTATGCAGGTTAGAAGAGGGGCTAGGTTTAAAAGGATGCAATCTTGATTGTGCCAGTGACTTGTTGGTAAATCATTTATCTTTCCTGTATCTCAGTTTCTCAATCTGTAGAATGGGTCTAATGCTTTCCCACCTTTATAAACTCTCTAGTGATCTATATATAAAAAGCTCCAGTAGTGGAAAAGTATCAACAGTAAAGTAAACATGACTCTTTTCTTTTTCCCTCAAATGTCATATAAAGTTTAGTCCTTCATGCACCCCACTATTGCCACACCGTTTAAAATTACCCATAACAAGTATGTATGCTACAGTATAGCGAGTCTGCCACATAGTTTTCACAACTGAATCGTTGCTAGCAACCCCTTCTGAACATTACTGTGCAAATTTTCATCTCTGGTTACCACATAGAAACCTACTCATAAAGCCATAACCTGAGAAACTCCATTGCATTGATAGGTCTACTTAGGATACACGCCTCTCAGACTCTACAAGGCATGAGTTTCAGGTGTACAAATATAGCATTAATTTTAGGTCATTTAGGGGAGGTGTTGATGGTTTATAACAACTGAATATCATTCTGATAAAGTAGAACCCCCTGTACAGGTGTTCCTGTATTGTATTTAGATAAACCACCAGATCCTAATAAAACAGCGGTCTTTCTGAATATGGTCAGTAAATTAATCTGGGAGTTCAGTAAGTTATTGGGGACCTAATTGTTTATATAAATGTATAGCTTCTGCTTAACTTATAGGATTGCACAAAGCCAGGTCAGCTCATCCCTCAGTTGGTCTGTGGTCCCAGAAGAAATGACTTGGCATAATTCTGACTTGCAACCCAAAGCTAAAAGCAATTTCCTAATATTACTTTCCTGTGCAAGTCATTGCTGTGGTTGAAACCTTTTTGTTTGGAAGGCAGATGTTTCCTCTCATCAATCAAAGAGGAGCTGTCCACAAGATAATGTCTTCATCTTAATTATAATGTACACACTGTAATAAGGCTGCCATTATACACCCAGGACATCTGACTGCAGAGAAAAGAGGCATGCGAGTTTTCAAGCCTCCTCTGTGCATATAACAAAGAAATGAAATGTATCAACTTTTCTCCAGTCCAAGGAACTGTGTAATACAAATAGCTAAAGAACTTGTAGTGGAGACACACACAGTGTCTGATAGGCCGACACTGTTTTGTTAATTTCAAATTTTAAATCCAGGGACAATTTTAGCAACTGTCATCAGTGGAGAAAGATCCCAAAATTCACAGCCAAACACCAGGGAAAACTTTAACTATATCACAGTTGTTTGCTGGTGAAGGGAACCATTAAATCACCTATTTTAGAAAAAGAAATCAAATAGACATGCAATGAAATTAAAAGGAGCCATTTGAATAAGTACATGTAACTCTTACCCTCTTCTCTGACCCTTCCCCCACACTTTTTCTCATTGTATCATTTCCAGTACTTGAGTCTAATCTTTTACTTGGATCTGACCTGGCCAACCCATGTGTTTACCCCTCTACCACATCCTGATTTGCAGGATATGGCCCTTGTGCCAGAAATACTGACCTTGGCAAATTTCAGAGTGACTGTCTTATTTATAGTGCCTGACACTATATAAACAAGATTGTGATAATGATGACAAGCAACCATTTATCACAAGTATGAAAAAGAAAACATTTGTTGGCAGAATAAGAAAAATATATTATTGCTTTTTCTTGATTATTTGTGTGAATTACTGCAGTGGTTGTTTTGTTTTGTTTTGTTTTTTATTGTCGTTGAAGGTATTTTTACAGGCCAAACAACCATTTTTATTTGTATTAGAATGAAATTTACTCATCCAGCCGAAACCCAAATGCAAGTCTCTCCCCATATCATGTAAGACCCCTATATTGATTTCACGGAGGATGATCTGGCAAAACAGCCATGTGGGGATTTCTGAACACCCTACAGGAGTTGTAGCATATGTTTCATATCAATCCAGACAGAGGGAATGTGTGCAAAATGAGTCCTAGAGGAAACCAACAGAGGGGCTGCAGAGCCACACTCATATGGCTCTAGTGTTCACACATGGCAGTCACAGTAGAGGGTCATCCCTTTACCATAGTCTTGAGTTCTGCAGCTAAGTTACATTTTCAGAAGCTCTGTGATGCAAAATGTCTCTACAAATGTCTATGGCATTTTTCCCACCACAATTTTTCTGTGTCTGAAAACATCTGTTGCAGATCACCATTTGTCAAATATTTCAAGATGGTCACAATCTCATGTAGAACTGGCACTGATTCGGGTACATAAGTCTGAAGCTAGATTAACAGTAAATATTGTAGGAATCAACCTCCTCAAAGTAGGCTTGCTTATTTTACTCCAGCATATAGGACATTGTGTTTATCCTGCTTAGTTGTACCCATATGCTCTTAGCTAATGACTCTCTTTTCTATTTTCTAATAAATGACAACATTAAATCTGTTTTCAACCAGAGTTTGGAGCTCAATCTCCAAAGAAAGAAAAATGGAATTATTTAGGAAATAAAGAATTGTCGTGCATGCATTGTCTGCTGCTTCTGACTGTCAGTTATAAATTACATGTGCTTTTGCCAATCTCTTCAAATATTTATGAAGTTAGATAAGTCTAAGTGTTTGGATTCTCTTCTGCACTTTTAGTCCAGATCAGTTTCTCCTAGCTCAGTGGTCTGCAACCTTTTTATGCTGAAGATCACTTTTGGGTACCCTGGTGTTCCCTGGACTGTAATGTGAGACTTCTAAATCCATATTTAAACATGCATAACTGGCCTTATTTTTAGAATTCTAGTACCCAGCAGCTATTGAGAACACTAAAAACTTTTGAGTTGTAAATTATTTTTGATGGTTGTGTGTTCAGTTTGAGGACCTCCAAAGCTCCTGACTTTCATAATGAGCTGCTTACTCCATGAAAATCAGATCATAATAAGTGTCTCAAGTAAAGCACCCAAAAACAACTATTGTTTTTGAAGACACTGGCCAAGGAAATTAGTACTTCTGAAAATGTTCCCTTAAGCTAAAGCTGTGCTTGCAAATCTTGACCTAAGCCTCTTATAAAAGAGAGGGTAGTATATAGACATCACTGGATTATTATGAATACTGACATGCTTGTAAAAAAATAAATAAATAAAATATAGAAATATTTGGTTTGAAGACTACAGAAAGTTAAATAATTTCTACCAGTATTGGGTTAAACTGTGACATATTAATGATGATTCAGTTGTACAGCTATGATGCTTTTTTCAAATTATGAAAAATTGTCCTTTTTTTTTGTTTTAGTGGGTAACTGTAACACAGTCCTGGAGACTCTGTTCTTTTGCAAGAGAAAGAACCCAGGGAGGGACCCATGTGGGGAAGACTGCCAGGGAGAAGCTGCAGAAGAGCTGACTCAGGAAAGCAGGGACTATGGGTATTTACTACAGCGTTAGTAGCTCTGCAGTAGAACAATAGGACAATGTTTGCATGAGTAGTAGAACTATAAGCTGGAGCTCTGTAGGAGACACAGGGCATTGCTGCAGTTTGTCTGCAATGGAGACCAGCTAGTAAGCCTAAGTAGAGGGTACCTGTAGTGAATGCTGTAGAGTCATCTGACCAGAATCAGGCAGAGGCAGGGAGAGAGATGAACCAGGACCAAGGCCAGGGCAGGTAATCTGGCCATGGAGGCTGCAGTGGAAGGAGCTCCATAGCAGCAGGCCCAGGAGACCTCCTAGATGGCACCAGTGTTACCCTGGGGAAGGCAAAAAGAATGCTGCTGCCCTGCAGAAGAATTTGACCCAGGGTAAGGGAAAGCCTTATTGTAGAGAAAAGTAGCCAGATGGGCATATTCCTTTGCTATAGCTTATACCGGTGGTTTGTGGAAAGGACTGAAAGGTGGTTCAGATATTCCATTAATGGCTGAGGAGCATGTGACTACCTTGGGCCCTGCCTGGGGTCAGGTCCAAGATGCACACTGGGGCCGGCAGACCCAGACCTGGGAAGAGGTCTGGGGACCCAAAGAAGGGCTCAGACAAGGCCAGGGAGGCCATAACTAAAGTAATCCAGGCAAGAGCTAGTGCTTCGAATCTAGGTCTAGCACAGTGGGCCTAGGCTAGAAGACCCAGCCAGAGGAAAGGGGCAGAGACTGAGAAGGCTGAGGCCTAACAAAAAAATTATTAGACAGTACACGCGAGAGGCATGGGTGTGGTATAAAGGAGCAGATGGAGCCACATAACAGCCCTTAACACTACAAGTGGTTAGAAGGACACACTCTACCCAAGAGGGGCAAAACTGGGACTGCAGGATGGTCTGGGAGAGATCTACCAGCAGCTAGAAGGACTGGGGCTCACTCTAGGACCCTTAGGTAGCCTCCCTTCCAGTAACACAATTCCATCGAAGGTGAGGCAATGGATAAGAAGGGGAAAGCATCCTAGAGCTGGAGTCAGGCAGGGGTTGTGTGACCACCATTGAATATCATGGCTACCCCTGGAACCCAAACCTGCTACAATAACATAGGCTAGGGACAGACATTCAAAAAGCCTGATCCTGGATTGATTCAATCTTTGCAGGTTAGTCTCACCAAGCTAGACTGAGTTGTTTTGAAACTGGACAGACATTCTATCTGGACTGGTAAAATCCAGGTGCATGCCTGAAGCTGGGGGATGCTACAGAGGCCTGCCCCTTCCAGTGCTCAGCTGAGGGGGGGTGTGGCCAGGCCCCAGCAGAACTCTCTCATTAGGGATGTCTGCCTGCACAATCCCAGGCTTTTCCCTGCTGTCTGCTTAAGGGGCAAGAGTGTTGCCAGGCTCCATCCTCAGGCTAACGCTCTGAGGCAAGTGAGGGCATGCAGTGAATCTGTTGATGATACAGAGCTTTTCACTCTCTCTTCCTGCTTCACCATATTGTCTGCAGCAAACTGACAGGCAAGAAAGCCAGCTCAGCATGGGGCTGATATCAGTTTTTACCACCCGATTAGCAAAACAATAGCCTCTCTCAATATTACTTCAAACTTCTTAAACAGCTTACTGGCTGACCTGTAGATTAGCTCCAAAAGTCCTAAACAGTCACTGATCTGTCTGCCTGCCCAAGTGAACTTGACGATAGAGACACACATAAACACTTCTCGACATTAGCTAACATACCAAATGCTGGGCTAAGGTTGCTGATGGGGCAGAGAGGAGGAAGGGATCTCTGCTTAAGCAGCGAGTGGTGAAATGGGGGGGCACAGGAAAGCCAGCAGACCCTGATGATCCTGTAAGCCTGTGCTGAGATCCAGCAAGGGGCAGAGGGGAGAGGCCAGCCCTGCTGTGGAGCAGACAGTCCCACGCGTAAGGAATGCTATGTATAGAATGTTCAATAAGTATCTTGTTTTACAGATATGATAAGAAGAAACAACAGTGCTAGGTGAAGGAGCTCAAGGGAAAACAAGAAGAAACAGTGAACTAGGTTAAAGGGCTTATTATAATATTAAATTTTATGCCCCTGGGAGGAGAACTAACAACCAAATGAGCCCCACTGCTAAAGTGTGAGTGTTTAAGCATGCACATAGAGGAATAGCTATGTAAGATGGTTAAAACCTTACATAACAAATCATAGTAAGAAGCATATATAAAAAAGGATATATAAATTAACCAAAGAAAATTGTCTGTGTACTTGTTACGTGAGCTATCTGCTTGTACCATTTATTGGTGGCAATAAACTTCTTCTGTACTTCCACCTGTGGTATACTTATTGGCTGTTGCATACTAGGCATGATCCCAGACTTGAACTGGGACACTACAGTTTTTGGCACCCTAGATGGGACTGCCTTAGACAAGGCTTTGCTCGGACTAACTGACGGCCAGCCGACTGCTCCTGCAGGACGAATGTCAGGCGTGCCCTGAGATCTCTTTTCCCGGTAAGACCTTTGCTTCAGGGGGAGCTGGATTGCTGTGGCGACAGTAGCTTAATGGTGCAACGCAAGTGAAAGTACCAGTAACAGACACCAGGATGAGAGGGTAGGAAAGGCATAAGGCCTATCGTCAGTATGCTTGCCTGGAATTGTTTCTATAAGTACTCTATGTGGTCCGAGTCCAAGAGCAGTAAATTTCCCCTATGAGGGCGAGGACTAAAAACAGACCCCTGGATCCCAGGTAAGTCGGATGGTCATAACCAGGAAGGCAGCCTGAGATGGGTACAACTAACAGTAAAGTTAAGAGATGTACTCTCCTCTCCTGTTTACTGAGACATTGGGCAAAGCTTGGTAAAGATCCTATGACTAAGAGAAAAGCTAAATTTTTCTATAAAATTGCGTGGCCGCATTATGAGCTAGGTGATTAAGAACATTGGCCTCTGGAGAAAAGTATAAATTATGATACTATTTTACAATTAATTTTGTTCTGCTGGCATAATGGCAAGTGAAAAAAATTCATGTATGCGCAAGCGTTTATGTCTCTTTACAAAAATAAAAAAATTTTGAATAAATGTAGATTGGTGGCAGGGAAGACTGGTCCGTGCAAGGTGGCAGTAGCACGGCCAACAGAGAACCCCCTGCTCAACTGCCCTGAGCCTGAGGTGCCACCGCCTTTGTATCCGGTGCTCCCTCCACCCCCTTCACTGGCCCTGCCACCCCTTCGCCAATCGCCACTCACCCCGAGGAATCACCCTTCTGCTTCTCTTATTCCCATGTCTCCCCCTGCTTCATCGTCTGTGCCTTTTCCCCTGTGGTCGAGCGATATTCCACCCCTGCCGCTTTTAAACCCCCAGGCACCTGTGAGCCACCACGCACTGGCAGATTCTGGACAGCAGGAAGAGTCCCCATCCTTAAAAGAAAAATGCAAAAATTTGAATCCGGAGGGATCAGGAGTAATACAGGCCCCCTTATGGGAACAAGTGGTGATGAACCCTCAGGATACCACCCTTCAGAGAACTTTTATATAT
Organism: Caiman crocodilus; assembly: GCA_030014935.1. NCBI lineage: Eukaryota > Metazoa > Chordata > Crocodylia > Alligatoridae > Caiman > Caiman crocodilus. The sequence continues at coordinate 48,704,657 of JAGPOW010002742.1, forward strand.
GTGCCCTTCACCACTTCAGATCTGTACAATTGGCGAAATAACACTCCCAGTTTAAAAAAAAAAAATATGCAGGCAGCTCTAGTGCCAGCTGTAATCACGGGAAAACCCAAAAATGAGAGCTCCCGGAGACAGTCTCAAAGGTGGGGTCCATTAAAAAAAGATCAATATATCTATTGCAAACAAAAGGGACACTGAAAGCAGGAATGCCCCAATCAGAAAGCAAGTGAAGATAATAAAAAAGTGCTTGAGTGGCCTGAGAAGTGTGAGCAGGCATTCTACCAGTTGAAGCAGGCTCTTATTGAAGCACCTGCCTTGAGACTACCAGACATAAGTAAGCCTTTTTCACGTTTTTTACATGACCAAAGGCGGGTGGCTGTTGAAATACTGACCCAGAAGCTGAGAAGTTGACAGCGGCCTGTAGCATATTTTTCCAAACAACTAGACCTTGTGTCAGCCGATGGCCTGCCTGTCTCCGAGCTGTTGCTGCCACCTGTCTGCTGATACAAGAAGCTGAAAAGTTAACGCTGGATCATAAAATGATTATGTATGTACCCCATGTAGTGCTTACGGTCTTAGAACAAAAAGGAGAGAACTGGTTAACCCCGGGATGAATGGCCCGATATCAGGCCATCCTCCTCGATAAGCCTAAAATAAAATTGGCCATTCCTTGTATACTTATTGGCTGTTGCATACTGGGCACGATCCCAGACTTGAGCTGAAACACTACACACCCAGCCCAGAGAGCATGTCGGGGTGCTGGGGGACATTGATTTAACTTATACCAGCAAAGGCTTTAGGACAGACATAGTATTAACCAGTATGACTCAAATCAGTTAAACCTGATACTACATTCAACCAGGTTTATCTCAAACTGGCTTTTCAGCCATTTTCACACTGGTTTATGTGCATTGAACAGCTGTTCTATTACAGGTTTAAACCAGTTTCTGATCACTTAAACCAGTTTATGTGTAATGGCTGTCCCTATCCATGGAAAAATGTGTGTGAAATTGACAACAATAACAAAAAAGAAAGTTTTGCTGGTTTTCTTCCAGTTTTGCTCTACAATACTGACATCAAAGGAGGAACAAGCGTCGAGTCCTGGTCATCGGGGACTCCATCCTGAGGGGCACTGTGAGAGGCCGGCCGGAGGACATCATTGAAGACTTTAAGGTTCTTGGAAGTCAGCTCAAGGCAATTGGAGTGCAGGTGGTGTTTTCTTCTATTCTGCTGGTGAGTCAACGGGGAAGGCGACATGAGGCATGTATCGCAGCCGTAAACCAGCGCCTTCGGGGTTGGTGTTATGATGTGGGCTTCAGATTCTTCGATCACAGCCCACATTTTTCTGTGGTGCACATTTTTCGGAGCATGCTGACGGAGGATGGACTTCACCTATCGCCTAAAGGTAAGCGTTTCTTTTCTTTTAGGTTGGCTGATCTCGTGCGGCAGGCTTTAAACTAGCTTCACTGGGGGACGGGTCTGCCTGGAGAGGAGATGACGCTCTGCCGCTGAGCCAGGTAAGTCGGGCAAGAGTAGGTGGTTGTAGCTTGGGGGAAACACATGGAGCGGGGGAGGAGGCAGTGGGTTGCCTTAAATGCCTCTATACAAATGCTCACAGCATGGGAGGTAAGCAGGAGGAGCTGGCTCTCCTGGTGACTGTGGAAGACCCAGATTTGGTTGGGCTCATGGAAACCTGGTGGGACCCGACCCATGA
>JAGPOW010002742.1:48706467-48722920 GCA_030014935.1 Caiman crocodilus
GATAGGTACTTGGCTGGGGTCCTGTGACCCTGGCACTCGTTCCTGCCATTGGCAGGGGGTCAGACTTGATGGCCTGCTCTAGGCCCCTTCTGACCCTAGGTACTGTGATACTATGATACTATGACTGTGATCAAAATAGACCCCCTTCCACAAAGTGTGTACATGTTAGTCTACATCCCTGGCTATGCACAATTGAATAGGTAATGATGGATAAACCTTGAAGAAAGGCTATATCTCAGGGAAGCACACACAACTGGATGCTTACCTAAGACATACAAACCTCTTAATCTGTATTCATTCCTCAGTACCAGGGATGTATTTTCTGGTACATTCTAAGTGTGGTCCTGACCAGAAATTGGAAGCAATTAAAACCTACTGAAGCCTTTCTAAATCTTAAAACAATCTTTGGTTTCCACTTTGGTTCCAGAAACTGCTGGAGTTCCCAAAGAGTTTTTATATCTTTTCAGTTGATTCTGACTTTCCTGGAAATAAGAAAGGCATTGATTAATGAACATATGACAAAAAAAATATATTTGCAGTCTAATTTTTTCAGTCACAACTGTTTTACAAGAGAAGAGCTATGATATACAGCATTTAAGAAAAGACAGAAATTTTCACTCTGTGTGTTTCAGAAACTGTACTGAGCCACTACTAATTTTAACTGTTTGCTTGACTGCTGAGTTCAGTGGGATCCAATTTCTATCTGATATGGGTCTGATGTAAAACCCATTGAGTGTTTCCATTGATTTCATTAGTCTTTAGTAAGGCCCAGTAAATGCAATTTGTATTGGGCAATTATTTACCCATCCATTTTTTCTAGTATTGCTAAATATTGCAGAGGTCAAGCTAGGCAATATGCTTGAGTTCTGCTGTGTAATTTTAAGCCATTACAAAACAACAGGAACTGTAAACAGAGGAATTTACCTTCTTCGTACTATGCCTTCCTTCCCATCAGTGTTCCAAGGTACACTAGAGTGGTAAAATGTTTTTCAGCAACCTAAATTGAGAAATGAGAGTGCATGTTGCCTAATGCCTACACTATAAAAGGAAGGCTGAATTTACTTTCTCTTTTATTCCTATTAAGGTTTCAGCAAAGCACCAGAAATTACAGAGTAAGTAACTGCATACAATCTATAGTATTGTGCTTTTTTTTTTTCCTTTAAAAATGAACCTGCATTCTTATACATCTTTTCCAAAGACTTATATTTGGAATGTACTTTATGTGTGTGTAAGAGTAGATATAACATCTAAATATTACTCTGTGACACTATGCTCACTGACAATATTCAAATACTAAGTCTGATAGAGCAGGTGGTATTGCATTGAACAGATCTGAGGAATGACTTTTGTAACCCTGTTTTTATTCAAGGTATAAGTGCACACAAAGAGTGTTCATTAAATAGGTTTCATAACACTGGAGCTGATTTTTATTTGGTATTGTCCCTTTAAAGTCACCTGTCAATGTTTAACTAATCTTTTCCATGGTTGGGTACGTGCAAGTACAATAGGTACAATCTCTGGTATGTTTGTTAGTTTCTTGGCTGCCCACTTCTAAAATACAGGGACTTTGCAAATTGACTTCACCTGCAGTATATTTTGAATAAACTAGTACTGCGCCAAGAGGAACTTGTGAGCTGAGATGCAAATGGGGTATTTATATCTCACAAGACAAAGAGCACAACTGAAATACTCCATTGGTTGATCAAGACCCCGATTTCCCACAGTAGGGTATCATTTGTGTGGTTCACTAGCATAGAACAAAAAACAGGATCTAGGACAGAGTTTGTGCAATGATCTTGACAGTGGGCAGCATAATGGAGCTTCAATTCAGCTGCTTTATTATTTCAAGATGTGATTAGCTTAGGGAAGAAAGACTTTAAAAAATAGCTTCATGATCTGTCATTCATGAACGCTCGTGCAGTATAAAAAGAATTTACGTTGATATATTTAATCAATTTACACTAGGTAATATACAATTTTATATGGAGTTCAAAGACTTTTGGAATAATGCTATCAATATTATTTTACAGGTCAGAAAACTGAACAATGTTGCTGCTTTCAGTTTTGAGTGTTATCATTGTGGTGACAAGATCCATTGCAAATCCAACTCAGGTTGTCCAAAAATCAGAGCCAAACGTATGTACAATAGTGGTATGTGGGCCTGCTCAGAGTGGATTACCAGGCAGAGATGGAAGAGATGGGAAGGAAGGCCCTAAGGGGGAAAAGGGAAATCCAGGTATAGAACTATTTGTTTCCCAGTGCTATGTTTACTGTTCATACACACATCTCATTGCTAATTATTTTAACTTTTTAATTAATGGGAATCTTATGGCAAATTATGTACATCTGTAGAATGTGTAGCAAAAGGTTTCTGAATGAAGATGATCATAAAGCATGTAAAATCTGAAGGTCCTTAAATTCCTACTGCTAAATCTTAAGGGTTGGGTCTAAGTTGACAATATGGTTCAAAGTAAAAATAAAACTTGTTACTGTCTAGGACTGGTGTCTTATGCCATGTGTAGATGAAACGAGAGGTGTCTGTGCATTGCACTTTTAAGTTGGCTAAATGCTTTTGCACAGCTTTAGTGGTGTCAGTGTTTGCACATGTTGGCAATAATTTGTGCATTAATTCCACCTGCTGTAGGGAATTCAGCTGTGTAAAGCACCTTAAATGGCAAACTAAAACGCCTTGGGCTCCATGCATTTACAGGCTCCATGGCTCTGCAGAAAGCCCTGCAGGCAACCTGGCAAGACTGGCTCTACCTAAGAACAGTGATGAGCCTGATCATTTTTTTTTTGTTCCCTGGAGCCTGCCTGCCTGCCTGAGCTTTGCAGGGACCTGGTGCTTCCCTCCACAGCTACGGTGCCCTCCAGGACCACCTGAGCCAAGAGGAGGGGAGGGCTGCCACTGCTGCGGAGGGAAGTATCAGGTCCCTTGCAGCCCAGGGACCACACTGCCCGCCAGCAGCTCCCCCTCCCCTCCCCACCGGAGAGGCAGATAAGTCAGCAGGGTGTGTGCATAATACAGGGGTTTAATCAGCTGTAAATTGAAGTAGTGTTTTTTAAAACCCACTGCTTCAATTTAGGGCCTCCATTTTGTCTACACATGCCCTGAAAGATAGGTGTTGCAGTGTAAAATCTTTCACCTCTAGGTCACCACTTAGAAACATGACCCAGATTGGTCATGAGAGAAACTTGTTATTGGTAGAGCAAGGTAGAAGAAGTGCCTTTTTTTCATTTCTTTTTAAAAGAACACATTTGTCCCTCTTTTTAAAAAATCAAATATAAAAATACAAAAATGTAGCTAAGCTACATATTTCATCATCAACAGAACATTATGAAAGTTGCCTACATTTTTTTCTCCTAAAACACTCAGATGTAAAAAGAGGTGAAAAGGTCATTAAAAGGGAAATGTGAATGCTTAGCTTGTAAGCACTAATCTTGGTTAATGTTTCTTACACAATATTAAAGTGAGTTCCATGGTAAAACCCAGGAGAGTGGGTCCATTAAATATTCCAAATCTATGTACCTTAAATATTCCAAATCCTTCTCTGTATAAAAATATTTCCCTGTGCCTTAACTTGTATCAATTCTGTTTAGTGCATATTGTAGGATATTGTTGTGTTGTTTGCAGAGATAGAGAACTATCTAATTCCAAGTATGAGTTCCAGAATACATAGTGGAGGAAACATTTGATCCTACAACCAAAGGCTTATACATCATTTCAGAGCCCCGAGCAGGGATGCTGTCAAGCGCCAGAAGGCTGGGAAAGAGGAAGAAAGAGGGGTGCTAAGAACTGTAGGGCTGTGTGTAGACAAAATGAGGGGCATGTGTGCATGACACTTTAAAGTGGGTTAAATGCTTTTGCACCACTTTAATGGTATTGGTGTTTGAATGCATTGGCAGCATATTGTGAAGTAATTCCAAGCACTGTAGCAAATTTGGTGGTGTAATGCACCTTAAATGACTTGGGGTGCAGCAAACCAAAACTGCTCTGAGGAGTTTTAGTTTGGGGCCCCTACAGCCGTGGAATGAAGCACTGGGCTCCGTGCAGCTCAAGGGCTCTGCAGGAAGTCCTGCAGGCAGCCTGGCAGAAGCCTGGGAAGGCAGGCTCTGCCCCAGACCGTTATTTTTTTCCTCCTGGAGCCTGCCTGCCTGCCTGAGCTATGCAGGGACTCAGTGCTTCCCTCCATGTTTGTGGTGCCCCCCAGGAGTGCCCAAGCTGGGTGCCTGTGGGTGGGTGCTGTTGGGAGGGGCCGCTGCTCCTGCAGAGGGAAGCACCAGCCCTTTTCCCCCTCCACAGCCAATGGACCACTTCACCAGCTGACATCTCTCCCTCCTGTCTCAGCCGGCCGACCGGTCAGGACCGACCAAGGGGGGGATGGTGTTAAGACTTCAGGCGGGCTAGCGATGGAGAGGCAAAACAGCGTGTTGGTTTTAAAATATATTTTACTTACGCCTCTGGTGGCTGCGATGCAGGTTGTAGGCTCACTTGCTTGGTTACAATCTGGGTTACTGTAAAGAGTTCGTACACAAAACGAGCGCGCAGGGAAAGGGTATGTCGGGAGGTCGCTGACGGGGAGCCGTCGGTGGATGACCAGTCTGCCAAAGTCATTCTGCCATGTGCTCAGAGCTCCTTGCAGCGTGCTTAAAGCTCTGAGAGATCTTTCTCGCAACATGGTCAGAATGCACTTCGCTCCGACTTGGGTGGAAACCGAGCAGACTTTTATACTTTTGGAGTAGCCAATTACAAACTGCTAAGTAGGAATACTTAGTTAGGCGGAACACACGAAATTTAGAACGATGCCAATCATTTGGAGGGGTGGTCTTAATTCCAATTATACGGAGGGGTGGTCTATTGAGTCAGGGACACTCACTTGATTTGGGTTGTGACACCTCCCCTCCCCGCTGCTGGAGATGCAGATAAGTTTGGGTGTGTGCACGACACAGGGATTTAAAGGGCCCTAAATTGAAGCAGTATTTTTAAAAACCCACTGCTTCAATTTAGAGCCCCAGTTTCACCTGCACATGCCCTAGGATGCTGGTGGTACCCTTTCTGAATCATTCCTGGTGCCCTGCTCACTCTGTCTTCATTATGCTGCTTCCTATAAATGTCACAAGAGTTGCATGAAATATAGGTTTAAATTAAAAAATTGCTTGTTTGTTCATCAGTGCTATATTTGTTTGATAGTTATGGAAAGGGAATTTACTGTAGTTGCAACACATAAAAGAACCGGTAACATTATCGGGATTTGTTGTGAAGTTTAGTCAAACTATTATGTCTTATCTCTGTTTGCAATGCTTTTGCAAAAAGTTATTTTTTAAATATTTGGCCATTCATTGTGACTGTTTCTCAAACTGCTTCTGCAATTAGGTATTTTCTGCTAAATTATTTACAGGCTTATCTATGAACATTTGCTATCTGTTTCTGATCATTTATGTCACATGGTTTTGTTTTGTTCCTTCTTGGAATTATTAGAACCTTACAAATGGGAATTTCTCTCCAACCATGTTACGTCCACAAGTTATACCTGAGCATTATTTACCAATCCATTGTAAGAGAAAGGAAAGGAGCTTTTCAAAATAACTGTTAAAGCTTTGGGGGTGGGGTTTGTTTTTGGTTTTGTTTTTTACAGTCAGTACCCTTGCAAATATTTATGGTAGTATTGCCAGTGTGCTTTTCTATTATCATACCTGTAGCATCTCAGTTGTCCTGTATTTTCAGTCAAATGATGAGATGCGTGGATTAATGTGCTTTAGCTGGCTGAATACTCACCGTGCCTTTTTTTACTGGATCTTCCTAATTATTCTAAACAGTTTAGTTAAACATGCAAGGGAATATTCTCCTTTCTGGTCCACATAATATCAATTTCCATTGCTTATTCCTCACTCTGTATGCTACTTATATTGGTGAAGCCATTGAAAAGAACATTGCAGCTGGAATCAGAACACGAATTGCTACTCTGTGCAAAGTGTGTTTTGTTTTCTACCAGAATTCTTTTAATTTTAATTAAACTATCCTACCTAAGAAGGAGTGCATAGTGAAGAGCTGCCAGTAAAATTGCTGCTACTACTACCATGGAAAACAAACAAACAAAAAACACTGGAACAGTTTATCCAGTGAAGCTGTAGAAATTCGTGCATCAAACTATTAATTGTAGGTTACACAAACATTTATCTCAAGTGATTTAGACTCAGGGCAGCTAAACTGCAGCACTGGTACTACAGTACTGCAGCACTGGTACTACAGGTGGCACATGCAGCTTCTGTGTATAGCATGCAGCACATCAGTGAGGGGACAGGCAACACAACATCAGATAGGACAGGAAGCAGAAAGATCAGATCAGGCAGGGAGTGCAGGGTAGGAAACAGAAAGGGGAAGGAGATTAGTCAGAGGAAGGGGATCAGGGTGGCAGTCAGGGAGGATACAGGCTAATTTGTGGCACATCTGCTAAAAAGGTCCCCGCTCCAGTATAGACAGTGATAGAGTAGATAACCTCCAGATAACCTTCCATCACTATTTTTCTACCTTTTTATGATTTCTGGATTCCATTATATTGCAAGGGTCAAATTCTCACTTGATTTTTACCCCTTTGGAGTTGAAAGGGTATGCTATGAGGTAATTTGGACCCAGTTTATTACATCTCATCTTACATATTTACAAAGTTTTTGTTGTTCATCTTTTTTATTCTTTTGTTATTCTCTAAAAAAAATTGTTGTTCAAATACTAGGCTTACAAGGATTAAAGGGGTCACAGGGTCCTCCAGGAAAGATGGGCCCTGCTGGTCCAGAAGGAGCAAAGGGTTCACAAGGAGAAAAGGGTTCAAAAGGAGATGTTGGAGATAGAGGTAAGTGTTTTGATTGTTTTGGTTGGGAAGGAAACAGGCAATGGACCATGCCAAATATGAAAGGAGATAAATATATATTTTAAATGTGTTCCTTTTAACCACATAAGATAAAGAGCTGATTGAAAGTTTCATAATTCAGAGTACTGTGATGAGAACTGGATGGAAGATGATTTAGGATGAATATCTAGAAAGAAATATCTAGAATATGAATATCTAGAAACTCATGAGTTTTGCCTGTGGAAATAGTGTGAATAATCTCTTCAGGAAAATAGCTGAAATCTAAACTCAGAAAAGTCAAAAGATAGCCCTAGTAAACATACTAAAATGAAACAATCCTATATTGTACCGGGGAAAGCATAAATATTCTTATAGTAGAGATGAGCCTAAGCCTTGAAGTTTGAATGAAGATTTTAGCTTGTTTCTGTTTGGACTTTTCTAAAAGTCAGTGGTTTAACTTAATATAGTTCAGAAAAAGATTTTATTTAGTCTTGATCCAGACTAGCTAGGTTGTCATCCCTTAAGTTTTACCTAGAATTTAATTCAGTCTTGTAGTAAACTTCATATGTTGTTTCTGCAGAATCATAAATAACTCTACAACATGTTCACTCCTTGCTTGTTAAGCATCACCATAATATATGGTGAACTTTTCCTTGCCCCTAATTTAAGATCTGTATTCATCTTTACAGACAATATTTAATGAGTTTGAGTTTTTGTTGTTGAGTTCCAAATATTTCTGTCCTCTCATTTCTAGTTTCTAGCACTTTATTTTTTTTTAATTGCTGAATTTAACTTAGCATGATTTTTTTTTAATATGGAACTTTAACTTTGTTTAATTAGCTAAATGGAAACATGAATATCATATTTAATTCATATTACATTGACTATTGACTGTATCTTATGGCATTCCAATTTAACAGTTCTCAGGTTTTTCCTAATAATTTGCTCATGCATACAGGTTGCAACCAGTCAAAAGTTATAATCAAAAGCGGACCTTGACAAGTAACAGTATTACTTTTGACAGGAGGAATAAAATAAATAAACTGCATTAAGGATGTAAATAAATGATTCTTTTCTTTCATTTGTCAGGATTGCAAGGAGTCCCAGGTTTGAAGGGCCATCAGGGAATTGGAGGTCCTGCTGGGCCAAAAGGGGATAAAGGTTCATCAGGTGAAAAAGGAGCAAAGGGAGAAATAGGTAAGTAATTTTCTTTAACCTGCTTTGCAGCTGCTTCTGATCTAATAATGCTGTATTAGGGAATAGGTCATTGATGAATACTCTGCAGTCGAGCATTTAATTTTCTTTTCATTTCTGTAATTGTCCATATAGTGCTGGAAATATTCCAGTTTCATTTGATTCATCTTCCTTTCCTGGTAGAGTTTGACAAAAAATAGCTTCAGAACAAAAAGCAACAGGAATTTTCCAGATGAAATGTACTTTCCATTATTTGTTGCTGCTAGATTTGAAATTATGCACACTCCTCTAGTCTTCCCACACATTCTTCAGTGAGTCAGTAGATCATCAAGCAAAAGCTCCTATTTACTGTAATTAAAAGACATGTAAAGTAAAAATAAACACCTACAAAATGTAACTGCTTTTTCTTTGCCTGTCTCATTCCCTTGCTCATATGCTAGGAATGCAAGGAACCACAGGTTAGCAAGGTCTTCCAGGAAATTCTGGTTCCCCTGGGCCAAAAGGGGACAAAGGCCCAGTCAGTGAAAAGGGAGGAAAGGGAGATGAAGGAGACAGAGGTAAACAACTTAGACCGTACTTATACTACCTGTTAAAAAGGTGTAGTATAGTTTGAAATTACAGAACAAATTAATTGCTGTAATAAATTGCCATAGCTCTGTTGATTTCAGTGGAGTGCCCATTCACATCTGCAGGGAATTTGAGTCACGTAGGTAAAACGTTGTCAAGTGTGCACACTGAAAAGGTAAAAGTTTCCAGTTAGTTAAATAAAAACCCAAAGTCCAGATGCTTATCTGAAAATTAATTGCTTTTGTTCAAAAAATCAAGAGTCAGTTCTTGGAAATAACATCTCCAAAATATATTTTATTGGAAGCATTTTTTAAAAATTCTGATCTTTCTGAGTTTTAACCAGATAGAAAACAATCCATATATGTCTATGTCTATGTGTGTATCAATGTACTGGTATTTTATTTACCTAACTGGAAACTTTGGCTATATAGCTGTTAGAATTTATATATACAGTAGAAATTTAATGCTGTCAAGTCTAAGAGCACAGATTGGTGGGTAAAAGTGCAACAATAATTATCTATAGGAAGTTAAACTGACTTCCCTGATCTTTAGTTAGAATTAGATAAGAGAATCTTGTTCCTCCCTCAACCAGAGTCACTATCTTCATTTAATCCACATTACAGAATGCTCTGGCATGTTAATCTTAATAGAGTTGGTTTCATTTTTTTCCATCAGCAACATTTATATGATAAGACAATGGTTTAAGTAAGTTAAATATAAACTGAATTGTCTGTCTTGACAAGAGTAGCTAACACTCTTAAATAATCTAATGTTCATGGTTGAAATTCAGCAGACATTATCGTATGATGGATTTACATCCAGGATTATACATGCTAGTATTTTGCTAAACAATTGTTGCTCAACCACAAAATCAATAAGCAGATAGTAAAACCCATATACATGTCATTTCATACTTCATCTTTATGTAGTGCTGTATAAATATGTATCAATTCTGAAGGCAAGCCTCTGGGGTAGGGGGCTAAGTAGTATTCATATTTTACAAATGGAGAAATTGGGATTTAGCCTGTGGCAGTTGTGCTTTGTCTAAAATGAGCAACAGCTTCCATCAAAGGTTTGATTAAAAATCAAGGTTCCTGACTCTCAATCCTATGTCCAGGTGAGTAGAAATGTAAGAGCATTTCTTGTTCATTTGGGCCCCTTACATACATTATACTTGAGACATGATTAACTGGTTAATCGCATCTTAAGAAGTATCCTGGGCACACATTTAATCAGTTAGTGGCATGATAAACCAAGCAATAAGTTGCAAAGTTATTACATGAAATATGTGTAATAATAACTTTGTGGGTGGTTTCTATAACACCAATAATTGAATGCACGAAGCGTGCTCCAGGCCTCCAGAGCACACTGGAGCCCTGCAAGACTCCTGTAGGCTCCAGTCATCTGTTCAGGGCTTCCAGCCAGGGGAGCTCAGATCTGCTGACCAGGGCTCTTATCCAGGGGAATGCATGGTGTACTTCTGTGGCTGGGGGGTTCAGATCAGCTAATCTGGCCTCTTAGCTCAGGAATCATATGGTAATCATATGGTAATCGTATGGAATCCTGCTCCAGGGAGCTTGGATCTGTTGACCAAGGCTTCCATCCAGGGGAGCCCCTGGCTGGGAACCTTAATCAGCTGAGACATTCTCCCACCCAAGGGAGCACAAAGAGCTAAGCTTGCTACATGCTAGTGCAGGCAGAGTCCAGTCCAGCCCCCTCTTCTCCCCCTTTCCCCCCGCACTAGCAACATGATATAATGGGATCTGATGCTCAGTCTCCACAATTGTGCCTCCTGCCACACACATATTGAATGCCAAGATATGTATTTGTTACGATTTGTATGGAAGATCTCATTGTGCCTTTAATTTAAAATATGTCCGGAGCCTTGGTGTAGCAGGGCACGACAAATACTGAGTCACTTTCTTAGCCTTGCTACTTTTTTGCTAAGTGTCACTAGTCCGTCTGGTTGACCTCTCCAAGCATCAGTTCTTTGAGTTGCAAAATGTGTAATAATCTACTATTTAGTACAATAAGGATAGCAAGTCTTCAGTGATTAATGTTTATAAAACACACTGGCATCTGATTGTTTTATATTCAGAGAGGAAAAATATCTTCAAATGATCTTGTTCTTTTTGTTTCTGTTCCATATGATCAATTGATAGGGTTACAAGGAGCTACAGGTTCACAGGGTCCCACAGGTAAAACTGGGTTTTCTGGGCCAAAGGGAGATAAAGGCTCACAAGGTGAAAAAGGAACAAAGGGAGACAGTGGACTCGCCGGTAAGTGAAGCAATATTTTGGAATGGAAAAGATTTAATACGCTTTCCCTTTTAATGTGTACTAAAGAATTTTAGGTGACTGTTGATACCCACAAATAGTTTTAGGTGACCCCTGCCCCACCCCCCAAGAAATTGTACAATAAGAGATTTTTCCCTTTCAATGTATATTCAGTTTACCTGAAAATACCTGCCATATGTGTAGCTGCTTAAAACTGTAAAGATAGTAGCAAAACTATTAAAAAATATATTTTATTGGAAGTATTAAAAAAATTATATTGCCATCTTTGTTAAGTTCTATGGCATTTTTAAAAGAGAGATTTTAACAAGAGATCCAACACACTGATCCAGTACATTTATGAATATACATTGCTATGGAGTATTTTAATCTCAGAAATGCAATAAGAGTTATCTTATTTTGGAACAAATGATGAGACATTTTGCCCACTTCACCCAATTTTGAACCACCTATTTTATGCTACCCTTTTAACTCAGACAACTACTCAGGTTTTAGTTTTCATGTGCTAAGCTGATAATAGGAAAATAGCCCAAGAGCATTGTTTGAATCAAGATACTTTTATCATCTCAGTATACAGATTGTTTAATACAGTGTAACTGAATATATGTATATGTCTGTGGTGCACATAGCTTTATCCCTGTATGTCTACATAGTAGGATACATCTTCATTATACAATATATAAAAACAAAATCAGGATGTCAAGTCTTCAACCACTTGTGAACCAACTCACTAGGTACTCTTTAGCAATGTCCCCCAAGTCTAGACTTCAAACTTAACCTCCTCCCATTAGGCAAATTGTTTATCCTTACCCTGTTACAGAATAAATAATGGGACATACCTCAGTCAGTAACAGATCAATGATGGCATAAGCCAGGTCAGGGTGGCACCTGAAAGACTAACTTATTCGGAAAGGCATACATTTTCATAGGCGGCTGCCTACTTCATCAAATGCTATGAATGGACTTGCAGAAAGTATAGATAACAATAAATAAGAAGGAATTCAGTAAGTTCAATACAAAGAGTCAGGTGATGGACAGCGGGGGGGGAATGGGGACAGTGGGGACACTGCCAGGAGTAGCAAAGGTGGGTTGAAGAGATCAAAAGGAATTTAAAAAAAAATTATGTACTATTGAGGGATAGCCCAAGTAATGAAAATTCAGAGTCTGTTGAGACCATACTTAACACAATGCAGTTGTGAAGGATGTTTTGTTACACAACTTAATGTTCAAGTTGGCTTTTAAAGTTTTGCTGTTTAAGAAATCACTACTCTAAGGTCCATGATGGACTGCCTAGGGTTAAAGTGTTATGTCAAATGCTTTTGTGTCTTTCTGGAATTTATGTCAGAGCGAGGAAGGAGGAAGAGATGATTAGCACTATATAAAGTGGACAGAAATGGGCACTACACAAATGCAGTCACAAAAACTTAAGTCTATGAGTGCCACGTGTGTGTAGTATAATGTTACTTATCCTAGAATTTTCCCGAAAAGGTAGAGTAAATAGAACTGATGTAAGTTTTTTATTCAGGGTATGAATAGGCACAGCTGAATATCCTGCACAATTTTTATCACATAACAAAGCTGATGAGTTCAGTTTTAGATCATAATCAAGACAGAGCAGATACTAGTTTATAGTAGGGCTGTGTGAAACATCACCATTTCATTTCAACTTCTGTTTCACCATTTCAACAGGACAGCATCTCGTTCTGAGTTTCATTTATTTCATTCTATTTCATTTCATTCTATTTCATTTTGTTGAAATGGTTTTGTTGTTTCAACGTTTTGCCCATAGGCTATAATGGGGAAGCATGAAACTGCCTATAACTTTGTCATTTCTTGCCTGATGTGGATGAAACTTGCAGGGATGATAGCTCCTTCTGAGAGCACGAAGCATACCACGGTTCAAAGAGATAGGTGCAGGGATTCCTGGGAAACTGCACCTCAAATTCTTGAAAACAAAACTTGTGTCGTGTGTGTGTATTAAGGCACAGCAGGGTGAAAATTGCAGAAATGGTAGCCTCTGCTGAGGCCACAAAGCCTGCCATCTTTCAAGGAGATAGGTGCAGGGGTTTCTGGGAAACTGCACTTTAGGCTGCTGACAAGCAAGACTCATGATGTGTGACTTTGTGTGCGTGTGTTAAGGCACACCCTCACTGGCGCTGGGACCTCTACACAATACAGTCACTGGCCAGCTACACAGTCAATGTCAGAGCAGTCCTTCCCATGTCATCCCCCTCCCTTTCCTTATTTTCTGTTTTCCTGCAGGCAAGCCCAGCTTCAGTGTCAAAACTCAAAATATTTCAAAACTTTTGAAGGTTTGAAGAGTTCTAGTTTTTTGTATGTCAAAACTTTTGAAATGTTTGAACTGCCCTCTTTTAATTTTGAGGTTGTTTTGAAGCCCATTTCATTTCAATTTCACTGTTTTGAGCTTGAAACAATTTGAAACAGCATCAAAACAAAACAGCCGGCAAATTTCACACAGCCCTAGTTTATAGAAAGTACGTTCCTGTGCATACCAAACCATTTAAGTCTGCTGTTCTTTGTCCATATTGTTCTTTAAGGTATTAGTGAGGATAATGCTATTTTTTTCTAGAAATCAACCTCTTAAAAACACAAGTGCGCACTTTAGCAGCGAAGCTGGACACACTGCAAAACAGCTTCTCCAAATACAAGAAAGGTAAATGATTCTGTAGCAGCAACCTATTCTTCAATAATCCTCTATCTCTGATCACTTTAAGCCTTTTGAATTCCAGTTTGATGCATTAGAGTCTTATAATGATTAGACAGTGATTAGATTCATTTTTATAATGAATGAATTATACGTACTTCAAATATAGGTGATGCTTTAAAGCATGGGACAAAGTATTTTCTCTCCCCCAAATAGTTTACATAATAAAGGCCTGATCACAAAAAAGGATTAATTACTTCTGAGGAATGATGCTGAGTATTCTCATTTCGCATTGAGTCCAGTTGTATACTCAGGATCTCAGAGGCTCCTCAGAATAAGTACTTATAAGATCAAGGCATAAGCAGGTAAGAGAAGTTACAGTGCTTTAAATATAATTGTGAAACTGATGAAAGCTCCAGTGTCCCATGTGAATACTCTCAAATCAGTTTAACCTTGGTTGATACTAGGTTATCATGAGTCATCAAGGAACCACATTTAGATCAATGTATGTCAACCAGATTTAAATCAAATAAACAGTACCCGTATGTGGCTTTCCCTGATATAAACCAAGTGATTTAAAAATACATCTTTAATTAAATGGGTGCACTTTTCATTGGTAGACCAGGATGAACATGAAGATAACTAGCTCCACCAGCAAGAATCCTATACTAATCATGCCTTGAATAGGATACCTTTGCTAATTATATGGGCCAGCATTGATTTATTTTACGGATGGGAATTAGGGGAAGCTCTTTAAGATGTGCGTGATAGCATCCAGGCATGTTTGCCTGGAATGGTATGTTGTATTGTCTTGTTTTGTGGCAATGTTACCCTATAACAACAAGATCAATCAAGATGCTACCTTTAATAAATGAAAACCAAATGTGGAAATTTCATCCAATGCAAATTAAATGTTTGATAAATGGTTGGAGAACATTTATTAAGCAAGCTTTCAGGTTCAAAAACCCTTCATCAGGCTAAGGAAGTTTCAGCAGTTGATGTCTCTGACATACTTTAGGCTTGATTTAGATGGATGTCTCAGGCTATGCAGCTACAAGTGCATGCATAACCCTCTCAAAGCACTTACAGGGGCCTGATGAATGTTAATGTGATTTCAGCTTTGCTAAATTTTTGCTGTATAAAGTTTTCAATGACTTTATCCTCTCTTCTGAAGCAATAGGGACAGCAGTATGCATGGCAGTTTCTATGCACTTGCAGATCTGTCCTGCTGTGACCACATGGACTTACATTTCTTCTTTCAGTTCTGTGTGTTTTCTTTCACAAATATCCTCAGAGGTGCTGAACAGAAACTTACCCTTGACATTCATGTGATATGAAGGTTCAGAGTGTAAATGAGAGAGAGGATGGTATTAAGGCTCCTGAGGCTAAAAAGAAAGGCCTACAAAGGATGGAGGATGGGAGTCACCTCCAAGGAGGATTATTCTGCACTGGTCTGGTCCTGTAGGGAACATACCAGGAAAGCCAAGGCTGCAACTAAACTCCAACTAGCTTTGAGCATCAAGGACAATAAAAAGTCCTTTTTCAGATAGGTGGGGAGGCGGAGGAAAAGCAGCGGCAACATTGGACCCCTGCTTAACCAGATGGGGCAACTGATGCCCAGGAAAAAGCCAATCTATTAAATAGGTACTTTGCATCAGTCTTTCATCAGTCCCATGGGACGCCCATGCCCGCTACAAGACAGGGAGTCCAAGTGAGGTTGATCCCCTGCCCTCCATTAATGCTGACTTTGTGAAGGAACATCATGAGAAGCTGACAATCTTCACCCCAGGGTACTCAAGGACCTGGCAAGCATCATAGCCCAGCCTCTAGCACAGATCTTTGAAAACTCTTGGCGCTCTGGTGTAGTGCCCAATGATTGGAAGAAGGCCAATGTGGTGCCTATCTTCACGAAAGGGAGGAAAGTGGATTCGGCTAACTATAGGCCCATCAGCCTGACTTCTATCCTGGGAAGATCTTAGAAAAGTTTATTAAAGAGGCCATCCTTAATGGACTGGCCGACGCCAACATCTTAAAGAATAGTCAGCATGGGCTTGCGGGTAGGTCTTGCTTGACCAATCTCATTTCCTTCTACGACCTGGTGACCTATCACCTGGACAAGGGAGAAGAGATTGATGTCATATATCTTGACTTCAGAAAAGCCTTTGATCTGGTTTCCCATGATCACCTCTTGGAGAAACTGGCCAATTGTTGCCTTGGGTCCTCCACGATCCACTGGCTGGAAAATTGGCTCTGTGGTCAGACCCAGAGGGTAGTAATTGATGAAAGTCACTCATCATGGTGCCTTGTGACCAGTGAGGTCCCACAAGGCTCTGTCTTTGGACCCATATTGTTCAACATCTTCATTAATGATGTGGACACTGGAGTCAGAAGTGGACTGGCCAAGTTCGCCGATGACACCAAAGTTTGGGGCAAAGCATCCACACCAGAAGACAGGCAGATGATCCAGGCTGACCTGGACAAGCTCAGCAAGTGGACGGACGAGAATCTGATGGTGTTCAACACCAATAAATGCAAGGTTCTCCACCTTGGGAAGAAAAACCTGCAGCATCCTTTTAGGCTCGGCAGTGCTATGTTGGCTAGCACTATGCAAAAAAGAGACTTGGGGGTCATCATTGACCACAAGATGAACATCAGCCTGCAGTGCGATGCTGCGGCTAGTAAAGTGACCAAAATGCTGGCTTGCATCCATAGATGCTTCTCAAACAAATCCCAGGACGTCATTCTCCCTTTGCACTCAGCCTTGGTGAGGCCATAGCTGGAGTACTGCGTCCAGTTTTGGGCTCCACAATTCAAAAAAGATGTGGAGAAGCTTGAGAGAGTCCAGAGAAGAGCCACGCGCATGATCAGAGGTCAGGGAAGCAGACCCT
>JAGPOW010002742.1:48723020-48743826 GCA_030014935.1 Caiman crocodilus
CCAGTTTTGGGCTCCACAATTCAAAAAAGATGTGGAGAAGCTTGAGAGAGTCCAGAGAAGAGCCACGCGCATGATCAGAGGTCAGGGAAGCAGACCCTAGGATGACAGGCTGAGAGCCCTGGGGCTCTTTAGCCTGGAAAAGCACAGGCTCAGGGGTGATCTGATGGCCATCTATAAGTTTATCAGGGGTGACTGCCAGTATCTGGGGGAACGTTTGTTCACTTGAGCGCCCCAAGGGATGAGGACGAGATCTAATGGTCATAAACTACTACAATACTGTTTCAGGCTGGACATAAGGAAGACTTTCTTTACTGTCCGAGCCCCCAAGGTCTGGAACAGCCTGCCACCAGAGGTGGTTCAAGCGCCTACATTGAACATGAACACCTTCAAGAACAAACTGGATTCTTATCTTCTTGGGATCCTATGACCCCAGCTGACTTCCTGCCCTTTGGGCTGGGGGTTGGACTCAATCTTCCGAGGTCCTTTCCAGCCCTAATGTCTATGAAATCTATGAATAGTATTTTATTCATTTTTACTATCTGGTCTATCTTCATTTTACAAGGTTATCCTTAGGTAGATGCCTACCACTGATTTATCTCTCTGTTTTCTAGTTATAATGTTCCCGAATGGCAGAATTGTAGGTGAAAAGGTATTCATGACCAGCGGCTATGAAAGCAATTTTGAAAATCTGAAACAAAGGTGTTCTCAAGCTGGGGGCCAGCTTGCTTCCCCTTGGAATTCAGTAGAAAATGCTGCCATCCAACAAATTGTTGCTATGCACAATAAAGCAGCATTTGTTGGCATAAATGATATACAGACAGAGGGGCAGTTCAAGTACCTAAATGGACAAGCCATTACTTACTCCAACTGGGTACTTGGAGAACCAAATAATGATGGCGGCACTGAAGATTGTGTGGAAGTCAATGCAAAAGGTGGGTGGAATGACATAAGCTGTGAAGCGAATCATTTAATCATTTGTGAGTTTTAAACCTACCACATGCACACAACTTGGACATGTGTCATCTGGCAGAAGCTTCCCAAGATAATGGCTTATCTGTGGCTAAAACAAAATTGCCATTTTTTGTAGTAAATAATTTAAGTTAAATCCAGTTACGTTCCATGCTTTAAGTTATAAAAATTGACTGAGCGGATGCAAGCACTGAAAGAAAACTAAACTGATATGGTAGTCTCCTGAAAAAGCCAGAGGAAAAACAAACAGACATTGCGTCATCAGCCGCAAGAGGCCAGCTGCATGCCACGTGTTCATGCCTGAATGTTTTGCTTTCTTATTTCTTATCTGAATTACTTTGATACTTGTCTCAGGCTTCAGTGTTGGTAGGTGCTGTCCAAATGTAAAAGAAGACATACTACCAAAGACCTTAAATTTGATTCTGAAGTTTGTGCTTCTCTACTTAGAAGCATTGGAGGACCTGCGCTTTTCCTAAACATTGTTCAGTTCTTGTGTGGAGAAAGACAACTAAAGAATTTTTTTAATGAATTCAGGAGGTTGAACTGGAACCTTGCAGCAAAGGCCACTTCAGGTTGATCCACCTGTCAATGGCGGCCTGTTTGTTTGGGTAGAGGAAACACGGGGGGCCAGACATAATGCTGGCTGTATCACTTCCTTATGTGGTCTTTATCACAGAAACTGGTTTGTCTTAACCACAGTTGTTTGATGGTCCATATTAAGACATTTTTACAAATATTCATTATTTGAATGTTTTGGAATAAAAGGAATTAATTTAAAACAGCAAGAACAGTTTATTAGTATTACTGACTAATTTTCTCCTTATGGCAGACTTTATAGTTTATGAATGAGAAATATGCATTAAAATATTTAATTAAAATGGAAAATATGGTTATTTGAGATCTCCCTAGAAAGGAAGTAGACTCATCAGGATAATTTTCAGTTATCTGTATTAAAGAGTCCAAAGAGAAATAAAATCTTTGGAATGAAATTGCTCCACTTCATCTTCTTTGCAATCCTGGGATAGATGCAAACCTGTTTATATAGCTGGTCCAAATAACTGGTTAGCAGCTCTGGGATACCACACAATGATCTCACATGATATCAACTTATTTCAGGGTTAATTGAAGGGTAGTTGCTCTCTTGTTTCTGTTGGGCACTTTCCAAATGCTTCACAGATTTCCATTCTCTACAAGTTGTTCAGTGACTGTCCAGTAGACTGTATTATGTAATAAATAGTTTTGTCAAACTTTGTCTTATCAGAGGTGTTTTATGCTTCATTCATTTTAAAGATTATATTTAATTTTCATATGATTAATTGAAATAATACACTTGTCAAACATCTCTCCCTTCCTCCCCACACAAAACTGGATTTAACATTGAGTGAAAATTTAATTCAGTCCAAAAGAAAGGGCTTGGGTTTTAGTTGTAAGAAAAGAAAGGAAAGGAAACGGCATGGTTATAAAAGTGGCAGGAGTTCCCCATTTGCTTAGTGGTTAAAGCACCTATGTCATCTAACTGACATGATTGGAATTCTTATTAGTCACCATCCATTCATGGTACCACCCATGCCACGAGGTGGTATTTTAGCAGTGAGACAATCCGCATTCTCTATGGATGATGATGATGTACTATATTGTATAAGTAATGAAATGTTCATTGGAAGCAAGACTGGAATCCACAGGTCCAACCTTCTGGATAAATCTCTTTACTACAAGGTGGAGGGGAAATTCTCTCTCCCTTGATCTTTCTCTCAATTATTACTTAAGGATTTTTAAAAATGCAGCTTACAATATCTCTTTTTCATTGTTTGTAGTTGGTGTTGCTGGGCAAGACAAAAGCCCTGGTAACTTTATGTACAGCCAATGTTATGACTCTGCTCCTAGCACAGTGCTGAAAAAGGTCCAAAGGTATCCTTTTCTGGCAGTTGTCCTTCATTATTAATGTAGGCCAGTATTTTAACTCAGGCTGTGCACCCAAACAAGAGTGTCTCACCTAATTACTCCTGCCCTGAAGCTTTTTAGCAGGAAGAAAATGAGAATGGGTCGGGAAAAAATGGCAGCTCTACCTCATACTTCTAACTAGTCAGAATAACGAAGCCAATGCAAGGTGGGTGATGATTTACAGATAGCATAGACCAGCAGTAACTCACTGCAACTCAGGAATAAGCCAGTTTGAATCACAGTATTCCCTAGGCCTACTCCTAGAAAGCTCACTTTGCACACCCCATCTTCAAGGCTATGCCTAAAATCATGATCCGGGCATTAAACAATAATAATGCAACATAAACTGTGGTTATTCCCTTTGAATCTCTCTGCCATATCTGTAATTCTCTCAAAAAGGAACTAAAGCTCCTTTCAACCTCTAATTTGTAGCTAATAGAACCTAATTGACCAGACATCAAAGATAATTAGCAAAATGAGCATAATGCTGCCATTTTGGCTAATCAGGAAAAAAAACCCACCCCATTACATTGCAGCCACCTAAAAGCCACTACATACCCTGATATATGTTGATTAAAGACATGGATTTGGATGTCCTGTGCTGCTTTGTCCTCTCACCATTTCTTTTCCCAAGTGGCATGATTTTTGTTGGAAGTTCCTGTCTTCTCTAAGTAATCCTATGGAGAACGGTGACATGAAAATAATATTGGAACATAACAGAAGTCAGTTTCTTGAAATAAAGGAGAGAGAGAACTTGCATTTAAGCATATAAATAGTAAAGCAAAAGAATACACAAATTGAGTATATATAGAACCAAATGATGTTGCAAGAAAGGAGGACCACAGAAATGGATTCCAGTAGCAAGTAAAGGACTAATACTTTTTTTTACTAATATTTTTACTAATTTTATTTTTTTACTAATATTTTTACTAATTTTATTTTTTTACTAATTTTTTTACTAATTTGTAAATATTAACTCCCTTGGGGTTACTTTTTGTCACTTAGTAGCGCATATATATATATATATATATATATATATATATATATATATATATGCTGCTTTATATGTTGTTAATTTTATGGTTTGCAGTACCCCTGTACTTTGGCCATTGTGTTATATTAGTGACTCAACACACATATTACCAAGTCTAATAAAGACTTATCTCCCTGCTTGTATATATTTATAAGTATTTTAGGTTCACATCAAATTCTTCTTCCATTTATTTTATGAACAATGACAATTTCCCTTTTTGTATTCTGCCCTCATTGTCATCAACATTTCAAGATCAGCTGAGACCATGTGCTGTCCATGATGAATTGTTAAAAGAAACTGATTTATTGTAAAAGAAACATTTATTGTAAGGTAACAATAAACTAATTTGTGAACTATATTTTCTATGAGTATATTAGTTTACTTAAGATTATCTCTGTGTTTGGGGTATCTTGTTATTAACTGGAGATAGGGCTGTAAAGGTTTGTGCTTGGAGGGGAGAGCAACAAGGGTGATGTCATGGTAGGTGTGTACTGTAAACCACGAGACCTGGAGGATGAGGTAGATGAGTCTTTCTTCAAACAGCTAGTGCCAATTTCCAGATCACAGGCCCTGGTTGACATGAGGGACTTCAGTCACCCTGACATCTGCTGGAAGATACAGGCAATCCAGGAAGTTTTTGGGGACTGTTGGAGACAACTTCCTGGTGCAAGTGTTGGAGAGGCTGTTTCATTCTTCACCTACTGCTCACAAACAGGGAAGAATTAGTGGGGAATGTAATAGTGGATGATAACTTGTGCAGCAGTGACCATGAGATGATTGAGATCAGGATCCTGAGGAAAAGAAGGAAGAAAAGCAACAGAATAAGGAACCTGAACTTCAGAAAAGTAGACTTGGACTCACTGAGGGAGCTGGTGGGCAGGATCCCCCATGAGGCCAGTCTGATGGGGAAAGATTTATTTTAAATAAGCCTTACTGAGGTCTAAGACTGTGCAAAACTTCAGACCATGATTCAATTTAGAGAAGACAGGAACCAAGTCAGAAGGCAAATCTCCAAATCAGAATCGAATCGCTAGAAGCTTAAAACTTTCTGAATTGATTCATAGACTGCAAATTGATTCAGAAAAGATTCCGTGATTTGGAGATTCAGAGGGCAGTCTTTATGGGGAAACAGAAACTTGGAAGAGGGAGTGGGGGAAGGGGGAGCAGGCAGGGAAGGACTGACATCTGTAGCTGGCCACTGACTGTGAAGTCTCTCTAACTGCCTTTCCAATCACAGTGTCTGGTGGGGGACATAGAAACAGCATAAAACCGCATCCTCCCTGAGCAGCAGCATCTCAAAGGTACCAGTAGGCTTGCTTCCTACTCAGTGGCCTGCTACTTTTTGCTGTTAGAAAGAATTGGATAGGATATAGCTTAGCTTAGCTTAGAATCTCTCTACTTAATACTTATCCAATTCATTTCTTTCAATTCATATTTGTTTTCTTTTTTTTCCTTTTCTCTCTCTCTTTTTGTTTTTTGTTTTTCATTGGCTTTTTTTGCAATATTTCTTAAAAAGAAAGCTTAGTTTTTTCCCTGGCAGTGTGATTCATCACTGTGCAGGGAAGCACATATACAACAAACACGCTCACACACATAGAAGTCAGATATTCATAGAAGAAGAGATTCAGAATCAGATTATATATAGTTATTAGTTATTAATATTATTATAGTTAATTTACATTGAGACTGAAGATAGCACAGAAGTCAGAGATTCAGATTAAGACTAACACAGAACTCAGGGTCTTAGAAGAAGGAGATATATCATTTTAAGTACACATTACAATACAGAAGAAGAACAAGAAGTACAGTAGTAGTCACACATTCACATTAATAGCATATCACAGAAGAAAACACCATATATAGTTATTATTAATCAAAGCAGAGTTCAGTGCATGCAATAATCAAAGCAAAGTCCACATGCAACACAGCAGAATAAAACACACAACACAAAAGGAGTGACACACACGCACAACTTTTGCAGTACAGGAAATATTAATATGAAGTGTGTTAGAAAGGCAGGTGCCAGGTCTTCTGGCAGGGAAGGGGGAGGGGGTAGGGAGAGAGCTAGAGCTGCAATTTCACCCAAACCCCCAAACATAGATGCATTCTCTTCCCTAGCAGCCATGAGGCTTCTGCTACCAGTGGAAGCAAGGAGGTGGGAGCAGTACCTGTACCTGACATCCCTGCACCAGTACTACCTCCCCTAACTCCAAAACTAGGCACCAGCATCAGAATCACTGTCTCCTCCACCCCAATTCCATCTCTCAGCGTGAGCCTCCCACTACCAGAGGAGGAGCTGGATTTGGAACCAGGGGAGCTGACCACCCTGGCTCAAGCAATTCTGGTGATTGAGGGGGAATCAGAGTTTGTGCTCCACACCCCTCAAAGCTCCCCTAGACCCAGGTCTCCTGCTTTGGAAAGCAGCATCTCAGAGGAGGTTGAAGTTGTGGAGGCTCAGGCAAGTGAGGGAGCTCCTCCTGCTGTTGTGCCTCAGCCCGCTGAGGAGGTGGCTAAGGCAGCATCCCCACCCTCAACACAGAAGTGGGTGGGTAGTTCAGTGTGGGAGAATTTTGAGCTGGCCAGTGATCCCAGGTTTGGTTTCTGCCAGCACTGTTGAAGGCAGATCAACCAGGGCAAGTGGATCAAACACTTCACCAGCACAGCAATGCAGCTACATCTCAGGAGGCAGCACCCCCTTGCCCTTCTTGCTGCTCAGCCTAGCACCAGTGCTAGCATGCCCAAAGGGAAGTTACCCACTCACTCCAAAGCCCTTGTCCCCCTAAAGCAGAGGCAGGCTTCCCAAGGAACAGCAGGGGAAAGGTAGACAGAAAGTGGGGTGAGTTGCAAAGGCAAGCAAGATCACCCAGAGCATTGGGAAGATGTTTGCTCTGGATAGCCAGTCCTTCTCCCTAGTTGAGTAGCCAGGGTTTGGGTGGCTCATGGTGCTTGTGGCCTCATCTTACCAAGTGCCTGCATGCACCACCTTTAGCAGGACGGTGGTGTCCTCTCTGTATGAGGCATGCAGGGAGTACTTGAAGGAGGAGCTGCACAAGGCAGGGGCAGAGGTAACCTTGCACTTTACCTCAGATATCTGGTGCAGCCAGGGTGGCAGTCACGCTTACCTCTCCCTCACAGGGCACTCAGATTGCACAGGTGCAATCTGTCAGGCCATTGGTGGCCTCTCCTCCAAGCCAAGGTACTGGATGAGTCCCACCCTGCAAGGGAGATCATAGTGGCCATGAACGGCATGGTGCAGGGGTGGCTCATTGGACAAGCCAAGTTCACCTAAGGGTTCATGGTCACCGACAATGGGGCCAATATGGTCAAGGCTGTCCATGATGCCAACTTTGTTGGCATCTGCTGTGTGGCACACAGGCTGCACCTCATAGTCAGGGATGCCTTGGAGGAGCACAGGGATGCTGGTGATGGCACCACCACCAGTACTGCTACAAGACAGCTAATTTCAAAACTCAGGAAGTTGGTGGGCTACTTCCAGCACAGCATCAAGTGGGGCAAGATGCTGCTGGAGAAACAGGCAGAGCTGAGCATCCCACAGCATAAAATCATGCAGGATGTGGAGACTCAGTGGAACTCCACATATATGATGCTCAAAGGCTGGTGGAGCAACAGAAGTCCATCCATGAGATGGACTTGGTTGGGGAGATTGGGATCATTGACTCCCTAAACAGAGCTGAGTAGGGTACCATTTCCCAGATTTTGGTGGTCCTCATGTAGCAGGAATTGAACTAACATAGCTGATGTTAACATAGAGTGTAATAATAGTGAAATGTAACCATGTTAGTCTTGTCCTGTAAGCAACTTAAAAACTCCATTTTGTATCCTTCTGTTGGACGTATGTGAATAAACGCTGTATAGCTTTTATATATAAGTGTGTGTAAAAGGGTGAATGGTGAGAGAATGTCATAAAGATGGAAGAAGATTTAACTGTTTATGTAAGCAACAAGGGGCCAAATGTAAGTTACCAGTCAGTAAACTAAATCAATGAATGGCTGAAGAATCCCTTTCAGGCTTCGGGCACAAAGAAGATAACAAGGAGAAGAAATGCACCCATCCTGCCAGGTGGGCAGCAAGAACACTCCAAGGCTGAGATAAACTAAAGGCAAAAGAAGAACAACCACAAAAGCAGAAGCTGGGTATTGAAAACCCCCAAAGCACTGAATCAAAGGATGCCAATCCCTATAAAAGAAGACTTAAAAAATGCCAAGTTGGGTGAGTCTCTCTCTCAACTGTGGTTTCATTGGAGCACAGACATGTCTGTTTCACCCCACTCCAAGCTGTTATCTACAGGATCTTTCTCTCATAATAACCGCCCTACCTGCTATCTGCATCTTCTCTCAAAAAGGCCGGGGCCAGCCACCCAGTGCTGTTATTGAACAACTGCTGCTGGTAACTATAATGTCTAAATGGAATGGTTGTTTTGTGTTCATGTGTACCTATATGTAAGTTTTGTGCATGATGATTTGTGTGTGTCTATATGAGTGGTGTGTCTAAACCTCTGTGTCTAATTCATGTCAATAAATGCGACATTTTGCCTTATTTCCCTTTATGAGGTCTCACTTGTGACTTGAGCAGTTGGCAATTTGTGTAACATTTTTGGTGGAGAATGTGTGTGGGGGTCAATAAATTTCTATGTTGTGGATATTGATTAATTTTATGTTATTTGTATAGTACATCTTGTCTGTGTGTTTGTCTGTCATCTGAAGGTGTGTACACTTCCTGATGGTAGAAGTGCAGGGTATGTTGGTCTCAGGTTAGACTGACCACATCAGAGAAATAGAAAAATGCCTGAAGATAGGCAATTTGTTTGACTTGGAAGCCCACTTGTGGTTTGTGGGTAATTTGAAGGTCACTTTGTGGGTCATGAACTACCTATGTAGGGGGATCCGGACTGCCTGTAAAGAGGTCCATTGCTTTGGTTTGAATTTTGTCTTGGGACTTGGTTATATTGGAAAACTGGTCTTTTGGCACATTTTACAGACTAGGATACTGGTTTTGAGTAATAATAAATGGTAACTAAATCTATTAAGTAGACACGGTACCGGGGACTTAAGATGTTTAAAAGAAAAACAGGCCTGAGTGAAGCAGATGTAAAAGATGTAAAAAATCCCCTGCCTATGTATCTGCAGGATGTAAGTCTTTTAAAGTAAGTTCTGCAGCAGTTTGGGCATAGTCCATCAACTTAACAGGCAGTATCAGATTGCACCATTGCAGACTTAGAAAATAAATTTAAAATCTATATGCAGATATATTATATAGCACCACACTCCATGAAAAATGTGTCTGCAGCAATGTGGCATTTATGGGAAGCTACTAAAATCTTTTCCTTCATTTAACTAACTCTTAGGAGGTGTTTTAAAGGGGTTAGCTAAAACTTTTAGTAAAGTAGAGTTGTATGGTAATTGTAACTAGGGTTGTAAGTTTTGTGCAGGAGTGGTGGTTTGTTACTGCTGACTAGGAGACTTGGTTTGTCTGGGTCAGGCAGAGTAGTGGACATACATATTTCCTTTGGGATTAAGTAAGAACCTACTCTTGAGTTTTCAATAGGAAGCTAGACAGCAGAGAAAATCATCTTTCTTCTAGAAAGGCTGTGTAAATGAACAGGGTCCTTGACTTTAGGGTCCTTAGGAAGAGTTAGAGTCTTCTGGTGAAAGAGTACAAAAGTAGATATATGTTTGCTGTGGAGTTCGTAAGGCGTAGGTTACAAGTGCAGGTTATGGCAAGGCAGAGTGTTATGCAGGCAGTGCAGCTTCAAAGAAATCAAAGATAGTTAGAAAAATGTGAGACAAATACTTTGAGATCTTTTGGGCTCAGAAAATAGAGGCAGCCGGTGGCACAGGAAAAGACGATGTATGTTACTGGACATCTGCTCAGGCAGTGGCAGAGAAATTGTGATTAGAAGTGAGGGGGAAACTTGGTTCTCCCCCCACCTCTCCAGTATCAGTAAAGGGCCTAGAAGAGCTAGAAATTGTTACAGGAGTGTAACAGCTTGTTTGGGGAAACATCAGGGTACAACTGTGTAAACAGAGATCAGTGCCCAGAATTACTTTGAGTTACTCTGGGCAGGGAAAGAGGAGTAAGCTGATCAGAGGCATGTTTTGTTTTTTCCCTGCAGAGGCATAGTTTGAAGGTTCCTTTTTGAGGTAGGAAAAGGTTTTTTTTAAAGGAATTCTGTGTGGTGTCCAATTTGTCATCCACAGTCTTTTGGAGGGAGCTAGAATGGCTGGACTGTATGTCTGTAAGGGAGAGAGATAGAGATTTGGTTTGTAGAAGACAAGGCCAGCACAAATTGTGCGGCTGTAAGAAAGAGAGAGAGAAATCAAAATTTAATGGATGGATTAGTTTGCAAAGAGCAAGGCAAGAAGGGGCCACTGATGAGTACAGATTGTGAAGCTTGTAGCAAGGCAAGAAGGGGCCACTGATGAGTACAGATTGTGAAGCTTGTAGCCCAAAAAGGCTTATGGTTAAGATCTGTTAAGAAAAGGAAAACTGGAAGTTAGGTAAGACTTAAATGAAGGAAGTGTTGGGATTCTAGAGAGTTGCTAGAAAGAGAGATCTGGTAGAAAAAGTATTGCCATGAGAGTTAAGAGAAAGAATTGCTAGTCCCAAATACCTGCTAGAGTAAGAGATTCTTTAGACGGGGGTTCAAAACAGACTCACAGAGCACAGAGCGGAATTGAAAGTGGGTGCTAAAGAGCAGAGCCCAGCCAGAGTTTATAAGAGCACAGAAAGCCAGGGACTCAGTCCAAAAGGTTTGTAAGGCAGTTAATGACTTGGAGTACATAAGGAGTTAGATCAGGAGAAAACAGAGCTAGATGGCGTTCAGAGGCTCTAAGGGGAGCCAAGGTAGAGAGAAAGATCTGATGAAGCGTCTGCAGGGCTATAGACCAGGTCATCTGGCAGTCCAGAGAAGGGGCACAAAAGGAAAGACCACTGTTAGAGCTGCCAGAGCCAGAAGCCTTCAATCTCAACTGGCCCGAAGAGGGGCCAGGAAGCCCAGAAGTGAGAAACTGTGCCCCTAAGGAGTGAAGAAAACCATAGCAGGAGTGTGGAAAGTTTAGTCCTGGATACAACCTAAAACTTCCACCCTCCTGGGTGTGGTTAGTAGGGCTGTGCAAACCTTTGGATTCAGATTCAGAGATGGTTCAGATGATTTGGAGGCCGAATCTATGAATCTGAATTGACTCTCTGGAAGCTTTAGGCTTTCCAAATCGATTTGGAGCTTCTGAATAGATTTGGAAAAGATTCGGAGCCAATTTGGAGATTCAGCCATAGAGTATAATGGAGAATCAATTAAATATTGATTGAACCTTTGTTGTTTTTTGTGTGATTCAGATGAAACCTGCAGGAGTAGTAGCCTCTGAAGAGAGCATAGGATGTGCCAAGTTTCAAGGTAATAGGTGAGGAGTTTCTGGGGAACTGCACCTCAAAGTCCTGAAAGCAAAACTCATGCCATGTGTATATGTTAAGCCACAGTGGGGTGAAAAATGCAAAGATGGCTACCTAGTTTCAAGGAGATAGGTGCAGGAGTTTCTGGGAAACTGTACCTCAAACTGCTGACAAGCAAAACTCATGACATAGGTGACACTGTGTGTGTATTACAGAACGGGGGGGGGCTGAAAACTGCAGGGATGGTAACCCCTGATGACGCCACAAGGCCTGCCAAGTTTCAAGGAGATAGGTGCAGGGGTTTGGGGAAAACTGTACCTCAAGCTGTGGACAAGCAAAACTCGTGACGTGGGTAACACTGTGAATGTTAAGATGCAGCAGGGTGAAAGCTGCAGTCCTGCTAGCCCCAGCTGAGGCCATGAAGTCTGCCAGCTTTCAAAGAGATGGGTGCAGGGGATTCTGGGTTCTGGGGCCCTGAACCTGTAGCTGCTGACAGGCAAAACTCATGTCATGGGTGCTTGTGCACTTGTGTATATCTTGGGGCACGGGGGAAGGAGGGGCGGGGTGGAAACTACTACAGGCCTGGATGCTAGGCCCTTCTGTGGCCACAAAGCCTGCTAGCTGTCAAGGAAATCAGTACAGGGGGGTTCTGGGGCCCTGCACCCCTAGCTGCTGACATACAAAACTTAAGACTTGGGTGCTTGTGCAACTGACTGTCTCCGTCTTGGGGCAGAAGCAGTTCTCGGCTCTGTATTGATTCTTTCCTCTTCTCGTGTTACCAATCAATCATGATTGATTCAGGGACCAGCTCAATACACACTAGCTAGCGAGGATAACCCCAGAACAGACACAGTTGCACACGCACCCATGATATGAGTTCTGCTAGGGCACACCTAACAGGCACACACTAGGTGCTCCTACTTGAGAGGAAAGAAGGACCTTACAGTTCCATTTGGCTACCTTTGATGCTGCTGTTGCTATTGGTGCTGAACCAGCTAAGTTCTTTTGACCTGCTGCTGTTTACCGTGGTGGGCCGTGCTGAGGCTGTAGGGGAGGAGGAGACCTCACTGGGGCACACTGTCATGTTGTGCAGAGGCCCCTGCACCAGAAAGGGCACATCTGAACACACACACAGTGTCACCCACCCATCTCATGAGTTTTGCCTGCCTGTGGCCAGAGGTGCAGGACCCCAGAATCCAGACTTCTCCTGCACATACCTCCTTGACAGCTGGCAGGCTTTGTGGCTGCAACAGGGCCTAAAAGCCAGGCCTGCAGTAGTTTTCCACACACCCCCCCATGCCCCAAGACAGACACAGTGGCACAAGCACCTATGTCATGAGTTTTGCTTGTTAGCAGCCAGAGATGCAGGGCCCCAGAACCCCTCTGCACCTATCTCCTTGACAGCTGGCAGGCTTCAGGGCCACAGCAGGGGCTAGCAGGCCTGCAGTAGCATTTTTCACCCCCCTGTACACTAAGACAGACACAGCTGGCAGGCTTTGTTGCCACAGAAGGACCTAGCAACCAGGCCTACAGTATTTTTTTCACCTCTCTGCCCCCTAAGAGAGACACAACGGCACAAGCACCCATGTCACGAGTTTTGCCTCTTAGCAGCCAGAGGTGCAGGGCCCCTGAACCCAGACTCCCCCTGCACTTATCTCCTCGAGAGCTGGCAGGCTTCATGGCCACAGCAGGGCCTAGCAGGCATGCAGTTTTCACACCCCTGTGCCATAACACACATACACAGTGTCAACTATGTCACAAGTTTTCCTTGTTAACAGTTTGAGGTGCAGCTTCTGAGAAACCTCTGCACCAATCTCTTTGAAACATGCCAGGCTTTGTGGCCTCAGCAGGGGATATCACCCCTGCAGTTTTCACCCCACTGTGGCTTAACACACACACACACGACATGAGTTTTGCCTTCAGGATTTGAGGTGCAGTTTTCCAGAAACCCCTACACCTATCACCTTGACACTTGTCAAGCTTCATGCTTTCAGCAGAGGCTATCACCCCTGCAAGTTTAATCTGTGTGGCAGAGCACTTAGGTGCCCTGCTCCTTTAAAGAGTGGAAACTGCAAGGGAAAGAGCCCTAGCAGTGAGTAGGGAGCCCCAGCTGCTGGTTATCAGGGCAACCAGAGTGAGCTAGTGGCCCACACCTGCCAGCAGTCAGCTGACCAGAAGGGGCCTGGCTCACATATAAACCCCAGGGCTGAGGCCAGGACAGTAGTTTCCTGCTAGCAGCCAAGGAGGAAGGAGCTCTCCCAGAGCAGCCAAAGGGGAGAGGCCTGACTGCAGGTACTCTGAACCTGGTGAGGGATGGAGCACCCTTGTTGTGGCTTGAATGATGTTATAGCCAGCCAGCTTGGATTTATGTTGTAGCCCAGGGGCTTGTGTTTTGTTTGCTGTTTTAGATCACCAGTGGTTTGAGGGAGGCTATTAGGGAAAGGAGGAGGCCTCATAGGGAACTCATGGCAATATGGGGTCCCTGGCACCAGAGAGGGTGCAGCATTTGAGGATGCACCAACTGTGGTGCTAGAGAGGGCACAGTACTTTGCAGGACTGTGGAAAGCCAAGGCACCAGAAAGGGTGCTGAGTGAGACAGGGCTGTGGAGAACCCGAGTGCCAGTAAAAACACAGTACAAGACAGGGCTGCAGAGAGCCCAGGGAAGACCAGGGGGCCAAATTATAACAAGGCCTAGACTGAACAACGTCAGTTCCATCTGTACCATGCGCCAAGCCTCAAAGGGGGGGTTGGAGCCATGCATAGCCCATAAGGCTGGGGTGCCCTGAAACATACCCATTGCAGAATGGGACCCACAAGGGGTCCAGGAGCCAATGGGGTCAGAGTACAGCAAAACTGCCCAAGTTGACATAAAGGCAGCCTCCCTGTTATATATTTACCATCAAAGATGTGGCAGGAGAGAATCAAGGGAGCCCATTGGGCCAACTTAGCACAGTAAGGGGGCCATGGGGAGATCATGGCCATCCTGAAGGACCCCATGCCATGACAATCTGAATCAGCCAAAAAAACAACAAAGTTCTAGATATTTAATTGGTTCCCCATTAAACTCTATGGCTGAATCTCCAAATCGGCTTCGGATCTTTTGAAGCCAATTCGGTCAAACTGAATCAGAAAGGAGATTTGGATCTCCAAATCAAATTTCTGGTATTTGAACTGGCTGAATCCATGTCGAATAGTTCCCTATTCGAACAGGCCTTCTGAGGGCATAGTAATGAAGCATCCCAATGTGCACAAAGACTAGCAAGTATTGCAGAAAACTAGCTTGGCTTAGCAAGGAACTCTTCAGTGAGCTAAAATACAAAAAGGAAGTTTACAGAAGAGGAATCTTCAACAAACAACTGAGGAGGAGTATAAGAGTATTGCTTGTGCATGAAGGGATGAAATCAGTAAGGCCAAAGTGCTATTTGGAGTTACGGCTAGCAAGGGATGTGCAGGGTAACAAGAAGAGTTTCTACAAATATATTAGCAACAAGTGGAAGATCAGGGACATTGTGGGTCCCTTACTTGAATAGGGGAAGCAGCCTAGTGACAGATAATGTAGAAAAGGATGAAATACTCAGTGTCTTTTCCACCTCAGTTCTCACAGACAGTGTCAGCTCCCAGACTACTGGAAACAAAAGAACAGGTTAGAGACTATTTTGAAAAGTTGGATTTATATTTATATCTGGGGTCAGGCATGGTCCACCTGAAGGTGTGAGGGAATTGGCTAGTATGATTGCAAAGCCTTTATCTTTTGAAATCTTGTGGTGACTGAGAGGTTCTGAATGATTGGAAAAGGGCAAATACAGTATTCATCTTTAAGAAAGGGAAAAAGGAAGATCTGGGGAAACTATAGACTGGTCAACCTCACCTCAGTCCCTAGAAAAATCATGGAGCAGATCTTCAAAGAAGCCATTTCTAAGTACTTGGAGGAGAAGGTGATTAGGAACAGTCAGGATGGATTCACCAAAGGTAAGTCATGCCTGACCAACCTGATTGCCTTCAATAATGAGATGACTGGCTCTGCGGATTCAGGTAGAGCAGTAGACAATGATATACTTTGACTTTAGTAAGGTTTTTGATATGGTCTCCCACAATGTACTTGCAAACAAGCTAAGGAAGTATGGGTTGGATGAATGGACTATAAGGTGGATAGAAAGGCTGGATTCTCAGGCTCAGTGAGTAGTAATCAGTGGTTTGATGTCTAGTTGGCAGCCAGTATCTAGTGGAATGCCCCTTTAGTGGGGTTGGTCCTAGGGCAGGTTTTGTTTAATATCTTCATCCTTGACCTGGAAGATGGGATGGAGTGCATCCGCAGCATGTTGGCAGATGACACCAAGCTGCAGGAAGCAGTAGATGCACTGGAGGCTACAGCTAGGATTCAGAGAGCCCGCCTAGCTACCCACTCTTTTCTCCATGTTGTCCTTAAGACTTCAGAAATGCTTGATACCTTTCTTGTGTGAATAATGAAATGATCAATTTAATATGATCTCAAGAACCTTTCCATTGTGAATACTCTTGCAAAAAAATGTATTAATGGTACTACTGACAATTACTCTCCTCTGCAGTTCCCCTCACCCAACTTTACATAACTATGTGAATTTCCCATGACTCTAAGGCAGGCATCTTGTCGTGGATTCAATAGGGGACTGCTAAAGATACCCTGGTCTTTTTGCAAAGTCAACTGCTTTGGCACAGTTCTTGAAGGCTGGCTGACCATGGAGAACACAATGCTTCCCCAGTCCTTAGCTCAGGATGGGGAGTCCTGCCATGGTTTCCAGGTTCACTATCCTAAAGCTGGGAATCTGAAAGGGTTGGCTGTCCTAGGAGTCCTGAATCTAAGAGTAGCTCTCATGGCTTTCAAAATCTATGCTAGGGAGTCGATGCCTGGTGCTTAAAACACCTAGGACAATTCCAAGGTAGAGCAACAAAAGTGTGGAAATCTAAATAGCCCTACCATGTCAGGCTGTGAACAGTAGTTTGCTGCACCCAGTCTATGGTCACATGCCTTACTTTAGGCAGAATGAATGTAGAACAGGAATAGGAGTGCAGCTCTTTGCTGCTCAAGTCAAGCCACTTGGGAGAAACTAGTGTAACTTGGGGGTGGGGGGGCCAGGCAGGTCCTGGAAGATACTAGCAGGTCTGGAAGGAGTTGGGATGGATGGGGGCTGGCAGGTCCACTGGGGAAAGTATTTGATGGGTCTCTGACAGGTGAAGGAAGGGGTTGCCCAATTGTTGGACCCCAGACTTAATTACCACCTAATTAGGATCACCTAATTAATAGATGACTTGCTTAGTCCAGCACCCAAGTGAGGTGATTCTTGGCCTAGCACTGAATAATGAGTTGATCAGGGCATATCTGTCACCAATCAACCTGGCAATTAATAATACTATAATTTAGTAAGGAAAAATTACACAAGTATATACAGGTATCTCAAATTAAATGGTTTATTACTCAATAACAGGTGAGTATAAACAGAGTATAAGCCAGTCAATACAATCAGTAAGAACAAACTATACAATTCCTAATTTATACTAAGCTAAACATATTCCTATTATCTATAATCTACCTAACATATATATGACTTGAGCAGCAAAGAGCTGCATTCATATATAGATTATTTAAAATTCACACCTACCTTGACTGTGTTGTTATTATAAGGAGGAGAGGGATCTTTATTAACTCAGGATTCTGCCACCTCAGGTCACTTGAGCAGAGCCAGCACCATGGACAATTGCTTGCTGGTGGCTTAGTTTCCATGTATAATCAGGGAAACCAAACAAAGTGGGGAAAGTGGAGCAGAGGAGAATGGGCGATACTTAAACACATGGGAGAGTAGAAGGATGCTGCCTTAAGTTCTATGCACACCTGGAGGGCACAGAACCCTGTGAGCCAACCCTGGCTAGTCTCACTGGTGACCAGAAGATCCACAGTGGTGGGGACCAGTGGAGTCTCGCCAAACGTGGAGGCTCATCACTGCGTACCTCCATGGTACATTCACCAAACCATC
Source organism: Caiman crocodilus (assembly GCA_030014935.1). Classification (NCBI taxonomy): domain Eukaryota; kingdom Metazoa; phylum Chordata; order Crocodylia; family Alligatoridae; genus Caiman; species Caiman crocodilus. The sequence goes on from JAGPOW010002742.1 coordinate 48,740,380, forward strand.
CTGTCACACTTCTCTGGATCAGTCGCACACTCCAACTTTCACTCATAATCAATCACACTCCAATAACCTCAAACACTCTCTGTTTACCACTTGATCCCTCACAGTTGCACCTGCATGCCACAACTACCTCAGACCTGTGCACAGATGCATCCAAACACACCTGGCTACCCCAGACATGCTCAGACACATACAGACCTGTCAATCAAGGGATTTTTTTTTATATGGGTAGTGCACCCCACCCACCATGGCTCTGTACACAGCTCATGGGTGTGCACACAGCATGTTACTCCAGTACCTTCATGGGTAGCAACTTGCACTCACTCTGCAAGACCAGGTCAGATAAAGGTCATGGACTAACTTAGAACCAAACAGTTACAACATAGTTTGTGGCTCAAATTTCATCTCCAACACAATGAGGGGGCTGTGGAGCTGAAGGGGCTAAAAATAGCTCAGTCAAAGTCAGGTGGCTTAGGAGTAGTACAGCTCCTGATCTGGGGTGAGCAGCTGAGTTTTTCCAGACTCCAGGGCTATACTGCAAATGCATGCAGACATTTGTGAAACTGGGTTATCCCTTCCTGAGAGACTGAGAGGAGCTTAATCCAAACTTGAATTGTCATTTTGGGGGTTACTTGTTTGGATTAATTTTGTTCCATCTATATACCCTTAAATCCTCCAAATGGTTTCATAATTGGTCATTAGGTCAACCTAATCCTAACATTGTAGTACCTGTATGTACACTCACTGATTCAAACATGACTTAAATGTTTCCAACACATCTAAACATACACATTCATCTTCAACTTGTTTTGAATTTTCTAGATACTACACTTCAAACTGTAAATTCTCTTCAGATATGCCTCCATCATGCATGCATTCAGCAGTAAATAAAAAAAATTGTTACCAAGCAAATGGTAAAGCCTAGATTTATTCCAATTCCAAAACAAGTCCAGTAAAGAGAAACACCTGAAAAAATATATGAGACTATTTTTTTTGTTTGGTTTTTTTTTTTTTTTTTTTTTTTTTTTTTTTTTTTTTTTGGGGGTGTTCAAAAGATTGTGGGGATCAAGGGTACTATTGTTTTTGTGGTTGTGTACGGGGCCATAAAAAGAATAACATAACGTATATATCAATTGGCTTCACTACCTCTGTTGTGTCCATATTACACAATTTGAAATTCTGAAATTATTAGGCCTGGGCAAAGTGGCTAGCATTCACTTCAGGTTCAGCCAGTTTGGGGGACAGTGTTCGATTTGGTGATTCAAGTCACTGTCCCAAATCAGTTTGACGAAATCTGATTTGGTTGCTGCTGAATCTCCGTATCAGCCAGGCATATCCCCCGCCTGCTATCCCAGCCCCAGTAACAGCTGCCCCAGCTCCCAGTACTTTGAAAAAAAAAAAAAAGCCCTGGCTCCCAGGCAGGGGAGCAATTCCCCTCTGCCTCACACTGCATGGGGGACTCTGCACAAGCCCTTGACTCCTCTCACTCTCCCAGTCCCACCATGGCTGCCCTATTTTTACTACTTGGGGCAAAATAACCCTGTCTGGCTCCTTACGGATCTGCAGCCACGGGGAGCTAGAGCCCAGGGCCAGCACCTGTGCTGTTCCCAGAAGTATAAAAAGCTGCCCTATCCTGGCCTCAGCAGTACAAAAAGCTGTCCTGGCAAATAGCTACTCACTCTTGGGAGCTTCTGGGTCCCAGGCAACTGGTACCTGAGGACACTACTCCTTGTGTCAGCTGGATTCCTGAAGCAGCCCAGACAGTTCCCTGCACCCTTTACCCACTGCGGCAGTCTGACAGTGCAGTCTGCTGCCTGTCTGTGACCTGCTGCACAACTGACATGTGTGCCCTGTGCCCGGCCACCTAGGCAGCTATTGACCAGAAGATTTCTGGGTGTGGTGGCCTGCTTTGAACTGTCAAGGCATGTCCTCCTGGCCCCATTTGACCAGAAGGTCAGCCACAGTCAGCTGGGTCCAAGGTGCCAGCTTTGAGCAGGCAGAGTTCTTCCACTGGCCTCCCTAGCAGGAATTCTGGTGTTCCCTATTGGAAAACTGAAAAATCCCTGATTAAAAAAAACCCCCAAAATCACTCTATAAAATACCCCAAATCCGTGTTCCTCCACAGGTAAAACAAAAGTCCACTATAAAGAGGGAAAGAGAGAGTGAGATAGAGATAGTGATCAATTGGACAATGTTTTATTAAATATCTACAGTATTAAAGCACTGGCTATTGGGGGGGGCTATGGCCACACAGGGGTTATGGTCCCCACACAAGGGGGGCAAATGGCCCCTGCAGGGACTACCACCCAGGCCCCTGCAAAGTCCACATGCCCCACCTCAGCCCCCTGAAGGCTGCCTCACACAGCCCCACCCCCCACTTGCACCCCCCGGTCCCCATGGCTGCCCCCCCAACCCCCGGCATTGTAACTTTAAAAAAAAAAAAAAACAAACCGAACGGCCCCCCCCCCCCCCAAGAAAATGGAAAAAGAAAGCCTCTACTTACCCCAGGAGCAGGGGCTGGGAGGGCTCCAAGGCCCCCTGGCAGAGCTCCCCTTGGGCAGCACAGGGCAAGAGGGCCCAGGCTGGGGTCGCTGGGGCTGTTCCTCTGCCCCATGCTTGCACACCCCTGCAAGTGATCCTGATGGCAGCTGAATTTCTGGTAAATGCTATGGGGGTTGTTTTTTAATTTGAGCATGCTGGGATGGAGTGGGCAGGGAGTGGAGGTCGCAGGGGGTTGGGGGAGGCTGAGGCTTGGCATGGCAGGGATCGGGGGGACTTGGGGACAGGTGGGGGGTGGGGAGCTGAGAGAGCCAGCATCACTGAGATCTGAGGGACAAGCAGGGGGTGGGGCTGGGTACTGCTGGGACCAGGGACCTTGGGGGAACAGGCAGGGGGAGGGGCCAGGCTGGAGAGGCTGGGCACTGCAGGGACTGGAGGGCTGAGGGAGTGGGTGGCGCCAGCAGGGGTCCCCCCCATAGTCCCCTCCCCCCTCCTCCAACCCTCCTGACCCCTTACCAGCACTGAAGCCCTGGTGCTGAAGCAGCTGCTTCAGCACCAGGGTGAGGGGCCAACCACAGAGATGCTCTGGCAGCAAGAGTGTCTCCATGGAGGACCCAGCCTCCTGTTGTCTTAGGACATGGTCCAGGACTGTGCTTTGCCCCACTTTTTTAAACTTTCTTTTAGACTTTCGTTTTTTTTCTCCCCATGCTGAAGTTTGCAGCACGGGGAACATTTTTCATTCCCAGAAGTGCCTCTTGCCCCATGTCACAGGGGTTTGAGATGGGGCAAGAGGCACGTGCACACTCATCTAGATGTGCCCAATAAGTCTATAAAGCATGAGGGAACCAATTATCTTTGCCTAGCCAGTGTCTGGTTCCTCATCCAACAAGTCTGTTCCCTCTACTCCAGTTATACTTATGTCTCCACTGATTCCAGATGTTTTTTTTTTTT
>JAGPOW010002742.1:48743926-48795207 GCA_030014935.1 Caiman crocodilus
TTTTTTTTTTTTAATTTCCAGGTCCCTCTTCAATTTCAGTCCAACCCCTCAACCCCACTCCATCATCATTTCACAGCTCTTTTTTCCAGTTTTTTTCCTAGTCAGTTCTGTTTTCCCCCTGTATCCAGGCTACTAGCCAGATGCATCTTCCTTCCACCCACTGCTGGTTCTCATTTTCAATGACTTTCTGCATCTTGCATTTAATATTCATTGGATAAAATAGATAGTTATCAATGGGATTCCTTCTGCCTCACTTAGGGGTAGAGACAGAACTTTAGGACCTATCTCTTCAATTCTGTGTTGCTTTGGGCAGATTGCGTTCTAAATCAGTAGTGTATCAGTCTCTGGGTGGCATTTTATGTAGACAAATTAGCATTGCTGATTCACAGTGCCCAAGATCATTAAACCCTTTTGTCATGGCTGGCTAATTCAAACAGGCATTTTTCTTTTTGTGTACAGCATATAACAATGTGTATCATATAACTTTTGCAATGTGACTACAATAATAAGTCAAACAACAAATCAGTTCAGGTACTTTGTGGCAACATATTGCTATGGGGAGGATTAATAAGTTAAACAGAATCTAATGGAATTCACCCTTGTTTTGGTGGGGGGCGGGGGGTTGCAGGTAGAAATTTTGACTGAGAGGAAGTTGGCCCATTTCCAGTCTCTCTAAATTGTGGGTTCTAAATCCCTGGGCCACAGCCCAGTGCCGGGCTGCAGCAGGTCGGCTGCCAGTCCATGGCATGATCAGCTGCTGGACCAGAAGTGACCGTAGACTGGCAAACCATAGCCCCCCAGAGCTGGGTGGAGAGGCTGCAACTCCTTCTGCAGGGCCCACAGCAGTGCAGAATTTGCTCCCCCCACCCCCTGCCTGGTGGGTGGAGGTATCCTTACCTGTCTTCTGGCCACAAATTCTGTCCATGGTCAGCTGTGACTCCTGGTCCACTTCCAGGTTCGCTGGGAAGCATGCAGGGGGGGCTCCCCTGCATCCCTCTGGCTCAATAACTGGTGCCTTCTGGGTCTGGGTTAGCACCTGGGGTTCACCCTGTGGCCAATTGCCAAGTTGGAAGAGGCATGGAGGGCTCCCAGCATGCTCCTCGGTGGACCTGGAAGTAGACCAGAAGTACTTCCAGTGCACTTCCAGGTTCACAGCCAAGTACATGCCCCCCACCTCCCCACACTCCTGTGGGGTTCTCCATCCACCCCAGCATGGCAGTGAGCTGTGCCTGGTAGCTCAAGGTATGTAGAAAAAACATTTAAAGCTGTGTCTATGTATGAATTGCTGATTCTCCAAATCAGCGTTGAATTTTCAGATTCATACTTGGCCAAATCAAATTGGGGACAGTGATCTGAATCAATTAATCAAATCACTGTCCCTGATTCAGTCTGAATCTGAATTGAATAGGGCCTGCTTTGCACGCCCCTACTGTTTAACTCATGTGTATCAGTACAGGACCATGCAGGTGCAACAGTTACAGCAGAACATCTGCTGTGTACTCCTAGGCAGCATCTTCCCCTCTCCATTAGCAGTGACTAAAATGAAATGTTATCCATAACCTTAGTCACCAACTTGTTTATTTCTTTACTTATAACCAGCAGTAACAAATTCTTTAGTTTTCATCTCACTTCTGGTAAGTCTCCAAGGAGCAAGACTGCATGGCATATGAAGATACAGTTAGGAATGTGCTTCCTTTTATTTTAATTGTTTGGTTCAAAATGGACTACTCTAAACTATTAAGAGTATTTACTTATTACTTTAGTCTTTCAAGCCAATTTGCTTGGATTTATAAAGCAAACTATGCAGAAAACGTTCTTTGTTAAAATCTCAATAATTTTTTTGAGGTTTTGCTAGAAAAATGTGATATACGTTTCTGTTGGTTGTATCAAAGACCACAAACAGACACATAATCTATTAAATTAAATCTCATTAGCTCCTTTCTGAGGAACCCAGGGGTAAGTTTTCACTCAGCTGATCCAACTATCTGATAGCAATTTTGGTTACACAGATTCTTCTATGAGTTCTTTGCATAATTCCAGGTTACCACAGTGATACCAAAATTGTGTGTTGTTTTTCTTCTCTTCTATACTTTATGTATTTCTTTTAGCTTTCAACTGAGTTTTTCTGATATTGCTGCTGATAACTAATGTAATGTATCAGTGCAAGTTTGGATCCAGGATCATGGCAAGGGGAGAGTGACCTCACCCCCTTTCCTGCATGCCCAGGAAAGAAAGCTCACTGCATATGCTCGAAACAGCCAAAATAAGGAATGCATGATTGCACCCCACTTGTCATGATCTTCAATGTCTGAGCTCACCAATATGTCAGTACAGTTCCCATGTGACATGAGCTCAGCTAACCTGCTGATCACTGCAGGCTCTGACTGGAGCTCATGCTTTTGGATGTCTCCAGACCCCAGGGGGTGAGTGCTGTTGCTGTTTGCACTCCCCCCACCACCCCCTCCACACCCTCACCACTGAATTCAGCAACAGGCGAAAAGAGGGGAAAACAAACAGCAGCAAAAATTTCCCCATGCAACTAAGGAAAAATATATAGAGACAATTACAGTATATTACTGTACTTGCATTCATGTAACCCATGATCATCATCATAGTACAATTATAAATAGAATAATTATTCCTATTCCAATGCTATTCCCAATAGTATTATTTGCAAAGGCTTTACTTTGTGCTCAATACTTCACTTGTTCTGATTTGTGAAGAAAAGGAATGCTTAAAGACAGCTGTTTTCTACAACACGTGTGACCTGACAAAACCGCCATTGGCATCAGCTGGACTGACTCTTAATAATATATCATCTTCCTTGTTGGCAGGCCTTTAATACAAGAATAACAGTCTTCAATTAAATAGGAAAGTCATCAGTGAGTCCATAGATGATGGAGGAGGCCAGTCCAAGATCCTCACATGACTGCAGATATGGCGAATAGTTTTGAAAGGAATGATTAGATCCTGCAGATATCAGGTCACAATTCTTTCCCTTTTTCTAGCCACAATCATAGCGAGCTAAGTTCATTCAAAATAACTTATACTTTGTACATCACAGTGCCACAGAGGACCACTCAGTGCTTAAGTCTCTCAGGTACTGATGTTAAAGTTTCATTTCTTCAGATTGACCTTCAAAGTGTTCTTGAATCTCTGCTTTTGCCTACTTGTTGTGATGACCATCAGTGAGCACACAAGGAGTCATTATTCTGTGGTTCAAGGATGGATCAACACTCTTTAAAGACAGCTTCAGCATCAATGCACATTGGAAGGAGCCCTTTCGAGAGCTTCTGACCTGAGATTCTAATGTAGAAGACAATACCATTGAAGTTTTCCACGACACCCTAGTAAGGACTACCTGGCAGAGGCCTTGAAATCCATTAAGCAGAATAAGCATATGGTTCTGACGGAATACCAGCTGAAATGTATAAACAAGATGGAAAAATTTTCTCTCACAAAGTCTGCATTGTTACTAGGGGTGTGCAAAATGGGTCATATTTGATTTGGATTTGGATTAGACCTGAATCGGGGACAGTGATTCAATTTGTTGATTTGTATCACTGTCCCCAATTCGATTCAGCTGAATCCGAATCTGAAGATCAGATGCTGATTCGGAAAATCAGTAACTCAGCCATAGGCACAGCCTTAAATGTTTTTCCTATGTACCTCAAGGTACTGGTGTGGCTTGTGAATGCTGCGATGCTGGGGCTGATGGATTGTCCCACAGGAGTACTGAAGAGCCACAGCAGGCTCGGTGGTGGACCAGAAGTACCCGGTCCTCTTCTGGGTTCACTTCCAAGTCCAGTTGGAAGTGTACAGGGCTCACACCTCCCCAAGCCTCCCCAGCTCAGTGATCGGCCACAGGAGGACTCTGGGTGCCATCCAGGCCCAAAAGACACCTGTTGCCAAGACAGGAGGGTGTGGGAGGGACCCCCCCCCATGCACTGCCTAATGGACCTGGAATTGGACCAGAAGTGCTTCTGGTCCTTTTCTAGGTCTGCTGCCAAGTGCTCTGGGGAACCCCCTGTGCTCCTGTGGGATATTCCATCCGCCCCACCATCTCAGCATTTCATGAGCTGCCTGGTACCTCAAGGTAAGTAGAAAAAATATTTAAAGCTTTGTGTATGTCCAAATATCTGAAGCCTATAATTGCACTATTGCAGTATTTCTGGATAGTCGTTTTAAACTGTATGTGGTGATGACATTCATAGCCTGCTCCTAGTACAGTAAATAGACACAGAAGAAAGTCCAAAGTAACTTCTGGGCAACTGTTCTTTAATATTAATTTCTTCTGGGTCTGTGACTCAATTATACTCTGAAACAGAGCAGGCAAGCAGAGTGAGAAGGGAAAGGAGTAGAGGCAGAGGCAAACCTTAGTTTTGTTTCCTGTTGTTTGCTGGCCACTAACTAAACCAGTATATGATGGGTGAGGATTTACTTGTGGCATTGTTTAGGAGTAAGTCACTGCATCCCACAAATAAATGTGACTAACAGTGTCTCTGGGGGCTACTCCTAGTGGAACTGCTACAAAGCTATCCCCAAGTTTGCTTCACAGACTAAATAACTAATTCCAATGTACACCATTTTTTAATATTTCTTCTGCATGCAGCTATGCTTATGGATTTTCTCTTCAGCCTAAATGAAAGACTAAAACCATTTTAATCTCTTTGTTTGGCAATAATATGACTAAGCTCAGCAAACTTGTAGCACCAGAGCATATCAATAAAATTTGCAAAGTTCTGCCATTAAAGTTACTCAACAAAAGCTTCTAGCCTTTCTTCGAGAAATTACTACCCTGATACACAGTGATGGAAGTTAGTTGGATGTACTTGGTTTCTGTGTCCTCCTACGTCTTTTTTTTCCCAAACAGCACAACATCTGTTGTAAAAATATTCTACACTGATATTTCTGAAGGCAACTATCAGATGGGGTGCATACATAGAGTACTAACTTTCTGACAGTTAACCTGACTTATTTTTTAAAGTTGACTTAGATGTCAGAGCATACACATGTATGGGGAATATAGATTTCATAGACATTAGAGCTGGAAGGGATCTTGCAACATTATTGGGTCCAACCCCCTGCCTAGGGAGCAGGAAGTCAGCTGGAGTCAAATCATCCCAACAGATAAGCATCTAAGTGTTTCTTAAAAGTGTCCAGAGAAGGTGCTTGCACCACTTTTGGAGGGAGTCTATTCCAGTCTCTGGGGACTTAGATGGTAAACAAGTTTTTTCTTACATCCAGCCTAAAACAGTCTTCCAGGAGTATGTGACCATTAGTCTTCCCTTGGGGTACCCTGGTGAACAGATGTTCTCCCAGTTCCTGAGGCACATCCCTTATATACTTATAGGCTGCCACCTCGCTTCTCCAAACTGAACAGTCCCATGGCTCTCAGGCTCTCCTCATAGGGCCTTCTCTCTTGTCCTTTAATCATGCATGTGGATTTCCTCTGGACTCTCTCAAGCTTCTCCACATCCTTTCTAAAGTTCAGAGCCCAGAATTGGATGCAGTATTCTAGCTGCAGCCTCACCAAGGTGGAGTAAAGAGGGATGATAACTTCCTGGTTCTTGCTTGAGATGCATCAGTAGATGCAAGCCAGAGGTTTTTTGCTTTGCTGGCTGTGGCATCTCATTGGTGGCTCATGTTCATTTTGTGTCAATCATGATCCCCAAATCTTTCAGGTGTGATGCTAGTGAGTGTAACACTGACAAGCCTATAAGTATGATGTGGGTTTTTTCTCGCGAGATGGAGCACCTTGAATTTCTCAGTGTTGAATGTCATCAGGTATTGATCTGCCCACCTTCCAAGCCTTTCCAGTCAGTCTGAATTGCCAGCCTATCCTCTAGTGTGACCACACTTCCCCATAATTTTGTGTCATCAGTGTACTTAGCCAGTCTGCTTCTGACACTAGAATCCAGATAATTTATAAATACATTAAAGAGTACTGGTCCAAGTATAGAGCCCTGGGAGATGCCACTAGTCACCAAGAGCTATATTGACTTGGTTCCATCAACTATCACTCTTTGAGTCCGGCCACGGAGTCAGTTCCCCAGTCATTGGACGATGTTCCCCAGTCATTGGACCATAAGGTTGTTGAGGCCACAGTTCCCCAATTTTTTCATGAAGACATCATGTGAGGCCAAGTCAAAGGCTTGATTTTTTTCCCCTCCCTTTCTTGAAGATAGGCACCACATTGCCCCCCCTTGCAATCTTCAGGAATCTCTCCCACGTACCACAAGTTCTCAAATATCATCGCCCTTGGCTGTGCTATGATGTCAGCAAGCTTCTAGGGTACATTCCATCTGGGCCAGCTGATCTGCAGATGTGCAGCCTGTCAAGATGTACTCTTACAAGATCTTCATCAATTACAAGCATACGTTCTCTCTCTTACCTTGGTAATCCTGCATCTTGTCAGGCCCAGTGATCCCTTTGGGCTGGTGGAAAACCGACACAAAGTAATTGTTTGGAAGACTAACTTTTTTCTATGTGTCAATTGTCAGCTTCCCCATTTGGTTTAGCAAGGGGCACCCAGCCAGGGGGGTTGCCCAACCATTTTGCTACTTTTCCTTCAGGCTAGAATGGACTTCCCTTGTACTTCAAGGATTGCATCCTGAAGGAGTGACCACTCATCATGAACTTCCCTCTCTGTCAGGTCATGGCCTCTCAGGGCCTCAACAACCATCCTCCTGAGCCTGTGAAAGTCAGTTTTCCTAAAGTCAAGGCTTTCTGCATTGCTGACTCATTTGCAAGCTTTTCAATGGATAGAGAACATGATCAACTCATGATCACTGTCTCCCAGTTTCCCTTTGATTCTCAGGTCGCTCACTAGATCATCCCCATTAGTCAGTACCAGATCTGGCAATGCCTTACCTCTTGCCAGCCCATAGATTTCTTGAGTCAAATAGAGCTCATCAATGCAAGTGAGGAAGCTTTGCAACCCATCAGATTTGGCTGAGTGCTTTTACCATGAGACATGAGGGTAGTTGAAGTTGCTCATGACAACCATGCACTGAGACCATGCAGCCCCTGCCAGTTCCCTTGTGAATTTGTGGTCAAGCTCTTCCTCCTGGTTAGAAGGTCTGTAATAGATTGCTACAGTTATATCCCCTTCACCATGGTCCCCCCATATTCTAACCCAGAGGGTTTCAAGTCGCCCTCCTTGGGTGCCGATCTCTGCTTGTAGGGAAGTGTACTGCTCTTTCACATACAGAGCCACACCCCTGCATTTTCTTGCAATATGATCCCTCCTATACAAGGTATAGCCACCTATACGTGTGGTCCAATCGTAGCAGTCCCACTAGATCTCTGTTATCCCTCTGAGATCATATTAATTTTTGTCTAATAGAAGGAAAGTTTCCTCCTATTTGTTGCCCAGGCTCCTGGCAGTCATGTACAGGCAAGTAAGTCTGCCAGCAGAAGCTCAGAAGCCCTAGGATTCCCTGCACTCCTAGAAGAGTCCCGTCCCTGGGCTGGAGCAGGAGTAGATTCCCCTGTACTACCTCACCTGCTGATTCTGTGGTTGTTGCTTGGTGAGCTTGCACTGGTAGTTGTCTACCCACCCTTTGGTGAACTTAGTTTAAAGCCCTGTCAAGCAGGTTAGCCATTCTGGCTGAGAAGAACTTCTTCCTCTTCGGACTGAGGTGGACACTGTCTCTTCCCAACAAACTGCTGCCTCTCTCTGAAGTGTGGACTGTGGTCGGAGAAACTGAAGTCTTTGCAATGGCTCCAGTGCCACATTCTTCTGTTTACTTCTTTAATTTGTCTCTCTTTCCTGTGCCTGTGACCTGTAACCAGAAGGATTGAAGAGAAAACTATCTGTGCCCCCAACCCTCTGAGCCCTGCCCCTAGAGCCCTGCAGTCACTCGTGACAAGGTTGAGACTGCTCCAAGCTGTGTAATTTTGGGATCTTCTCAGCTACATCCTCAATATGAGCCCCTGGGAAGCAGCAGACTTCATGGGCTAAGGGCTCAGGACAGCAGATCTCTCTCCCTCTGTCCCCCTTAAGAGGGAGTCTCCCACAAAAACCACTCCTCAGGTCTCTGAAAAAAAAATGCACACAAACAAACCCAGCCTAGGTTTTGTACCAGATAGAACAAAAGTCTGTACAAGGTTCCATACATAAATAAAAAAGGATACAAGAGACTTTGCCAGCTAGATGACAGAGGAGAGGACTGCAATAGAAAGGATCAGGTGGTAAGTGAAAGAACAAGACCATTCAAAAGAAGTGTTATCACCTGGAGTGAAGAAAGATTAATAAGAATCAGGCAAGTTATCATTAGCTATGAAGTCAACGTCTTTAAATCTCTGGTTCTTAGTACCCCGTAAGCTAATAAATTTTTGTTCCCTGGCCTGTCTTTTGAAGGTGCTTTGTAAATTTCCCTTGGGTATGGGGACTGTAAAGATAACATGTGACTGCTCTTTCTCAGATGAATAATCTCCCACCTTTGCCTCTGTGCTTTATCTTTTTTCTGAAATCATTCATTTTGGTATGTAGTTTTTGTCTAGTTTCATCTGTATATTTTCCATGAAGGCATTTGATGCACTGGATGAGGTATACCACATTCTGGGTGGATATGTGGAGGAGCTATGGAATTATGATGGTTTCACTGAGATATTGATTATCATGGCAGTAAAAATGAGTTGACATGTGCTGTAATTTTTGTTAGAGCATGGTTGTGTTCCGTTTGGTGCCTGATGATCATCAGGGAGTTTGCTTCTTATAATGAATTGGGTGAGACTGGAAAGGACTATCTGAAAATCAGGAGTAGGGGTGCTAGGAATATTAATTTCAAGGTCTGGTACTTTTCAAGTGTAGACTGTAATTGTTTGATGATTCTTTTTATCAGTTCAAGTGTGGGGTGGTAGGTGACAACCAAGGGTGTGTGGTCAGTGGGTTTTCTTCTTGTACTATAGTATGTTTCTGTGGGGTATTTGGGTAGCTTTTCCAAAGATATTGTCTATGTCTCTGCTGAATTGTCCTCATTAGATAAAGGCAGTTTTCAGCTTGGCAATTTAGATGTCACAAGTATTTTCCTTAAATGCAGTGCTATCTAAGGGCCTGATTAAAGAGTACAGTTTTGGTGTGTTTGGGTAATTGCTGGATTTATGGATCTAAGAGTGGTGTCTGTGGATTTTTTGTATACAGTGGTTCACAGGATGCCATCCCAGATGTAGATTGTGGTATCTAGCAAATGAAAGTTAGTGTATGAATATTCCAGAAAGAATTTGATTGAAGGTAGTAGTTGAAGAACTTGCGATAGAAATTAGTGAGCCCAGGTATTCAGTCAAGATGATGAAAATGTAATTTATGTGACACAGGTAAAATGCAGGTTTGGTGTTGTGGTTTTCTAAAAATTCTTCCTCTAGGTGGCTTATGAAGTAGCTGACATATTGGGGAGCCATCTTTGCAGCCATAGCTGGGCCCATGGTTTGGAGGAAGTGTTGGTTGTTGAAAGCATCAGCCTTTTATAGGTATTGGTCTTTGACAGGTGTTCCTGCCTGCATTTTTAGGACATGTCAAAACCTTTTGTATTTGTTTTGCCATTAGTAGCAATTTCTTTTCTTGTACCTGCCCCTCCTTATCAACAACTTTTCAAGACAAACTGAGATCATCTGCTCTATACAATTAATTGTTCAGGGAAATAAATGTTTCTATTTCTTGTAAGATAACATGGGTGGCAATAAATTAATTGTGCACCCTATTTTATATGACTGTATTGGTTTGTTTAAGAGTATCAATATAATTTTAGCAATCTTATGATTATTTGGATACAGGACTAGTATCAGAATTATAAAACTGTATTGAAAGGCTTACTTTACTCCTAAGAGCAAGGATGATTAGTGATGTTGGGAAGGGTTTCTACCTGGGGATTTACTCTAAATTCTGATATACATTCTCTTGGGTTCAATTGAATATGTCAGTGAAGCCAAGCATTAAAAAGGAGCTGGGTAGAAATGAATCTTCTAAATCTTGCTTTAGGCACTTAAATCATGACACTAATTTTCAAAAATTCTGTGCATGTAACATCTCTCACTCAGGTCAGAAAAACAACTGAGTCTAACATTCTCAAAGTGATTTCATATTACTTAGGGCTTGGATAGTGTTGCAAAGCGATTATATAAAGCTCAACAATGGCTATGGGTTTGTCCATTGGGGTAGTCATTTCAGAATTGCTGTTTCTGACTGATTCTGGTTTTATGCTTGTTTACCAAAAGACTGTCTGTAGGAGGAGTTAGTCTGCAATGGGTATTCTGATTTAAATTCATACTTTTATTCAACTTAACTTTCATGTATACGCAATTCTAATATATTAATGAAGACTTTGTTCAGTGGTTTAAAAAGCAGTTCTGAGATTACTATAAAAGAGAACTTAATAACCCTGATTAAAATTCTCTGCAAATCTTGGTATAAGACTTTCATGAAACAGATAAAATGTAACTGAGATATTGTGAGGATTCATTCAATATTTTATAAACCCATGTTTGGTTGGAGGGTTCCAGAGAACTGCAAAGCATTATCTCTGTTGGATTATAGTACTGGGAGTAATTATGACAATTATTTATTTCATTCTAACTTCTTTCCAACATTCAAGGCTGATGGTAAAGAACTGTCAGTTTGCATTGTAGTGTGGAATATGGGGGAATTGGGTGCATAATTTTAACAAAATTCCAAAAGTGGGTGCAGGTGCCTATGTTTTGTGCAGCAATTTCTGAGGCCAGGTCAATTTCTCCTTCCATTTCCATTAGTAAGCATTCCCTGAATTGTACTCTGTTCAAAAACTTCAAACAATTCAAGACAAAGAGAGGCCATCTTGTCTGTGGTGTAAAATTAATCTTGAGCTAATTAAAATGCACAATAGAAGTTCTGTTCCTACAAGGAAGACAAACAAGACTTTTTGTTTCTTTCTAAATGAGGGTATAAATTGAGGGTTAAACTGTCAGTAAATTGTTCCCGGTAAGGCTTCCATACAAGTATCCAAAATTGCAGAGTAAGTACCTTAACAGTGTTACCTTATAGAAATATAGAATCCAGCTTAACTCCATGTTACACAAGATTTAACTTTAACAGGTGACGTTGTATTACATAATTAATGAGTAATTATTTCATAGTTTCAGCTTTCTTTTTTGTTAAGACACACTAACATGAATCTCTCTTATTATATTAATTTTGTATTGTTGAAGTTGATTTTTAGCTGCTGCTGTTTTTTCACACTCAAGAGTGCTTAAATAATCGTTCGAATTGTTCTAATAATCTTTGGAATTTGTTGAGTTTTTTGTTTGGGTGAATGTATGTACATTATATCGAACCTCTGCAATATTTCTTAGTTTTTTGGGTGCCAAACACTAAGGTATGCAGTTTGTAACTTGGCTGTTAATGCAGTGACTTTAGAATTCACCAAACCCAATAAATTTCACTTGACATTTGCTGACACTAACTGAGAGAACATCCAGAGAACTCTAAGCTGAGATACACATGGACTATTTATATCTTGTGACCCAAAAAGTGAAGTGGGACAAATCCATTTCCCAAACAATCCTTGATTTAAAAAGTAAGGTGTATATTAAGGGCACTATTCTGACTTTTAGTATAGCCCGTGGTAAAGGGCAGTTGCATGTTATAAGCTTCACAGCAGCCACCCCAGTACACTCAAGTGATATACAAAGTGCAACTAGTGGTAGTATGCTGTTATTT
This sequence comes from Caiman crocodilus, assembly GCA_030014935.1. NCBI lineage: Eukaryota > Metazoa > Chordata > Crocodylia > Alligatoridae > Caiman > Caiman crocodilus. The sequence continues at coordinate 48,755,622 of JAGPOW010002742.1, forward strand.
GAAAAAATACAATGTGCTCAGCAGCACCCCCTGTGCTGGTTGATGCAGGAGAAAGACATATAAAACAATTGTTTAAGTAAAGCTTTAAGATGACAGCCCTGGCCCTTCTAATTTTACCCAATAGAGTACAGTTTGCTTCAGTGGGGCAACACTGCAGCATTCATCCACATGGAATGAAAAGCAGGACCAGAAACAGAGCATATGCAAAATATTTGACAGTGGGATTCTTAAGTTTAGCTGATTTGTTTCATATTTTGGTTGGGTGTATAAAGGACAAACCAAGAGATTAATAAACAACTGTTGTAAATATAATATAGTGTTGCCCATGAGCCTCATGCTCTGTATATCATAACAGGCAAAATAAATGATTTACAAAAGGTCCTCAGGGTAATTCTGTCGGTGTTCTTTCACAGGTCAGACAGTTGAACAAGGCTGCTGCTTCCAACTTTGAGCACTATAGTTATGGAATATTCCTGGTGACTATGGCCGTTGCAAATCCAACTCAGATTGGCAAAAACCTAGATCCAAATGCGTGTGCACTAGGTGTATGCCGACCTGCTCAGAATAGATCACTCACAGGAGATGGGAAGGAAGGTCCTAAAGGGAAAAAGAAACATCCAGGTAAAGAAATACTTATTACCTAAGCTCCTGTTTAGTTTTCATACATCTATCTTACTACTGATTGTTTTTAACTGCTCATTACTAAAAGGACACTCGTGGCAAACTATGCACCTCTGCTCAATTTCTAGCAAAAGAGTTGTAAGTACAGTGGATCTTTAAGCTTGAAAAAGTATGCAGAATCTGTATCTGTATAAGGAGTTGTTTGGTTTGTGGGTTTTTTAATTATTTAATGCCTGAGCTTAACCTTGCAATAGTGATAAATATCAAAGTGAAACCTGGTAATATAGGCTTGAATGTCTCAGGCATAGTTAGTATTTTGTAGAAACTTATGTAGAGATCATTATTAGATTGAAAGTTCTTACTAATTGAAAAACTCTTCTATAAAATGCAGTTTTCCCCTTTCCTCAGTCAAATGTATAAATAAACCAAATGGAGTCCAGTTCACCATTTGTTAAAAAAGGAGAAAATATGTTTATGAAAATTGTCTACATTTTCTTTACCCAAAGTATACAGACAGGAAAGAAGGCTAGAACGTCAAAAAGAGGAAATGTAAATGTTTATCACAAATAAACAGCTGAGACCAGATTATGAAACTTTTGCAGAGGTGGGGGAACACTAATTTATACAGTGAAATTTTGAGTTCAGCAGGACCAGACCACTCAGATGATGATAGAGTGATTGAACTGAGTGAGATTTCCTCAATAAATTGAGGCCAAGAACTTGGCTCTCATGCTTATGATTTCACAGTATCTATAATCATAAACATTTCAAATCATTCCCTAAAATAAAAGCATATTTTATTTTTACCTGTCTCTTAGCTCAGGTCAATTCTATTTAGCAAGGCTTCCCTCAGGGCATCTTGTAGAATATTGCTCTGTAGTTTGCAAATGTTACAGAACTCCACAATTCCTTTTATAAATCCCAGAATATATATCAAAAGTAACAGCTGTCTTTCTCTCTCCCTATATATATCTCAACATATCATTATCAATATACCAATATATCAATACACCAATAAATCAATACATATCAAAGGTAGCAGTTCACTGTCCAATAAGTATTTATCCAGAAATAAGTTTATTTTTAAAGATTACTTATTCATTCATTAATGATGTATTTCATTGCAAGTTCTGGAGTTTAGTTATAAAATGTTTTTATGCAACACTGTATAAAAGAACTGGTCACATTATTTGCCATGAATAATTTAGCCAAAGTATTTCTGTCTGCAATTCATCTGAATATGCTGTAATTTTTACATACAACTTTAGCTTATTATTTGCAACTGTTTACAGAAGTTTGTGTGAAGAGATGCTTTTTCTTTATTTTATTTTCAGGCTGATCTCTGAACATTTGCTATTTGTTTTGCATGGTTTGTGTGGTTCAGTAAGGCATATGGTTTGAGTTATCTTCCTTCCTTGAACTAGTTCAAGTTGGTAAATGGAAGTCCACCTCTTTCCCCTTGTTCTTTCCACAGAGTGTCCTTAACACTTCGTTGGCATTTGCTGTCTCTGTTGTTCAAAATAACCCCATTACCTCCACTCATGTGCATTCTCTTGCATGCATTTAGTCATGGTAGCACTTCCAGTGACTTTTCTTTCTCTATCATCCTGTCACACATATGCTTAGGTACGTGTTTAAAAAATGTGTAGAATTATATATTTAATATGCAATAATAAGAAAATAGATCAAAATGTTCATCACAAAAGAGCAAGTCAGCGAGAACAAAATGTTTCCTTCAAACCATCTTCAATTAATATTTAGCAGATCAAAGAAAGGGTTCCCACAGAGCCCTGCTTTAATTTATGGTGAGCTGCTAGGGACCCAGCTGCTCCCAAAGTCACCTGCCTTTCCATATTCCTGTCTTTGGCTCCAGGAAATCTCTTGCTTTCAAGACTGTGGCTCACTCACAGGATTGTTTTCTGGGAGTCTGAAAGCACTGGATCCCCTGGTCTATGTGGGACCCTCATGACTTTCAGGAACCATCTCGGGGGGTGAGGACTCAGAAGCTGGAAGAACTATAAGAAGCTGTAATTGTCTACAGCCCTAGGGCAGTGCTACCATGGGGGTAAGAAAGTACCAATCTTATTTCATTGCATAGTCACTCACTGTCAAAGTATCCCATAAAAAATAGATTATTCAAATGAGACTTGAATATTTCTAACACCCTATTTCTAACAGAAATGTGTGATTTTCCTTAACTTTAATTTTCTAGATGCTAGACTTCAAATTAGTCATGTGGCTAATGTTGCCGTTCATCACTCAGTCACATGTGTACCACTCAGTCATAGCAAGTTTATTGTCAGGCAAATAGTAAAGCTCAGATTTATTCTCATCCTGAGTCAAGGAAAATAATAATAAACCCCTGAAAACTGCACCTCTCTGTTTTCTGTGTTTCATTCCCTTAAATGCTAGGACTGGAAGAAGCCACAAGTTTTCAGGATCTGCCAAGGAGCACAACATACATTGAACCAAAAGGGAACAAAAGTTCAGTTGAGAAGGAAGCAAAAACAAGTAGAGGTAAGTGATATGGACAGGCTTGGATTACAGATTAGAAGGGTCCATTCAATTAGCGGATAGAAGTCCAAAGGGGAGCATTCCTATTTAACTCATTTCCCTGTTTTGTGGTGGTTAAACAAGAATCTCAATCTGTATTACCAGCTACATGTCATCCATATTACAGGATGCTTTAATATGTGAGTCTTTAATTAGATCCAGTGTATTTTTGTTTATCTGTAGTGAGTATACAATGTGAAAATTAGTCAAGTCATTTCAATGAAAATTTAACACACATAGCTCATGTTCATTATTGAAAAATATTAGATGCTATTATATGGTGGAATTATATCCCATTTTAAAACATTCATGGATTCTTATGCACTTGGAATTCAGAAAGAATATCACAAATAAATACCAAATCATATGTAAATCAAAATCTTAATTAGAATACTTACCTTTTATATGTAGTGCTTCATAAATATTTATCAGTCCTGAAGGCATGCCTATGGTTTAAGTGGACTAATATTTTACAAATGAAGAAACTGGGACACAACCCATGGTAGTGTCTGCTTTTTTTCAAGATCAGCAGCAGCTTCCATTATAACTGTGAAACTCAGGGGCTCTCGTTCTTGTGTTCGGGTAGGTAAAAATACGTGAGAGCTTGTTATCCATTTGCTAGAGCAGGGTCCTGTGTATAAGGAAGTCCAGATCCCATTTTAGATCAGGTGATTTTGGTTGTCTTCTCAACCTTGGTTCATTTACTTAGAACATGTGCAAAACAGTAGCAAGGCAAGATTAATTGATGTTAGGAAAGCACTCCAGAATTTTTACAGGAAAACTGGCTTGATGCCAATGCCAGTTATTTTATGGAAGAAATTAGAAATCCACCTGTAAATTGTCTTGTTCTATGCATTACTATTTCTTAATTTACTAGTAGGTTTACAAGGAACAAAAAGTTTACAGAACCCTGAAGGGAAACTTAGTTTTCCTATGCCAAAAGAAGATACAAATTCACAAGCCAAAAGTGGAATGAACGTATCTGCTAGATTTTTGGGTAAGTGAAACAAGGTATTTTTATGTTCAAAGGCTTTTCTTTCTATACCCAAAGGAAACTCACGTGACTTTTCACATAAAACAACTTGTAGAGTGACACTTAGTTACTCCATGGGCATGTCTACATGAGACATTTATGGCATAGTAGACTAATTAACTGCACAGTAAATGTTTATGTCTACACGTGCCCCTATTACATTAAAGTAAACTAATTTACTCTGCAGCAGTGCACATTTAGACACTGCCTTGGCTGGTGGGACATCTGCTCCTGGTCAGCCATCCACCAGGGGGTAAAAGATGGCTCCTTGCCCCTGGGAGCTGCCTGTTGCCAGGGTGGGCTCCACCACAGGAGCCTGTGCTGAAGCGATGTCCCTCTGTCCCAGAATCAGGGAGCTCCAAGCCCCCTGCTCCTAGATTGTGATCAGGGAGCAGGGACTGGGAGACCCTTGTCTGCCAGCCGCAGCTCTGCAACTGTGGGTCCTCTACTGGTAGATGCTTATCTCCCAACCTAAGAAACAATTGTAGAGTTTGGGCTGGGAGAGCTGCAACCGGGGGGCTCAGGCTGGGAGATAAACATCTCCCAGCAGCAGCCCCACAGTCACTGAGCAGCTGCTGGGAGATAAGGATCTTCAAGCCCCATGACTGCAGGGCTCAAGCTAGGAGATAAGGGTCTCCCAGCGTAAGCTCCATGACTTGGAGCCAGTTCCCCAAATGTAGGTCTGGGGAACAGGCTCAGAAGCTTCTTCCTCTCCCAGCTCCACTCTCATGGAGCTTACGGGGGGTATCTATACATGCATTTACTCTGGCCCAAATTTACTCCGGTGTAAGATGAAAGAGCTGCAGGGAAGGGGCAGATCCCAGCCACCTGTCCTGATCTTCCAGTGGGGCAACTAGCAGCTAGCTGCCTCACCAGTGGATCGGGGCAGGGACCTGGGACCTGCCTCTCCTCTGCAGTTCTTTCCCAGCCCTGTGCCTCAATCACCCAATCAGGGCATGTGGCTGAAACTTGCACCTAACTGGGACAGTTCCTGGCCAGCCCCAGGCTGCACAGGGAAGTCTGCACATGCAACCCGGAGCTGAATGGGGACTGCCCAATACAGGACAGTCCCCAGCCAGCTATAGGCTGGATGGGGAACTGGCCCCATACAGGGAGCTCCTATCCCTTGCTCTGCAATCGCAATTGTGTTCATGGAGCTGGGACTGGGAACAAGCTTCCAGTCTGTTCCCAGCCCCAGCTCCATGATTGCAGAGCAGGGGCTGGGAACAAGATACCAAGCTTGCTCCATGATTGTGACTGGGGCCTGAGAGCTGGAAGCTCCCTGCTGCTGGGGCAGGGGGATAATATCCCCACCCAGGCACTTCTGACAGTTTCTTGCCTCCAATATCAGGAAATCAGTTTTTGTGAATCCCATTCACTTGGTGGGTTGTAAAAGAACTGTAAAATTAATTTGACCACTAAAAGTCTAAAAGTTTTAGAAATAATTCACCAAGCACTGCATGAACATACTACATCATTTGATATAAACCTGAACGGTCCTTAAAAATAGGAGTGAACAGTACTGATACTTCCTTTATGGTACAGATAGACACAGCCAAATACTCTGCAATTCTTCACACAACAAAACTAGTCTTTCGACATTTAGATAATATTAAGGAAACCTAGAGCAGAAATGAGTTTCAGATGTAGTAGGTCCATACACGTCAAAATGTTGCAAGGTCCACTGTGCATTGACTCTATGATTCTTTAGTTTACTAATGATAATAATTCGTCTTTTTCATAAAGATCTTGAAAGACAAGTGCTTTATTTGGAAAGGCAATTGAGAGCTCTAGAGAGAAGCTTCTCCAAATACAAAAAAGGTAAGTCTGACCACTTTAAGCCTTTTGAGTTCTACTTTCCTCCATCAGAGAGTGGTTTTACTAACAAAAATACACCTTTAGTTAAGTCAGTATAACTTTGGATAAACCAGAACTAAAGATAATTATTTACACATGCCAGAATCCTCTGCAAGTCATGCCTCTAACAAAATGTGTTAGTTGTATGAGCTAGAATTGCTACAACCATGAAACCAAAAGTTCTGAGTCTGTGGTCCCTGGAGCACACTGTTTTGTGGAAATCTAGCTGGTCACAAAATGTGGGTTCCTCCTTATTTACTTATTTCTGGTTCCTGCATAATATTAAAGTCAGCTAAACATAATGTAACCTTTTTCTGATATATCTGAGGACAAAAGGGAATGAGGTGCTTTACCTAGTTTCTGTATTAAAATACAATCCATCCTCTAAAAAAATGTATGAGCAATATAACAAAGATGGAGTGGAAAACTATGTCTGGTCTCATAAGGGTGAAAAAAATGGGGTAGCTTATTAAAAAAGGGGTGTAATAATATTTTCCTTGGAAAAGAAAAAGGATGCATTGTAGCCTTATGTTCTATTTGTATTTAAAAGGGGTGCAAAGGGGAAACATTTTTACCAGTACATTTCCGCTCATTTTAACCAATGAATGCATAGTTTGTGCATTGTCACAGAAGAATCAGAAGTTTATATATTGTGTTGTCTTGAGTAGCATTCATTTTTCCTGTCCTAACAGCAAAAATGCCATCCAAAGCAAATGATAGCTGTTGGAGCACTCTAATGTGTGTGATAGTCTCAATTTAGACGGATGTCTGCAGGCATAATCTTCACTGAGCAGGCCTTGATGAATGTCTGTGTAATTTCAGCTCTACCTATAAGCTCCTAAATAACAGGCTGTAAAAGTTTTAAAGGTTTTATCTTATCTTCTGAAGAGCTACTGAGACAGCAATATACTCTGCAGTTTTTAGGCACTTGCTGTTCCATACTACTATGACTATGCTGGCTTACAATTTTAGTAATCTTTCAAAGATATCTGTTCCCTAGCTAAATATCCTTAAGACTCGTAACTAAAAGTATAGCCATCATATTCATTAAAAATACCTTCTAAGAAACCCGTCTTGAATAGCAATAGGTAAATCTACCAAGTTTAGGAAATCAGTTTGGATATGTACTGTATATACCGCATCAATACTGCAAACCTGGAAATCTCACCAAAGCACACTCATATAATGGCATGATAATATTGTGCTTCTGCTCCTAAACAGAAATAATTTGAGAATAACTCTTCCTTGCCATGCTTTGGCATTTCTACTATAAGCCCTGCCAGGATACACAACATAAAATCTCACTTCAGATGGAAAGTTTGAGAATGTGAGAGGAGTGTTGGTGTTGTCATTCTGGCACACAGAGGCCATGCTGTTTGAAACCTGAAAAATAAGATGTGCTTTAAAATGTGCCAGCATATGGCACAGACTACCTCTTCAACCAGCTTGTTGTTAGGCATTCCAGCCACTCTGAAGGTCAAGGGGGGCCAAACTTTTTGACAGGTGCACCACAAATTAGGCCCATACTCTCCTCAAGTGCCACTTGGATCCCTTAGTTCCCTGCCTAATTTGCTGCTTTGCTTTCTGCTTCCTGCCCTATTTGCTGCTGCACTGACTGTCCTCTCCTGGGTCTACCATGTGCAGCACTCAAAAGCTGACCATGCCACTTGTGGCACCTGTGCATGCCACAGGTTTAAACTTCTGTAGTCTTCTGTCTTGGGATATTTCAGTGCACTTCCAAAGACAATGTTTTTGTCTGGCTCCCACCCCATCTGAGATCTGGATGCTTTACCTGTGCTCTGTGCAAAGGCTCTAGCCCTGATTCCTACTGTAGCTTAAACAGATACTTTCTCAGAATCCCACCAAGGATGTGACCCCTTTCAGTTTCATCTTGCCTTTTTGTGGGGCATGTGACAGAATCAAGTACATGGGTACATGACAGCAAACTGGGCAAACAGTTTCTTACTTCACCCTTTGTTTTTAACTTAAACTTCACAAGAGATTGCATATCATTAGAAAACAATAATCCTTCTAACACAGTGTTCCTGAATCTAGTTCCTCATTCTCTGGGAGCTCACCTGTGTTCAAGAAACTAGGATTTCTCTCTGCCTTTTCTGCTCTTGGTGTTTTATGAACTTCCTAACTCTCTATATGATGACTCTCTGATTGGCTTTGTCAATGAATCAAAGGCCCCTGTGAGCTGACTTTGTTGCCAAGGCAATCACTCTTCTTACAAATAAGTTTACCTCAGTAGGAGCCAGCTCATTGTGTAGGATGATTTATATTTGAAGAGATGACCATCTTTAATGACCCACTATTATTAGTACTGTGCCAGCATCCCTCAGAATTTCAGTCTTATAAAGAGGTAAGAAAACCATAGGAAGGCAAGAGTAGCCTTAAAATCAAAATGCAGTTTGCACTTTGTGACAGATGGACACATACTTTGGGTATGTGACAGTCACATACCCAAAGTTCAGAACCTGAAAAAAACCCATAAATTGTACTCGGTTCTCGAAGCTGTCATGTTCAATGAGTCCTAAAGATCAGCTGTTTACGGTACATCACTCTAAGAAAGTAGGACTGCGTGCCAAAGTCCTGGGTCTGTCAGAAAAAAATATTCTTTTCAAGATAGTATCTATGGCCTTAAAAAATAAGTCATATGTTTTTTAGTTTGTAGCTAGAAAGGTCAGTATAGTTTGCAGAGGATTCCATATTTTAGATGATTAACTGGTATAAACTGTTATATCTCCATTGAAGTCAATGGAGATATACTAAGTTCCACCACCTGGCTCTGTAAATATATAGACTTCGTAAAGTCATCTATAGCTAGAGCTTTACCTCTAAGATATCTTTTTGTCTTCTAGTGATATAGTTTCCAAATGGCAGAATTGTGGGTGAAAAGGTAATTGTGACCAGTGGCTATCAAGGTGATTTCATCAGTGTAAACCAAATGTGTTCTCAAGCTGGTGGCAAGCTAGCTTCCCCTCTGCTGGACAGCAGAGTTCTCCGCTGAATCCTAATTGCTGCTGTGTACAGCAAAAAGGTGTTTCTAGGAATAAATGACATCCAGATGGAGGGGCAGTTCAGGTATTGGAATGGCCAAGCCATTATCTACTCCAGCTGGGCACCGGGAGAACCAAATAATGTTAGAGGCAATGAGGACTGCGTGAAAATACATCCAAATGGCTTTTGGAATGACCAAAACTGTAAAGCGAAGCCGTTAATTGTTTATGAATTTTAAACAACCTGTTCTATTTCATTTGATTCATGCTGCTCTGCTAGTTTGTTATAATCAAGAAACTATCATTTTACAGAGGCTTCCAACCTTCTAATAGATCACTAATTAAAATGAAATAATCAATTTCTGACTTTTTGTTTAGTCTGAATGGAAACCAGCTTTGGTTCATGCATTGACCTGAATAAAATCCAACTGAGTGGATGCAAGAACTGAAAGGAAGTAAAAATTTATGCAGTCAGTCTCCTAAGAAATTCAGAAGGAATATTTGATCTTGTTCTAACTGATCACAGGGGGTCGTTTGCATGCCAGATATTTGTTAGAAAGTGCCTTTGTTCACTTAACTAAGCTTTGTTACTTTTTATACCCAATGCCTGTAGCCCTGGATCTAGATTAAGTTGTGTGGTTCTGTACAAATGCATAGGAAGAAATTGTTCCAAATTACTTTCTTTTTCCAACAGAAGTTTGTCCACTATGGAAGTTTCCATAACCATATCCCTGCTTAGAATTCTTTGAGGAACTCTGTATCTTCCAAACTTAACTCATTTGTTTGTTGGAACATAAAATGACATGGAATAGAACTGCATCTTGCTGGTAGTTACTTGCATTTTTTATGGTTATCTATTATATCCACTGTCACTAAAGGTGCCAGATATATGTGGAACTTAATCAGTTTTTCTGTCTGATTCTCTAACCAGTCTTAGACCAAAGGATCTTTGATTAAAAAAAACCAAACAAACAACTACATTAGGAAAAGATGAAGATCTACTAAAACAAAAGGAAATAAATGCAAAGCAAAAATGCTTATGTCTCTCACTGTAGTTTCTGAGATCAGAAAAGCATTTCTTGCTTGGGAGACGCTCCAAACTCATGAGGCTTTTATAGACATGCTCTGGGAGTGAGGTGTGTGGGCACTTTAATTAGAGTGGCTCCAAGAGCTGCTCTAATTAAAGCTCATTCCATGAGCTTCAGTTAAAGTGCCCCGCCACCATTTTTCAGAAAGGGGAAACTGATACACATGATGCTCCAGGTGCTTTGAAGTGCTCCCACCACCATTTTTCAGCATTGGGACAGTAACACACATGATGCTGGAATCTGCTGGAGCATGGTAATTACCACACTCTAGCAGACTCAATAAACTGAGTCTATTCTGACTCCCTGTAAGTACAGTGTGTTGAAACAGCCTCACTGCATGTGTATAGATGCCCCTAGGCATTTTTTTTTTTTTTTATTTTTTTTTTTTTGCTGTACATTAACATTGAATTCTTAGGTGGTATTGGTATAAGGACCACTAAGTTTTCCCAAGTGTACTTACTTTGGAAGCCACTTACAGTTTTTCCCAGCCCAAATACATTATATTTCCATCTGCAGTCCCCATATCCTCATGACTATATCATAAATGGAAGTCTGTTCTTGCCCATTTGAACAGGACATGTCCTGCCACTTTGTTACAATGTGGAGAGTTGTTCAGAGAAATCTAAGATGTCTGTGATGAAGCTGAAACATTATGGTATTTTGGGCCAAAGTTGCATTCATTTTCTTAAAGGATAACTTTCTTGGCCTAAGTGTCAAATTGAAATCAGATGTTAGTAACTTTAGAAACCTTAATTTTAGAATTAAGGCTCATGTTTTCAATCATTCACCCTACTGTGTATAAAATAGTGAGTTTTAACAATTGAAGATACAATACCTGCCATGGCTATGCTAGAAAAAATTGACATATGGGAAAGAAATATATGAAATGCCATGTACCTCACATAATCTATGCTAAACATCTAAAATACGATTCTTCCACTGATGTATCAGTCATCTGCATTTACATAGGATTAACTGAAGGAAACTATCTAGTAGTGTTTTAGCATATTCAAGAAGTAAGTGATGGAATACTGCAAAGATTGATGTGGGTAATTTTTTGTGCCTTTTTAGTGAGTTTGAGGACAGGTTTTTATTTTTATTTTTTTTTTATCCTGCATTGATGACTGAGAATTGTAGAAGAAACAGGATGGATTCTGGAGTGGATGCAAATAAAATTAAGGTTGCATTCTGACATATTTATCCAAAATTAGAAGCCTGTACATCAAAGTATCCCATTGAGTTTAGCAAAGTTGTTTGTAAGGAACCTGATTGCCTTCCATATTACCATTGTCACAGTCTGTCCCTTAATATTTTATTACTTCAGACATGTCCGTTTGAATATTAACACTAACTAAATGCCCAATCCTAATACATCCCTAGGGATCTACAAACTCAATAACAACTCTTTGAAGTGCCACATGTCAAGGGTCAGGAGAGCAATCCTACTCCCCTTAACGCAGACATAGATCTCCCACTGTTTCAGTGGGCTACCTAGTACACACTGAGGTTGTGTCCAGATGAGCAGGGATATGCAGTTTGTAGTACCATAAACCTCTTTGTGGAGCAACAAACTGACCACAGGCATGTTGAAACACATCCTGCACTGCAAATTTGCAGCATGAAGCCAAAATTTGCTACTAGGAAATCCGAGTAGCAAAAAAAGCGCTGGAAAAAATGTTACACAACCCATTCAACAGGAGAGAGCAATGGCAGACATAGAGGCTTGTCATCCAGGGTGACACTCAGGCTGCCAGCATTTCCGCTTCTTCAGTTGTGCCCCAGTTTCTGCAGTGTGCCGGGAACTGGGAGAAGCTTGACAAGGGTGTTGTGCCCCAGCCCAAATCTGGGTTCGTGCTCAGAATGCAAACGCTAATATACGCACCGGGTGGTGGAAATATAAAGAAAAGTTTATTGCTAGCAACAAACGGTGCAATCAGAATAATTCATGAAGCCAGCACCCCGAATATTATTCTTGGGGTATTTTTATACAGAAGTTTGCCAGGTTTCACAAGTGTGCTGTTCAGCGATTGGTTACAAGTGAATGACGCAAGAAGTTCTCTACTGAGCACGTTGTTATACCTGTGTTTAAGCCATGTACTTCATTTACATACATGTATGTTTCATTAACATACTTTTTTCTACTAAGGGGTGTGCTTTTTAGTATTATAATGAGTTCTTTGACCTAATTTGTTGCCTTTTCTTGTTTTCTTTCAAGTCTCTCTCACCCAGTTATCAATGCCTCCTTCTTATCATTACAGATGGCCATTCTTTACATAACAGTCTCTTTCCTTATCGTGTTTGGGTGGAGGTTTTCAAGGGTATTCCTTACACTGGCAAGAGGATGTTCACGTTACTGCCCCTTAGGGCATTAGCAAAATAGGGCAGGAATGCAATGGGCCAGGAGAGGTACCTGGGGATCTGCCCTCACAGCTGATCTGCCTCCCCCATCTCCTTACACACCTAACAGTGTTAAAGTTGTGTGCTCCTCCCCATAGTACTCTTAAAAGGATCTCAAGACACCCCAGGGATTCTGACTGAGAATCACTGGTCTAGAGGGAGAGCAAGAGTATACCAACCTGGAGCTGTCTCATGCTGCAGGCTCTCTGGAGCTATAGAAAGAACTTTGCTCCGCATCCTTGGAAATTGCACACTCAGGGGAGGCCCCCATACTTTGCTCAGAGGGCTTGCTCACAAGAAGCTCTAAGAAGATGCAGGAAGCTACTTCTTCTCAGAACACAAATACAACTGCAATAGCTACTGAAATGCCACACCAGGGACATAGATGCATCCTCCTTGTCCTGCTGAACCTCACCCACCCTACAGAATTCTCCCTGCAGCCTCTCTGGAGGAAGAGGAATTGCACAGCTCATGGCACTAGACTTGGGATGCACAGGCAAGTTAAAAGAGTTGTAGACTTGGAGCTGGCTAATGTGGATCCATGTAGAGCTGATGCTCTGGGAAGCATATCTGGGTAGGGAAGGGTTGGACTATGCTACACACCAGAACCTCTCAATAGGCTCACTGAGAGAGAGGATTACAGCCTGAAGTAATTCTCAGTACCTACCAAACCAGAATCAAATTTCTGTTGCTTCACTTGTCAGAAGGCAGTGCCAGAATTGTACAGGGCAAGAACTGCTCTCTTCTTCTCTTCAAAGAATAATAAACAGAGTTTCAATCCATGGAAGAGAAAATTAGGCTGCCCTTTCCCTGGGACTGCTGTACTTATTTCAGGGTCTAGTAATGGAGACATATGGGGCCAGAGTCTGTTCCACCTATTAGATGTGTAAATAGCGTTAGGTGCTAGCTGCAATTCTGTTCCACTCTCCTCAAGTCCATAAAAACAGTTAATGCAAAAGGTAGGTGTGACATTATCCTCCTCCTCCTCCTCCTTCTCCTCCCTCACACCCAGTGCTTTTTTGTGTCTCAGTTTTACGTGTAGGATGATGATGTGTTACAAAAGAGATGCATTAATAGATTTTCAGACTTGAACAGGGTGGAATAGAATCACACTTAGGTGCCTGAGTCCATCCCGGCTCTTATTCTACTCCAGAACAGCATTAGTATAGACCCCTTCACTTAGGCAAAGGTACCTTCTGACAGACCCAGCAGACTCAAAATGTGCTCCTCATTTTCCCCCATTTCAATCTTTTCCTGGCCCCTATTCTCCTGTCCTGCTACCTCCTTGGATCCCAGGAACTCAGTCTATGTCAGGCTCTGGAAGATATACAGAGCCTGCCACATAAGTTTGTCCCAGTGGCGCCTGCTTACAGCTTCTCACAGAGACCTATGTCACAGGCAGAGTCAGGGATGTATTTGGTAGCTGTGTTGGTCTGAGATAAAAAAAAATGAAAAAATCTAGGCCTCTTAATTCAGAGATGATACCTTTTATTAGACCAACTGAGAAATCACAAAAGAAATCTTTTTTTTTACAGGCAGAGTCACTAATTCATGCCACTTGAGATCCTGGAAACCTCAGCATTTAGTAGGCCTTTGAGAGTCAGCAGTGATCCAATCCAGCTTTGGATCTGGCTGCTTCGGATGGCAGTGATCAATTCTGGAACTCTGGACCGGGTTTCTGCCTCGATCTGGCCAAAGTGGCTCCAAAGCTTCAGAGCTGCCTTGGAGATCCGGCCATGGTAGCCTCTGCTGAGATCATAAAACCTGACAAGTTTCAAGAATATTGTGCAGAGATTTGGGGTGAACTGTACCCCAAATTCTTGAAAGCCAAACTCATGTCACAGCTGTGTGTTACACCACAGGGAGTGAAAACTGCAGGGGTGATAGCCCCTGGTGAGGCCATGGAGCCTGCCAAGTTTCAAGAACATTAATGCATGGGTTTTGGGGGAACTGTACCCCAAAATCTTGAAAGCAAAACTCCTGTCACGTCTATGTGTTACACCATGGGGGTGGGGAGGGGTCAAAACTGCAGGGGTGGTAGCTTCTACTGAGGCCACAAAGCCTGCCAAGTTTCAAGAAGATTGGTGCAGAGGTTTGGGGGAAACTGCACCTTAAGCTGCAGACAAGCAAAATCCATGACATGGGTGACCCTGTGTGTGTTAAGGTGCAGTAGGGTGACAGCTGCAGGGATGGTGGTCCCTGCTGTGGCCGTGACACTTGCCAGCTGTCAAGGCACTCAGTACAGGGGGGCCCTGCACCCCTAGCTGCTGACAGACAAAACACATGGTTGCTTGTGGGACTGACTGTCTATCCTGGGGTGGTTGATTGTCTGTATTGATTTTTTCCTCTCCTTAGTCTGGTTTCGTAGGTGCTAATTGGTGACCCTGTGTGTCACCAACTGGCTACATTAGCTAGGCCCTGTATATTGAGCTGGTCCCTGAGTGAATCACTATTGATTGGTAACTGGTAACACAGTAGCTTAGCAGTCAGGTCTGCAGTAGTGTCTCCTACTCCCCAAGACAGAGACAGTCAGTCCCACAAGCACCCATGGCACAAGTGTGGCCTGTCAGCAGTGAAGGATGCAGGGCCCCAGAACCCCCCTGCACTGATCTCAACAGCTAACAAGCTTTATGGCTGTCTGCCGCAGCAGGTGTCGCCATCCCTGCAGCTGTCACCCCACTGTGCCTTAACACACACAGTGTCACCCATGGCACAAGTTTTGCTTGTCCACAGCTTGAGAGGCAGTTCCCCCTAATTCCCTGCACTGATCTTCTTGAAACTTGGAAGCCTTTGTAGCCTCAGCAAGAGCTACCAGCCCTGCAGTTTTGATTCCCCTGTGTTGTAACACAGACGTGACAGCAACTTTGCTTTCAAGAATTTGGGGTGCAGTTCCCCCCAAACCCCTGCACCAATCTTCCTGAAACTTGGCAGGCTTCATGCTCTATGGAGTCTACCACCCTGAAAACCTCATCCAAATTGGACAAAAAAACAACAAAGTTATAGATATTTTGGCTAGTTTTCCAAGGTGGCTCCGAGGCAGCTCCAAAGTGCTTCGGAAGCTCTGAAGTGCTTCAGGAAGCCTAATGAGGCCAGTGCTTCAACCCAAACGTGCTGCTTCAGACCCCAAAGTGTCCTAAGCTTCTCTGGATCTGAAGCTGTTTCCAAAGCTTCACACAGCCCTAGCATTTAGCTGGGTATTGCAGGTGGAGCAGAGTTCAATGCCAAGAAACAAAAGAGGTTGACAGAGGATAACACATGCTGAATCATTCTTTGAAACCTATTTTTGTTCATGATGAATGCCTCCAAAGGTAGCTTTCTATTAGAGAATATCTAAAAGAGTTCACAAATGCACACTAACCGTAAATAAAGAGGAGTACTTGAGCAGCAAGCTGAGAAGCAAAGACTTCCTCTTGGAAACAGGAGCCAGCTCCTGTTCTGGGCATCTGGCCAACTTTAGGTTGCTAAGCAACTCTGATAACTTTTCCATCCTTGATTTTCACATCTACATCAAATGCAGCATTCCCGGGAAAAATCTTTTGCCACCCTTGCTGTGTAATTATTGTCTGTCTGAATTCCACGTCACATGCTGTGACTAGTCGGCATATCAGTATAGGAAGGTGAAGGTCTAATGTCACAGATTTGAAAAAGAACATGTAAAGTAGAATCCAATAGTGACATCATTGACATTCCACAACATACAATTCAGGTAACAATGGAGGCAACCAATGAAAACGCCACGTGGCAAGCACATTAAAATTAGGCCTCTCCGTAAAGCAAGGCCCATCTGTATCCCCTTTTTAATTGCCCTTCATTTGAAGGCTATCAAATCTCCCCTCAGTCTTCTCTTCTCCAGATTAAATAATCCTAGTTCTTTTAGCCTATTTCACTTCCCAGGTCACTAATCATTTTTGTCTCTCTCGACTGAACTCTTTCCAATCTTTCTACTTATTTCTGGAAGTGTGGGGCTCAAAACTGGACACACTATTTACGGTAAGCCCTCACTAGTGCCAAATATAGAGGGAGAATCACTTCCCTTGATTTGCAAGCAATACTCTTTTTAATGCAACCCAGTATTAGGTTTGCTTTTTTAGTAATAAGAGAACACTCTTGGTTCATGTTCATTTTATAATCCACTATAATCCCCAAATTCTTCTCTGCACTACTGCAGTCTAGCCAGTGCAACAATCCTCCCCTCTTACTGGGGCAGGGATACGAACCCAACAGAACTGGCAAGGCATATGGGAAGGCTTTTTGTGGCCCAGGGAAAGGCAGCTGTCAGAGCTGGGACTAACAAGCAGCCCCTGTGCTCAAACTAGCTAATACAGGCTGGCCAGAAGGGACAGGGCTCAGGAGGGAAATAGGATTACCCTCAGTCTGGAGGGACAGTGGAGCCCTGATCATGGAGAAGGCAGGGTGATCACTGCTGGAGGGAGAGAGAGCCTGGATGTACACTGTTGTGAATACCCCTGGAAAATGGAGTGTGCTTTGTTGCCATTTTCCCTTTTTATTTCTGGGTACTTTAGACAGCAGGCCCATAAGGCAAAACCCAGAGTAAAGACAGTATAGTATCTGCTACCCCAAAACGGGGGAAGAATTTTCAGTTGAGATTTTTTCCTTTCTGTTTTGTAGGAGTGACTGTAAGGGGAGGTGGAGATCACTTTGCAGGTGCTTTAAAGTGCTCTACAAGTTTCCACCCCTTGAAGGAGAGGAGTCTTAGGCTAGTGACAAAAGTTACACCTAAACTGGTTTAAGTGATCAGAAACTGGTTTAAACCTGCAGCAGAACAGAAACTCAGTGCATATAAACCAGTTTCGAAATGGCTGAAATTGGTTTAAGATAAACCTGTTGAATGTAGTATCAGACTTAGCTGATTTGGGTCAAACTGATTTATGAAACTTCTGTCCTAGACCCCTTCCTGGTTCATGTTCCATCACAGTCCTGCATCATCCCAGCATGCTATCTAGCTCTGGGCTGGGCTGGGATGCCTGCTCCAGAGAGCAGGGCTGGCTGTACCCCTTAGCTCCCTAGCTGGAGCAGTGAGGGCTGGCTGAGAAAGGGGTGGGGAAGGGCAAGCCCAGCTGGGGATGCAGTCCAGTCTGCAGGGAGAAGAGTGGGGGCACTGCCCCTAACCAGGCAAGCCCCAGCTGGGGTGCAGGGTGAAGGAGGGGAGTTAATCACCTTTTCCCCCACTCAAACTTACTGCTGGCTGCAACTGTGGACTACAAATCCCAGAGGCACCAAGAAGAAGAGGAAGTTATAAAATACCATTCAGAGTCCTGCTACTGTAATTCTGGACTGAAAATCCCAGAGACCTTAAAGGCAGCAGGACGAGGAAGGGAACACACAGCCAGAAAGCTGTGTTTTAGTGCCCTGTGGTTTGTAGCCTGAGCTACATGGCTGCATTTCCCAAATCAAAGGTAAATGTCTGTTCACATCTGCTTCGATTAAATCCATGCAGCTTAGACTAACCTGCAAAGACTGAACTGATTCAGCCTTGGGCTTTTTGACTGTCTGTACCCAGCCTTAGACAGGGAGAGAGGTCAGGGGGATTTATCCCCTTTTAGGCTGGGGAACCTGGAGGGCCAAAGTCTTACTGTGGAGCCTAATTCCCAGTTGGGCTTCTGCTGCTGAAGAGATGAGGTCAGACTGCATGGGCCCAGGGCAGAAGGGAGGAGCTAGAGCAAATCAGGCCATGGCTGGGAGGATCAAGGCCTGGATGAGTGTGAAAGAGGGAAGCCAAGTGGACAAAGGAAACCGTACTTCAAGGCTATGGATGCTTCCCACATAATTGATCCCATCAAGGCATAATAGGTAAGATTTGAGAGACTAGGAAGGAAGAGGGGGCAGGCAAGCTGGCTGCTGGGACACACTTCCCCTGCAGGGCTAGGCTGACCACATCAGTTATTTTCAAGTCTGCAGTTCCAGTCACCTTGGTGACATCTGAAAATTTACCAAAGAAACCTTTGCCATTGGGGGACAGGCACATTGAACACCTAGTAATGTACTCACAGGACCAGCTCAGAAGACATGGCCTCCTGCAGCATATTGCCAAGAACATTTAGGGTATTCTTTCACAGTTGTCTTTACAGCAACAACTTACATGACAGGCAGAATTTTCATTCAGATAGAAAGCACTGCTGAAAGAGCTTCACAAATAGCACATGAATAGGATCAATGTTGCAGAGGTCTCTTCCTCTTTAAGTCACTAATTTGAGGATCTTGAGCACTTCAAACATGCCTCATAACTATGCAATATCATGGCAGAGAGCACCTCAACCCAGGAATGTCTTTCACCCACTGAGGGTGGGACCATACTTCCCAGACTCTAAAGCTTTTATCAGAGTCTGCAGATCCTTTCAATGCACCAAGCACAATCAAGTCCCCACTCTGGAGAATGGAGGGTTAGACCAGCACTCCCTCCCCGAGGTAACACTAATCCTGCTCTGAGGCCATCATGCAAGCCACTGCACTGAGGCACTCACCAGGGAGTTGTTTGTTCTCATGACTTTGTTGTCACAAGAAGTAGGAACACATGTTTGAATGTGAGGGGTGATATTAAAGATAAAAAGAGGCCACTGATGCTTCTGGTTCAGTATCTGAATGAATTGTGAATATCATGTCACCTTAGTGACAACAATGTTCTTCCTGCTCTGCCATCTACACCTGGAAAGGTGTCAGAGGAACTGCCCGTTTCCTCAAAGATGTCTTAAGGCCTATGCTCCATGCTCCTAAGAAGCATTTCATCCTCCCATCCTTTTTCAGGAAGTTTCCACATGGTCCTCCTTTGGATATGGGATCAGTGAGGAAAGGCTGTGTATTCCCTAGTGTGGACAACGAAAGCTTTAGATGTCCTGGAGTATCCTGAAAACCTATAGGCTGGCTGACATCTATGATCTCCCCAGGAGTCATACATTTCAGCATGTTTGCTGTGATTCACAAGATCTGGACAGATGGAATAAGATGATTCTTGGTAACTTGAACTGCTAAAATTTCTATTAAGTGCCACTTAAATGTTTTAGCAGAGAAATTGTATCAAGCCCACAGCATGATTTCTATTTGATATTTGCAAGAAGTGAGGTTGTATTCAGTAAGATTTTTCCATTCAAGCCATTACTAGGTTGTCTGTTTTGTTTTTTACCTACCTGTCTCTACATTTCTTTTTCCTGTTCCTGTTTTTGATTGAAACAGTTATAGATTAGATATTTAAATGCATGGGATAACGATATCTTTGCCTTTTGTGTAGAATTTTGACTAAGGACAATGTATTCTTTCAAGTACCTCCAACTCTAAATGATCTAATTTTGTTCTATGTGATTTCTAAATAACTACTGATATGTGTTACTGTTGGTGTATTTTGGGATTTGGGTGGTATATTGCCTTGGAAAGAGTTAGGACAAAGGAACTGTCACACTGAATTGGAGCTAGTAACAATTCTTCTCCAAAACTAGTTTTTCTTATGATTACATGTCAGATAAAAGCCAGATATAGTGGGTGTCAAACCTAAAGCATGCTCTTCTAAACTGTAACCATAAATAGCATTCAAACTTAACTTGGCCAACCTTTTTTAAAATATTTGTTTAACTCTTACCTTGGGAAACAAACTTAATTCAAGATCCAAAGGTTGCAGAAAAGAAATAGTGTTCTGTTCTTTCAAGATTTGCATATTTGCAATTGCAGTAGATATCCACATGCCCATTACTGGGAATTTTTAAGTAATCAATTGTGGATGTCATCTGCCCTAGAATTAAGCTCAGGGATTTTTGGAAGGGAAGGGTAGGTCATAAGTGTCATACAGTGAAAAATACTTAATAGAACTGCTGTTAATAGGTAATCGATGGGATCAGAAAGGTTAATCTCCCTTAAAAAGGAGCAGAAGATAAAGTGGGAATCCATGCTATGTTAAACAATTAACCAGGTAAGTTCATTTGCACAAATTTAGCAGGGTTTTGGTTGTTTTGGGGTTTTTTTTGGGGGGGGGACACATACAGAAGTGAAAAAGTAATAGGGTATTTGATTTAAACTATTTTGTAGTGGTTATGTTTCAGCGATAGGGTAATGCAATTGCTAAGCTTTTTACATACTCCAGTGATGTGGTAAAGATGCTACCTTTTAAAACTGCAAACATTTACACTTTAAAAAGTTGCTTCTGCCATCAAAAGAAAAACTGCTGTTTGCAAATGCAAAAGTATAAAATATTTATAATTGTCCCATCATATCATCCCATCTCAGTTGGTATTAGTGCTTTAATCCAGATGCTGTTTGTTTCTGAAATATGTGCTCCCTACAGGAATGTACATAATTGAGTACCTTTCCCACACTGGCTTGAATAACAAAGCATATGACAAATATTTGTAGTCTTGGTGAGAAAATAAATAAGACACTGCACTGAAAATAAAACTGCCTACTATCCTTGAAGTCTAAATAGAATTGCCAGTCTGATTTTCTTTTTGAATATGTCATGTCAGAGGAATTAATTTTTATACCGAATAGTATAATTGAGGATGTAGGAATGAACTCGAAGTACATGCAATTAGAGAAAGCATAGGGTAGGATACGATGGGTGGCCAAGCTGGAGTTCAAGTGCCACAAGTGACATGGTCAGCCTCTGTGACACCTGGCAGATCAGGGAGGGGACAGACAGCACAGCAACTGATAAGATAAGATGCAGAAATCAGAGCAGGAGATCAGGAAGGGAGCACAGGACAGGAAGCAGAAAATAAGAGAAGATGGGGCAAGAAGAGAGAGTAAAGAGCAAAAAGCAGAGCAGCAGATCAGGCAGAGGAAGCAAGTGAGAGTGATACTTGGGGACATGCAGGACAAAAAGTCTGGGAAAGGAGATGCCAACCCTATTTGCATCAATGAAACAAAATGTAAGCAGAAGACTTCAAGAAAAGTCTCAAAAATATTTTTTCTGCATCATCTCCCAACTACTGGTCTTTCTTGGGAAGGGGTCATTCAAGCCTTAATATTAATCCTCACACTGATCCCTATGAGAATGGTTTATAAATAAAATGAAGCAGCAATAGAATTCACTCATTTTTTCGTTTTGCAAAGACTGACAAAATCAAGCTGTATTCCTGAACACTATGAATCATCCCCTTCTTCTTTTGTATGGCATCAGATATCAACTTCTACATATATGCATCACTGTCTGATATTATCGCTCAATGCACAGATTCCATCAGCCCCATTTGGGCTTTTGTAAAGATTGCAACTTTTTATTAAGGGGTGTGCTGTTTGTTGGACGCTACATTCACTCAGGGGGCTGTCCAAGATGTTCAGCTTGTGAAGTGTTATTTTGAAGCATCTGTATCCAGATCTCAGTCTGTTCAGCTTGATCCATGCTTCTCTGTCAAGGTTGTGCCCAGTGGGACTCTTTTGGTGTTCGTACAAAATGCTGTAGGAACTGGTCTGATCTTTCCCTGTAGTCGGCCCACTCCATTGCTGCCCAGAGATTTGATTCATCATCCCCAATCTCTTCCAGGAGCTTGTGAGTTTCATGTACAAATGGTTTATGATTTTTAAGCCTCCTAAGCCTCCATCTGTTCAGGTTAGTTAATAAATGATGGAGTAGGTGATTTTTGTCATCTCTTGCATCTATTACCAGTAATGGCTGGGATCTGTCTTCTTATATCACTTGGTCTAATGCCCAAAAATACAGGGAATGCATCTGTGTGTAAGTTGTGCAGCCTGTTTTGTGGTGAATGGGTCGGTTTTGACCTGGAAGGGTGTGGGCATTGGAGTCCCGCAGGGCTCGGTCCTTGGACCGATACTCTTTAATGTCTTCATCATCGACTTGGACGAGGGAGTGAAGTGTACTCTGTCCAAGTTTGCAGATGACACAAAGCTATGCGGAGAAGTGGACATGCCAGAGGGCAGGGAACAGCTGCAATCAGACCTGGACAGGTTGGACATATGGGTAGAAAACAACAGAATGCAATTCAACAAGGAGAAATGCAAAGTGCTGCACCTAGGGAGGAAAAATGTCCAGCACACCTACAGCCTAGGGAATAACGTGCTGGGTGGCACAGAAGTGGAAAAGGATCTTGGAATCCTAGTGGACTCCAAGGTGAACATGAGTCGGCAGTGTGACAAAGCCATCAAAAAAGCCAATGGCACTTTATCGTGCATCAGTAGATGCATGACGAATAGATCCAAGGAGGTGATACTTCCCCTCTATCGGGCACTGGTCAGACCGCAGTTGGAGTACTGTGTACAATTCTGGGCATCGCACTTCAAGAGGGATGTGGATAACCTGAAGAGGGTTCAGAGAAAGGCCACTCATATGGTTAAGGGCTTGCAGACCAAGCCCTGCAAGGAGAGACTAGAGAAACTGGACCTTTTCAGCTTCCGCAAGAGAAGGTTGAGAGGCAACCTTGTGGCTGCCTATAAATTCATCACGGGGACACAGAAGGGAATTGGTGAGTTTTTATTCACCAAAACGCCCCCGGGGGTTACAAGAAATAATGGCCACAAGCTAGCAGAGATCAGATTTAGACTGGACATTAGGAAAACTTCTTCACAGTTAGAGTGGCCAAGGTCTGGAACGGGCTTCCAAGGGAGGTGGTGCTCTTCCCTACCCTTGGGGTCTTCAAGAGGAGGTTGGATAAGCATCTAGCTGGGGACATTTGAACCCAGCACTCTTTCCTCCCTATGCAGGGGGTCGGACTCAATGATCTATTGAGGTCCCTTCCAACCATAACATCTATGAATCTATGAGTCTCAGCACACAGTTATGTATAGAAGTTTAGTGTGACAACTTCTGGACCGTAGAGGAGCACAATATTTTGCCAGGGTATATACCATTGTACTTCATGGGCACCCCATGGCATGCTGGCTAAACATCTTAAGGCTGCTCTTCCACATTCCCCCACCTCTTGTCTTCTGCCTCCCTGACACTGTTCACCTGCACCTCCATCCAGTGATCGAGGGTTTTGCTGCTGCAGACACTCCCCTTCATTCTTGGGTCACATATGCCCACCAACACATTGTTGGTAGGGTCAGAAAGGACCTGAGCAGATCATCAAGTCCGACCCCCTGCCATGGGCAGGAAAGAATGCTGGGGTCAAATGACCCCAGTCAGGTGTCTATCCAGCCTCTTCTTAAAGACCCCCAAGGTAGGACTGAGCACCACTTCCCTTGGAAGTTGGTTCCAGATCCTAGCCACTCTGACTGTGAAATAGTGCCTCCTGATATCTAGCCTGAAACACTCTTCATCAATTTATGGCCATTATTCCTCATTACTCCTGGTAGTGCTCGGAGGAATAGGGACTCTTCCATTGCCTGCCAATCCCCCTTGGTCAATTTGTAGACAGCCGCCAGATCCCCTCTCAGACTTCTCTTGTGGAAGCTGAACAGATTCAGGTCCCGTAGCCTCTCCTCATAAGGCCTGCCTTGCTGCCCCCTGATCATGTGAGTGACCCTCCTCTGGACCCTCTCAATGCTGTCCACATCCCTCCTGAAGTGCAGCGCCCAGAACTGGATGGAGTACTCCAACTGCTGTCTGCCCAATGTTGCATAGAAGGGGAGGATCACCTCCTTGGACCTGCTTCTGATGCATGACAAGGTATGGTTAGCTTTCCTGACCATGTCCCCACATTGTTGGCCCATATTGATCTTGGAGTCAATAATGACTCCAAGATCCTTTTCTGCTTCTGTGCTGACAAGAAGCGTGTTCTCCAGCCTGTAGGCATGCTGCTGGTTCTTCCTTCCCAGGTGCAGTACCTTGCACTTGTCAGTATTGAAACCCATCCTGTTCTCATCCACCCACCCCTATTATTTGTCCAGATCTGATTGCAGCCTGTCCCTCTCCTCTGGTGTGCCCACTTCTCCCCACATCTTAGTGTTGTCCTCAAATGTGAACAAGGTGCTTTTCACCCCCTTGTCCAAGTCACTGATGAAGAGGTTGAACAGTGCGGGTTCAAGGACCGAACCCTGGGCAACCTCACTGCCCACATCCCTCCAGGTCAGAAATGACCCATCCATTGTGGTCCAGTACATGGACTATATAGGACTGCAATGGATCCAGCCATTCTTTTGACGCCTTCCTTCAGCTGCTTCACCAGTGCCTGCTTCTCTCCCCAGTGCTCTAGGTAATCTCGCTTGACTTCAGAATGTGTCCTCTTTGTCTCCACCTTTTCCCAACTAGTCCAGGGTGGCCTGCCTCTTCTTCTTGGGGATGAGGGCTTTGAAGTGAAGGAGACTTCTTTTTTGGGTATGCTCCCACTGGTGCCAGACTGGGGAGAAACAAGGGCAAGAGGGGGCGCTGCTTCTTGAGATGAAGCAGCATCACCAAGGTGGCAAATTGTTTTATGTCCTTGCCCTGGCTGATCTGACTTCAGCAGTGCTAACAGGTAGCATACCTGGGATCATCTGCCACCTCAAAATGATCCCACACTACACTACCTACCCACTTCTGGGTTGAGGGTGGGGATCCTACCATACCCCCCTCTTCACCAGGCAGAGGCATGACAACAGGAGAAGCTGAGCCACCTGCCCCTACCATCTCCGAAGTGCTTTCTAGAGAAGGAGACCTGACTCTAGGGGAGCTTTGATGGGTGTGGAGCACAAACTCAGATTCCCCCTTCTTCCCCAGATTTTCCTTTGCTATAGCCCTCAGCCCCTCTGCTTCCAGATCCAGCTCCTCCTCTGGCACTGGAAGGCTCATGCTGGGAACTGAAATTCGGGTGGAGAATGTCATGCTGCTCCTAGTTAGTGGGGTTAGTGGTGGTGGTGCAGGTGCTGCTACCACAACCTTGCTCCCACTAGTAGCAGAAGACTCATCATGCTGGGAAAGAGGGTGTGTGTAGGTTTGGGGTGGGGGGAACTTGTAGCTCTCCCTCTGCCTTCTCTTCCTCTCCTGCCAGAGGATCTGGCACCTGCCTTTCCAGAATGCTTCATAATGTTTGGTGTGCTGTAAAATGTGTGTGTGTAATATATATTGTACCTTCCTGCACAGTGATGACACAGTGTCAGGGAAAACACAAATTTTTTGTTGTGGGGGAAAGAAGCAAGACAGATTAACAAGAACAAATAAGATTTTTGGGGACGAATAAGTTGAAAGGAATGGATAGGGATAAGGGATTGTAGGCAAGGGTAAGTAGGAAAGGATCACAGTCACTGGCCAGCTACGGATGTCAGTATCAGAGCAGTCTTTCCCACCCCCCTCAGCCTTTTCCATATATGGAATATCACCCCACCCTCTCCTTCTTCTCAGTTTCTGTTTGCTGCAAGTCTTCTAAATCTCTAAATCTTTCCAAATTGATTCAGAGGCTTCCATTCAATTTGGACATTTTAATGGGTCTCCCGATTCAGTTCAGATTTGGAGATCCAGCTGCCGAATCAGTCCAAATCTCCTTCAAATAGAATTGGCTACTAAAGCTTTGCACAGCTCTACTTATTAGTTAATAGCCCTTAAGTTAAATGGAACATTAGCATCCATAAATATTATTTGATACATTATTTTTCTACCAGATACAGAACTGAACTGCTGTACTGTCATAAAACTCTAATTCTGAGTCTTTGGGCGCCCTAATCCCTCCTGACATTTAGCCAAGTGTAGAGATGTTTCCAGTGATGGGGACTTTTTAAATATGTCATGTTCTTTAGGGTAGTACCTAACTTACTCATTGTTATTCCCAGGTGAAGCCCTTGCGCTATGCATCTTTCTCTTGCTTTTCAAATTTTCCTCCTGGGAATGTCAATGGCTAGGATATTCAGCTCCAGTGAATGAATATGTGAGGAGAGAGTAAATTCATGCTCAGTCATCCCCTGTGGAATTCCTGGAAGCAATGACTTACCAGGC
The DNA here is from genome assembly GCA_030014935.1 of Caiman crocodilus. Lineage (NCBI taxonomy): Eukaryota > Metazoa > Chordata > Crocodylia > Alligatoridae > Caiman > Caiman crocodilus. The sequence goes on from JAGPOW010002742.1 coordinate 48,781,977, forward strand.
AGAGATGGGAAAGAAGATCCAAAAAGAGAAAAAGGAAACCAAGGTAAAACAATAATAACTCCCCAGACTATGCTTAGCCAGAAGTCACAGTGGCCAAAATGTTCCCTTCCTATAAGTAAGTTAGTAAATACTGGATGTATGTAATTATTTATGTATGAGTAGATGATTATCACTTTATATCAGATGCTCAATAAATTCGGATTTACTACAATTATATAAACTAGATAAATTTATAATTTCATATGGTGAGGTATCTAATGGTTCAAAAACCAAATATAGCTTGTGTGTTGCTTAGCACAATCTCTTCAATTTGTAGACATAAGGTTCAAAACTTACATAGTAGTCAACATATAGACAGAAATTTTACTTTCCCTGTATTTCCAACATGTTCAGACATGTTGTATTTCCAACATGTTCAGACCATTACATAGCAAGTACCAAAAACTCAACATTTAAAAAAAAAATCTCTGTTTTATGTATAACTATGTAAGAGTAACACAAATCCAAACTTCTGAATTATTAGCAGGGGTTTAGTGAGTCCAAGAGGACCAATCTGTCTGCATCTGGAATCTGTATCAAGATCTGAATTTTTCCCAAAGTTCAGGATTTTCATTTGAATGCTATAATTTGTACTCATCTCCAATTACACAAGAACAGCTGTAAATGGTATCAACACTAGAAAAAATAAATTATTCACTCGTCTTTTTCTCTTTCCACTTCACCCCTTGGTTTGCAAGGGTTACAGGCCCCCCCCAGCAAAAGCTGGACATCCTGGACCAAAAGGTGACAAAGGTTCAGTAGATGAAAGAGGACCAGAGGGTCTTAGTAGAACCCAAGATAAGGGAGATATTTTCTAAAGGGAAATAGAGGTTATATAAGGAATCTCTGCAACAGAATAAACAAAGGCCTTTATTGAATTCTGAATGCAATAACACTTCACACATGTGCTAGGTGACTTTGACTGCTTGTGGGAAAAAGAGATATGTAGGACTTGCCTCCATTGGAAATTGATTCCCATAGCTAAAGAGCAATAGATGGTATGTATTAAAACAAATCCTCAGAGGTGTGGAAATACAACAATCCAGAAAGTTTGGAAGTAAATAAGTCCCTTAACAGTTACCTGCAAGAGTGAGTTTGATGGGCCTGGACTTCAAATGGAAATGTCCCAATGGGACAGACAAATACTACAAGCACAGAGTGTTAAATAAAGCTTGGAGTTCCACCATCAGTACTTAATACTGGTCAGTTTTAATGTATTATTAAAACTGCTAACAGGGATAATTTTCTCCTTCTTAATTCAAAGTTAAAGTCCAGCATTTCCATGGGTATAACTGAAAATCTGTGTGTAGTTTTCAATGTAGTGGGTGCATCTACATATAGGCATTAGCCTGATTTTAAGATGCTTTAAGGGTGTGCATCTATATATGTGCACCCTTAATGTGCCTTAAAATGGTAAATTTAGGTTATTCCTGCCTAAACTTGATACCTGCATAAAGCAAGTATCAAATTTAAGCAGGATTAGTTAAAGCATATTAACACATGTGTAGACATGTTAATGCACATTAATAGTAGGGACTTTAGTCCTGGGTCTGTCCAGCCACTAGGGAGACAGCCAGAGCCCAGCCCCAGGGCTCCTGGATGGCTTCCTCTGCTCCTCCATGACTCCGCTGCTCTCTGGCAGTCCCTAGCTACATGTTATAAAAGCCACCAGCCATTTCATGCCTTGGAGCACACAGCACAGGGAGCCTGAAGGAGCCCGTGCTGCTTCCAGGAGCCTACCAGGCCCCATGTGCCAACTCTGGACACAGCCTGTCCTGTCCCCTAGCTGGAGCTGCTTCTTGGCCATGGGTGCATGTTGCAAACGGCTGCAGCCTGCTGCATCCCTTGCCCAGCCCTGAGATTCCCCCCAGGACTGCTGGCCTGCCAGAACCTACTCCCTGATGCTTCTCAGCCCCAGATCTGTCTTTGCAGGCACTGTGGTGAAGTGCTACACTTAAGCCCACTTAAATTGACATGTAGACATGCCCAGTAAGAGCAGAGCTTTGGCTGTAAGTATCACCTTATAGTTGAACTAAATTCCTTCTCAGGTAACTTGACATTTAGATTCTGTCTTTGCTGATATCCCCCTACAGTTTTATTGAGTGATTTCTCTGGAATTTTGTCTTTCTTGACCTCCAAATTTTAACAAATCCTTGTTTTTATGTACATTTATGTAGATATAACATAATTATGTTTTCATGCAGAAATGGATCTTCTTAAAACTCACATAAGTGATTTGCAAGCACAACTGAAGGCTCTGAAACCTCTCAGCAGCAAAACCCAAAAAGGTAAGCAGGTTCATCTCAGGTCTCTGCATTCCTATTATTCCATTTCACAGGCTCATGCAGAGAAGTGAATTTTGGATCCAGATGCTCAGGTACCTTATATGGGTTGTTAGATGCTTCTGTATCCCATCCATTTGTATGGACAGTATGGGAAAATTCTGCAAACTCCAACAGGTACAGTGACACCTAAGTAGAATACTACTGTTGTTAGGGAGATCACATGGAGATAAATAATGCCTCAGACACCTCCTTTATTTTAATATCTGACTAGATTGTGACTCAGAGCATACACCCAGACAACAGGATGCTTCTCAGATTGCGGCTGGAGCTGGTGGGAAGAGAGGGAATGGAAATAGACAGAGGAAGGGGCAGAGCCTTAACTATTTTCCATCTTATTGCTATTCAGAGTAACCAAGCAAGTACAAAGAGGGTGGTGCTTTTAAGTAGCATACCCAGGATAAAATCACCATACCCAGGCATAAGGAAGCCTGAAGAGCACCGCTAGTCCTGGATAGTGTGCCTTACTATACCATCCCTTCCTCGCGGCTAGACCCAAAATTACCATCCAGGTACTGAATAGCAATAATAAAGCATACACCCAAACCTGAGATCTCATGAGCATACCTTTTCTCAGGATTTTCCCCTGTAATTTCAACAAGACACTGAAACCCTTTTCAGTTCTTGATTTGAAGCTAATGCAATTCAGCTGATCAGACATCAGAGTGAATCAGCAAAATTAAGAGTCAATCCGACATTCCTAAGAGGGTGCCTAGAAGCTGCCACTGTTATTTTGTTATGAAAGTAATTTGAATGTGCTGTGCTTCTGTGTCCTCCAATTCTACTCTACCCAAGTGGCATGATTATTGGTGAAAAAATATTCATAACTGATGGCTCTGAAGGCAACTTTGAAGTTTCACAAGCTGAATGCTCTTGTGGCCTTTTAGCTTCTCCAAGAAATTCTGAAGAAAATAGTGCCATACAACAAATAGCAGAGAGGCAAAACAAAAGACCATTCCTAGGAATAAATGATAGACTCACAGAAAGTACATTTATGTACTTACGTGGTGAAGCAATACGATGCACAAACTGGAGCACAAGAGAACCAAATGATTCTGGAAGAGAGGAGGACTGTGTAGAAGTGTATTCAGATGGCAAGTGGAATGACAAATCCTGTGAAAAAAATGCTTAATAATGTGTGAATATTAATCAGTGTGTCCTTGTAATTATTAGTAGTTGCTGGTGCAAATGTACATGCTACTTTATATTATCCCAGTCTTATCAAATTACATTAACCATTCATTTTAGCCATTGTATCAATGAAGTGAACCCTATTTTAGTAAAATTTCTCTTATCTTTCTTTTATGTTAAACTATGTTTCAATAAATTGCTCATAGAATACTGATTTGGACATTACACTGATTGAAATGGGAGATAAATCATATACTGGTGTTGACACGCACCAGATCAACACTCAGGATCCCAATATTGCGCTGTTAGATAGGGCATGATACACAATTATATACACATATACAAACTACACAAATATCAGTATGAGTTCACACACACATACACAAACACACACTTTTGTGGCTGTGTGTTAACACTAGGGGACATCTGGGTAACTTGTTGCTTGGGGTTACTTAAGGTCAAGTGGTGCAAGGGTCACTTGAGGTCACTGGGGCTTGGGGTTACTTGAGGTCAAGTGGCCCCTAGTGTTACTCGGGATTAATATACCCCAGGGTTATTTGGGGTTACTTAAGGTTACTGTGGCCCCTGGAGTTACTTGGGATCACCTTGTGCCATGGTAGAAGCAAGTGAAAAAAGCCTGGTGGCAAGGAGGAAACAGCCAGGAAACAGAGAGGCAGTAAGCTGGATATCAGGAGGCAGATAAGTGTTGACAAGGAGGAGACAGTCAGGAAACAGAGAGGAGAAAGCTGGAAGATTGGGGCTGAAAGATGGGGCAGATAACTAGGAGATGGGGGCTGGAAATGAGGCAGAAAGAACCAGGAGAGAAAGCCAGAAAAATCAAGAAGGTGGTCAGTAAGAGAAAAACCAAACTTGGGGTTTCAAAAAAACAGGTTTATTAAACAGACAACACAAAACACAGCCACACAAAGTTATTGATCCCACACATACAAGCACAAGCACTCACATATACACGAACGCAATGGTAGCAGGAGAGGAAAAGGCTTGGTGGAAGGACTGAAGTCAAGGTGTGTAGGGACAGAGGCTAGGTCCTTTGCTTGGGGAAGGAAGGTGCAAGATAGCTACGTATCCTGAGCTGTGAGTTGATCTTTGATGACCAGCTGAGGTCTTCTCCAGCAAGGTGTTGTCCAGAGGGAGTCACTGGGAGGGCCTCTGGGTGGATAAGTAGTGTGGCGTACTGCTGGTCCACATGGAGAGGGGGTTCCAAGGCGGTCACACTCTACCACCCCTTTCATAGGAGTGGGATACCTGTGTCTCCTATGGGAAGGACACACCCAGGCAAGGGCCAGTCCTGCTCAGGTGCATACATGCAGATCCAGGTGTCTTCATTGTCTGGTGAGACACAATGGTGGGGTTGCTGGTTTCTGTAGGGTCTTTGTCTTCCAAATGTTGGGTTCCCATAGGTTCTCTCTCTTTTAAATGCTGGGTTTTGTCTCTGTTCCTGGGTAAGGTCTGTGGTACCTGGGTGAGTCAATGCAAGGCAATGGTTGGGTCACTGAGTTGATTGTCCATTCATTACTGGTCATTCAGAAGAAGTCTGCTACCATTATATCTCAAGCTCCCTCATTCATTCCTATTCATTCAAGAACCAATTTACATAGAAAGGGTAGGTATGAGTCATAGTTGCAATATATTGTATAGGGCAGGGGACACAAGATGGAGGCTTGACATTACAAAATGGAAACTTGACATTACTTTGGCTAACTTTACAGACACAGGCTTAAACCATACAATATTAATATGTAACAATACAAAAAAATGCAAAAATGATTGGAACACAATATAAAACAGTAAAAATCAATATAAACGTAACAGAACACTATTTACAATATAAAAAGGGGCTTATTACAATAATAGCGTACAAGAACTTAGCTTACTTAGTATTATTTGTAATCACTTATAAGAGACAAAGAGGGCAGAGAGAAAGTCAGAAATGGTTGGGGAAGAGAAGGGAATGTGTTTTAAAAATAAAAAAAAAAAAGAAAAACTGGGGGTTTTGTTACACTAGGAACCTGAAAAATACTATGAGACCCATCTAGTTTCAAACTGCTGCCTGTAAATGCATGCAGCCATCATGGGAAATCCATCAGGAACAGGTACCTCATGTATTTATAAATTCAAGGCTACAGGATGTCCCTGTTGTTCTACATTCATCTGTCTGGCAATGCATTAACTTCACGTGCCAAAACAGGGCTAGTAAGTCAATTGTGAGAAGGCAAATTTCAAGTTCTCTTGAATTTTTTTTAATGATCTAGGATATATAAGCTGTTATTATTGAAAAGGAAAACTTGTATAAGTTGCCATAAAGGTTGTAGTACATTAACTTAAATCATTGAATAGACTTAAATAAAATCAAAATGGTGCAACTTTTAAAATGCAGACCAGCCCTCCAAGGTCTTGTCTTGTCACCCCTCAAGCTTCTCTCTAACAGGCCTCTCTCCCTAGGGTCTGCCTTTTCTCCCTATAAGCAAAAAAATGTACGTACTGTTGAAAACAACCAAAATGACCTGGTCTAAGCTTACAGGGTCTTTTTCTTCTCCCTTTGTCTTAGAGTTTGGAAAGAAGGCTAAGGGGAGATAGAAATCAATAAAATCATGAAAGGTATAGACCAAGTAGCCAGGGAACTGTTGTTCACCAACTCCCAGGCCAAGTCTAGATGTGTGCTTAACTGTAGAGTAGACTAATTAGCTGTGAAGTAAAGTTTCACAGTCTACATGTGCAATGCTATTAGGCTTCAGTTAACTAATTAACACCACCATAAGATAGTATTGTCAGTACAATCTTACAGCAGAATAATTAACTGTGATTAAATGCGTGAGTATTCACTGACTGTGGGCATAAACTAGTCTAGTCAGCCCAGCAAGCAAGGGGCCAGAGTATTGCCTGCCACCTAGTCACACAGCTCTGCACTTTCAGCACCCTCATGTCCCAGCAAGCCCCTCCGCTGCCTGATGCCACCACCTGGAGCCTAGGTCTGAACCCTGTGCCCCCAACTCTGACAAAAACTGCTCTGCCTCCAGCTCAAATTGCTGCTGTCCTAGGTGCACATGTAGATGCTGTGCCTGGGAGTAGTTTATTCTAGCTCAAACAGGTCTGCAGTTTATTGTTTCAAATTAATTGCCTGTGTAGCTGCACCCCCAGAATAGTAGAACTAGGGCACACCCAGTGAAATTAGTAGGTAACAGGTTTTAAACAACAAAGAGAAAATACTTTTCTATGCAACACATAGTTAATTTATGGAATTAAATTGCAACAAGAAGTAGTGGAGGCAGATAGCACAGCCAGGTTTAAAAAGGGACTAAATAAAGTCATGGACAACAGTTCTGTTAAAAGTTGTTGCACAGGATATTTGGAGATGTTTCCATGGCATTTCTGAACCAATAACTGTGAATGACATTGACAATCCTGAATAGGAGCTTGAACTTGGTATCTCTGGATTGATCTATGTCTTGCTCCCACAGTGTCCATTTCTTTTGCTGTGGGGAACAAAATACTGGGCTAGATGGACCATTGGCCTGACCCAGTATGGCATTTGCAATGTTCTTAAGTTCTTTTGAGAATGGGAGGCCCCAGAAATGGGTCACAAGCTCTAGTCCCCTTCCAAGGCAGAGTGGGACAGTGGTGCAAAGAACAGGGAATACTGACAGGGTTCTTTAGCCTGCTGAGCCAGCTTTACAGCTGGACATGGCAAACAGAGAACTAACCTTGTTTTATGGAATCTTTCCACCATTGTGAAGCTGGTACAAATATCATCACTACCATGTGTACCAGTGACAACTCCTCTCCATCATTGTATTATGAGGCTATGGATTCCTTACGCAAACCTGCCGGCCTTTCCCATTGTATCTGCTATATACTTGCCTAGTTCCCACAATCAGGACCCTTCTCAATCCTATAATCCAAGCCCAATGACAAATCCAGTCTTTCTTCTATCTGACACTTAAAAGAAGAAAACACTGAAGTGATCAGTTTAAGAGTGTTTATATTTTTATCCTGAATAGTTGTTACAAAGCCTGATTCTCATCAACAAACAGGTTTTTAACAAGAAAAATATTTCCCACAGATTTACTGAAGAGCACATCAGAAGGGCTTCCAAACCTGTCCAGATGTTGTAAAAAGATAGAGAGCAGTAAGAAACTGAATTCACTTCTAATCCCATAAACAGAAGCAGATCCACTTACTAACATGAGGGTAAAATGTGTTAAGGTAGAAATGTTCTGTGCTTTTGATGATTCCTTTTAAAAACAATTATTAAATTGCAATGAGGCCAAAGTCTGTATGGGGTCAGGGTACATATTTTTCTAAAAACTAAATACAGTACCAGTAAATAGTGAGACATCAGTTTCAGTTGGGCAATCCATAGAATTCTGCAAGAACAGAGATAAGCTAGTCAAAATGCATCTTTTTTACTGTTACTGTCACAAATTCATATATTCTGTTGCCTCTGCACTTCCTCTGCACACAGAGAAAAATCCTGCAGATTTCTTTAGGGTTTTTTTCCAACTCTATTTAGGTGGTGCATTGAATTGTATATTGGATAAGTACAAGTTGGTGGCGGTAAGTAACACTCACTTTTACTAGTATTGGTAAAACATATTATAGTTTGAGCAAGCTAACACTTTCCCCTGTCAGGCCTGTGACAGTTATTGTACTGGAGCATTGCAAGGAGTTATGTAAATGAATGTTTTTAAAAGAGGGCAGCCTAGATTCTGTGTCTCCCTCCTTGGCATGACAATGATGACCCTGTCTGAAGAGAAATAGTCCCATAGTAAATGAGCTGATAAAATTGTTTCTTCAGGTTCTCAAGCTACTGGCCCAGAGTTGTGACCCTTGTATCTAAGGAGCAAGATTTGGATTTATAGGGTTGTGAAGCCAAATGCCGAATCAGGACACCTGTGATATTCTCCTGTGGAGGTAAAATCCCATATTAACCTTGTATTCACCTCCTCTTGCTCTACAGGGCTCACCTCTGGCCTCTGCTCCAACCCCTTCAGGGTGGGGAGAGTTCCCCTATTGCTTGTATTTGCCATCTCATCTGGCATTTTTGTTCTCTTCATTTGCTATTCCCCCTCTTCTGCATCCTCTACCTGATTTCCATTCTTTCTCCTCTTTTGTTCCCCTTTCATTCTCTTCTCCTTACCAGTATGATGAGTTCCAAAACAGCGGTCAGCTACTCAGCACTCTTCAGGGCCCATGAAGGCCGTCTTCCTTATATTCACCCCATAACTGCTCCCTGCAATAGCAGCAAGCTGAAGAAAGACTGTACTGCAGTACCTTAGACTTGTCAACAGGTAATGCTAATTTCAGACCCTCACCTCACCTTTCAGCCTAGGACTGGGCAATGCTACCAGCTAGATCAGGCCATTTGTGTTGCTAGATCAAGCCATGTGGCAGGGGTTCCCAGCAACAACATGCATGTGATAAGGCATTTCTGTCAATTTACTATACATAATATTAGTAAGCTGTCAAGTAACAGTTTTAATAACTTCAGCATATTTCCTACTGGCATTTATGAGTTTTCTGATGCTTGGGAAATTTCTGTGTTCAGGGCTAGTAACACTGGTGTCCTTTACTGTTGGGAGCAGATATTCCTGTGTAGCTGAGTTGTAATCAGGGTTGGGTTTGTCACTGAACACATTTTCCAAAGCTGTTCTTTCTTCTTGGTGGTACAAGAGTGACTGATAGAGCATTATCTACTGAAATACAAGATTCTTCCTGTCACTCATTTTCAAAGTTAAGAGAGATTATTCATTCTAGAAATTCAGTAACTCTCTCACCAGCTTTCCCTATAATTAACATTAAGAAATTCCCCACTGTGGAATCTGTTGCACATTTTCAAAGGGTACAAAGTACTGCACAGAGTAACACCAATGTCTCTTTTGCCAATTATTTCTAGGCGCGTCTGGGATAAATTAGGAAACTTCACCACACCATAAAGGTCCAAATTCTCTTCTCACTTACTCTTGCATTTTAAGTACTGCAGAAAAGGCAGGTAAACAATAAACTCTACTAAAGAAATATTTTTAGGGCTTGGTTTCCTCAGCCTTCCTGAGGTTTAGATTGTACTCCACAAGAAAACTTTGTTGAAACAATGAATTATTCATGGTGTAAGAGTGTAAGATTGACTGTAAGTGACAGAATCCATTTCCAGTCAAGAGGCAATTTCTTACAACTTACTTCTTTCTGTTGAGAAATTCAGTACTTTACACTTTGTTACCTAAGCCATCAGCAGGGGTATAGAGGTAAAATATTTTTCGAGTGCCCCAAAGGAAATAACTTGGGTAGAAGGAGACTCATTTTACTATTTTGCAATGTCTGCAGATGTGTCTCTGAATGAAAATAGGTATGTGTGAGATAACAGAGCAGAGACATTGTAGTTTTGGAGACCATTACATTTTAAGCATTAGAGGAAAGGCAGGAAAACACTAAAATTTATACATAGTTTGTAGGAGGAGTTCTGGCAGTGCAGCATCAGAGCTCTGTGAAAAATAAATCACTTTCTATTTTGGAGTTTTCCTTACTGTTGTGTTAGTTTTGAACTAAGTGGGTGTTACTGAAAAGATGGACTACAAAGAACCTTACCTTCAGGGTTCACTTTTCTTATTCTTCATAAGTTTCTTGCTGCCTTCTTTTTGGGGGATGAAAGAAAGAATGCATGGGGCACAGAAGAACTTTAAAGCTTTGAAGCTTTAAAGAGCAGTCTTTTTGTAGGACTATAGACGTGTGTCAAATCTACAATATTTGAGGGCTGGCAGTTAGGATTCTTTGTCCCTATTCCTTTTCCTAGGATGGGAGGTTGTGTAATTTACTAGTTAGAACCAGAAGTGCACTTGGATTCCACTGGTGACTTTATAAGTGAATTCCAGTAGTTTCAGGAGTGGAAGGGCATTATGAATAATGGTGGTCTCTGTTCCAAGTGATATTTAATGTACTGTAATCTACTAGTTACACCAAGAGATTGGTATTCAGATCTCCTTGTTTCTATTCTGTCCAATTCCGTGATTAATTAATGTCATATTGGGGGTTGGAAGGGAGATGAGAATAAAAGTTTGAGGAAAAATCCATAAGTCTCATTAAACTGTTCAGGTAAATACTTTTACTCTTTTGGAAGTATATATAAAATCTATATAATCAAAAGGATTTTGCTGTGCAGCTACAAGATGAGGTTTTGCAGAAAACTGGTACTAAAAGCCCTGAGGTAAGTGGGGAAGCAGGAAACCTGGAGGAAGAGCAAAAAAGGAGGTGACGACAGCTGAGGTGCTTTCATACTTCCTGAGAAATCAGGGTAATCGACTAGTTACTAGGGCTGTGCAAAACTTTGGTAGCTAATTCAATTCAGAGAATATTCAGCCCAACTCAGCAGCCAAATTTCTGGATCCAAAAAGAATTGAGAGACCCATTAAATCCAAATCAAATAGGAAGCCTCCTAATTGATTCAGAGAGATTCAGAGATCCAGCCATCGACTGGACAGGCAGGCACTAGGCAATACCAGTGGGAGCAGCTTGGGGAGCAGTTGAACGAGCCCTGGCTTAAGCTAGCAGCCCCAGGAGGAGCCACAGCTCATCCAGATGCCCCCCAAAGGGTTGAGGCAAGCAGTGCTGGCAGCCCTGGAAGAAGCCACAGGGGTTAGGGAATGATTGGGGAGCTGAAGAAATGATTGAGAGCTTGGGGGAATGATTTGGAGCTGGAGGAATTGATTGGGAGCTGGGAAATTGAACCAGGAGCTGGAGGGAAACCCCTATTCATCCCCACAGCCCCCGATCACTCCCCCCAGCTCCCCAACCATTCCTCCCTTCCCCCACTACTTCTCCTGGGGCTGCTGGCTCAAGCTACAGCTCATCCGGCTGCTCCCTAGGCTGCTCCCCCCTGCCAAGGCAAGGCAGGCAGTGCTGGCAGCCCTGAGAGAAGCTGCAGGGGCTGCAGGGAATGATCAGGGAGCTGGGGGAATAATTGGTATCTGGGAGATCAAACCGGGAACTAGAGAATTGAGCCAGGAGATGGGAGGAGTGATTGGGGGCTGGAGGAATGAACAGAAGAATGAAACCCAGCTCCTGGTTCAATTCTCCAGCTCCCAATCACTCTCCCAGCTCCCCAGTCATTCCCCCCAGCCCCTGCAGCTTCTCCTGGAGGTGCCAGCTCAAGCCACAGCTTGTCTGAATGCTTCCCCGGCTGCCTTCCAGGGTGAGCCAGGCAGTGCTGGCAGCCCCAGGGGAGAAACCATGGGGGATAAGGGGAATGACTGGGAGTTGGGAGGAATGACCAGGGGCAGAGGGAATGAACAGGGGCTTTTCCCCAGCTCCTGGTTCAATTCCCCAGTTCCTGGTTTGATCCCCCAGGTCCTCAATCATTTCCCCTAGACCCTGCAGCTTGTTCTGGGGCTGCCATCACTGCCTGCCTCACTTCACCTCAGTGATGGGGCAGCCAGGAGAGTGGCTGGACAAGCACCGGCTTCTCCTGGGGCTGCTGGCTCAAGCTAGGGCTCATCTGACTGCTCCCTCAGCTGCTCCTGCTGGCATTGCCTGCCTATATAGTCTGTGGCTGAATAAGATTGGGCACTGAATATCTTCGAATTTGGATTCAGCTGAATCAAATCAGGACAGTGATTCAAATCACCAAATTGAGTCACTGCCCCTCTGAATCACCAAATCCAAAGCAAATACTTTCCATTTTGAACAGGCCTACTAGTTACCTCAGGTGCTTGTACACAAATGTATGCAGCCTGGGAAACAAGCAGGAAGAACTGAAAGTTTTTGCAGAGTCTCAGAGCTATGATGTTACTGGAATAACAAAGACTTGGTGGGATAGCTTGCATGACTGGAACACTGTCATGGATGCAAACTGTTCAGGAAGGACAGACAAGGAAGAAGAGGAGGAGGAGTTGCATTTTATGTAAAAGAGCTGTATGATTGCTCATAGCTCCAGTATGAAACTGGAGATAGGCCTGCTGATAATCTGTGGGCTAAGGTTAGAAGGGGGAGCAACAAGGGTGATCTTGTGGTGGATGTCTCTTATAGACCACCAGACCAGGAGGAAGTGGTGGATGAGGCTTTCTTCAAACAGCTAGCAGAAGTTTCCCAATCAAAAGCCCTGGTTCTCATGCGGGACTTCAATCATCCTGATATTTACTGGGAGGACAATATAGCAATGTGCAGGCAATCCAGGACATTTTTGGAGAGTGCTGGGAACAAGTTCCTGGTGCATGTCTTGGAGCAGCCAAATAGAGACCATGCTCCTCTCGACCTGCTTCTCACAAACAGGGATGAATTGGTGGGGAATGTAGTAGTGGATGGCAACTCAGTGATCATGAGATGATTGAGTTCAGGATCCTGGGGAAAGGAAGAATGGATAGCAGCAGAGTAAGGACCCTGGACTTTAGAAAAGCAGACTGACTTGCTCAGGGAACTCATGGGCAGGATCCCCTGGGAAACCAGTCTGAGTGTTGTGAATAACCTCGAGCCATTTTCCTAAAGGCATGATAAATGGCCTCAAGCCATCCTCCCGAGACAGGATACAAGGTAAGACTGGAAGATTGTTTTGTGAATTGTGCCCATCTGCAGTGATAAGGAGGAGACAGCTGTACTAGGCAAGGGGCCTTGAAGATAAACAGCAAAATACACTGGAAAATAGGTGAAAGGGCTCATTAGGGCTCATTATAATACTAAAAAACACACCCCTAGGTGGGGAGAAAGTATGCTAATGA
>JAGPOW010002742.1:48795307-48811389 GCA_030014935.1 Caiman crocodilus
AGCAATAAAAGCTTTTTTCTTTCAAACTTTCACATCCTGGTATTGAAATTGGCTTTGTATACCGGGCAACGAATTCAGACTTGGGCTGGAGCATAACATGAGGAGAAGAGGAGTCTAGGAGAGCTGGCTTTACATTAAAGAAGCCTTACTGACAGTACAGAAACAAACCATCCCCATGCACAGAAAGACTAACAAGTATGGCAGAAGACCAGCTTGGCTTAGCAGGGAACTCTTCAGTAAACTAAGTCACAAGGAAGTTCATAAGAAGTGGAAACGTACAAATATATAGGGAGGAGTATAAGAGCATTGATTGGGCATGAAAGGATGAAGTCAGGCAGGTCAAAGCACAATTGGAGTTGCAGCTAGCAAGGGACATGAAAGGTAACAAGAAGGGTGTCTGCAGGGTGTGTGTAGATGAAATGAGGGGCATGTGTGCATGATACTTTAAAGAGGGTTAAATGCTTTTGCACCACTTTAATGGTGTTGGTGTTTGCATGCATCAATGGTGTATTGCACATTAATTCCAGACGCTGTTGCACATTTGGCAGCATAATGTGCCTTAAATGACTTTGGGGTGCAGCAAACTAAAACACCTCCAAGGAGTTTGTTTGCTGCCCTACAGTTGTAGAGTGAAGCACCAGGCTCCATGCAGCTCAGGGTCTGTGCAGGCAGCAGCTTGGGAAGGCAGGCTCCACCAAACGAAAAACAAAAAAAAAGCAGTGAGCCTGGTCTTTCCCCCTGGAGCCTGCCTGCATGAGATGCATGGGGACCTGGTCCTTCCCTCCACGGTTGCAGTGCCCCCTGAGAACGCCTAAGCCGTGTGCCTATGGGCAGGTGCCACCTGGGGAAGGGCCTCTGCTGCCAGACAGGGAAGAACCATCCACCTCTTCCTGCCACAGCCTAGGGGCCACCCCACCTACTGGCAGCTTGCCCTCCCCTCCCCACCACCAAGGAGGCATGTAAGACACTAGTGTACACAACAAGTGGGTTTACTTCACCCTAAATTGAAGCAGTGTTTAAAAAAAACAGCAGTTTCGATTTGAGGCCCCCCTTTGTCTATACACAGCCTAAGCCAGTAGCAAGAGGAGGATTAGGGAAAGTGTGGGTCTCCTACTGACTGGGGGAGGCAACCTTATGACAGAAGATGCAGAATAGCTGAAGTGCTCAATGCCTTTGCCTCAGTCTTCACAGGCCACGTCAGCTCTCAGAGCACAGCACCAGGCAGCACAGTTTGTGGAGAAGGTGAGCAGCCAACACTGACAAAAGAACAGATTCAGGACTATTTAGAAAAGCTGGAAATAGACAAGTCCATGGAGCTAGATGGGATGCACCCAAGGGTGCTGAGGGAGTTGGCTGATGAGATTGCAGAGTGCATGGTGACCAGGAGAGGTTCTGGATGATTGGAAAATGGCAAATATAGTGTCCATATTTAAGAAAGGGGAAAAGGCAGATCCAGGGAACTACAGACCAGTTAACCTTACCTCGGTCCCTGGAAAAATCATAGAACAAATCTCCAAGCGTAACAGGTATCTGCTCTGGGCCAATCTAAATGTGGCCCACACACCTGTTCCTGGGGCAACTGCCCACCTTCTCTCCTCCCATACCTTGCTGTTAATTGATGTTAATTAGCGGGAGGCTGCCCTTGGACTGCCCTGATGCCAGGGGGGCTATCTGCGGCTCCAATTCCTCCCCTACATCACAGCCCACATCTCACTGATGGAATAGACGTTGTTATGTCTTATCCTTATTATAATCTGGACCCTTTTTGTCCTCCTAAGGCCCTACCTCTTTTGATCCACGCCCTCTCTGGCACAAGGGCTCTCCCCAGCCCTCTCTCACTATGTGCCGTCTTCCCTGGGGCTTCTTAGCAACACTGCCCCCTTCCTGGGGCTCCTCAGCAATGCCACCCCTTCTCTGGGACTTCTCAACTACCCCTCTCTGGGGCTCGGGTCTGTGCACCCTGAATGCTGTGCCCTTGCTGGTACTGGGGTTCCCACACTGCTGATTGCAGTGTGGGGGCTTTTCTCAGCCTTTCTTTAGGCACCCAGCAACTCAGACAGGAGGTTTTCAGGTGCCTCCTTCTTGCCTTTTACCCAAGGGCTTTGTGGGATTTGTTGAGAGTTACCCTGCCACAGGTAGTCCCCCCACATTAGCCATTCCTGGTAGGGTGCAATTCAGGCCTATCTTTCCCCTACAGCCTTTAAATAATTGTGAAGGATGGCCTCAGGCCTGGGTATTTCTCTGACCAAAGTGTCAGGCACAGTACCATAGCCATTAGGAGTCTGCCTCTAGGCTGTCCTTCTGGTCTTCTTCGCTCACCATTTACAAAGGGTTGACCCTCCTCCTCCTGCCACTTGACCAGCTGGTAGGGATTGGGTCAGGGTATCTCTTGGGCCAGCTGGCCCTAACTGGAAGGTTTTGTGCCTAGGGAACCACTCTGCCTCTTAGTAGTAGAGTTAGGGTTCTCTACTACCCACACACCCTCACCCTTCTCTCTTGGCTGCGGTCTTTCTGTTCCTCCTAGCTCCTCTTCTTCCTTGTATTACCTTGAGAAGAAATCAGCACTTATGTTCTTAGTTCCCAGGCAATGTTTTACCTCAAAACAATATGGTTGCAGACTAAGGGCTCATCTTATCAGCCTAGTGTTGTCTGTCTTCATGCTCTGCAACCAGCATAGGGGTGCGTGGCCCATAATCAGCATGAACTGCTGTCCTAGCAGATAATAGCGGAGCGTTTCCACTGCCCACTTAATCACCAAGCACTCTTTTTCAATTGTGGTGTACTTCCACTTCAGTGGGTGTAACTTCCTATTTATGTATGCTATAGGGTGCTCTTCTTCCACCTCTACCTAGATCAACACTGCTCCAACTGCTGCCTTTGATGCATCAGTCTGCACCAGGAAGGGTTTATTAACGTTTAGGGTATATAGCAGGGGTTGCAAGCACAGTGCTTCTTTCACCACTTGGAATGCCTTTTCCACCTCCGGCATCCATCTCACTTTGGTAGGAGCCCCTGCCTTTGTCATTTCTGTCAATGGTACCACTAAATCTGCAAAGTAGGGTACAAACCTTCTATAATAGTTGGCTAGCCCCAAAAAAGCTGTCACTTATTTTTTAGATTGGGGAACTTGGTACCTCAGCAAAGCCTCCACCTTGCTTAATAATGGTGTCACTTTTCCACTTCTTACTAGGAACCCCAAGTATTGAGTTTCTTCTTTGCCTATGGTACATTTTTTGGATTGGCTGTCAGCCCATTCCATCTCAAGTCTTGTACCACTGGCCTTAACGCTTTGAAGTGTTCGGCCCATTCTTCCATATATATAATAATATCATCTATGTATGCCACAGCATAACCCATACGGGGGGGCCAAAACTCTGTCCATTAGACACTGAAATGTAGCTGCGGCTCTATGTAATCTGAACGGCATACATTGGAACTGGAAGAACCCCAATGGGGTGGTGAATACTGTCTTCTCTTGGTTTTCAGGTGTTACCTGTCAATAGCCTTTTGTCTGGTCAAAGGTGGAGATGTAGAGCGCTTGTCCAATGTTTTCTATCAATTTATCCACTCTCAGCATTGGGTAGGCATTGAACTTCGCAATTGCGTTTACCTTCTGGAAATCAACACAGACGAATTTTTCCATTGGGCTTAGGTACCACCATGATGGGGCTCCGTCAGTTGCTGTGGGACCTGCATATGATGTCCTTCTCTAGCATCATCTCAATTTCTGTTTTTATCTGTCTCTGTAGTCACTGGGGAATCCATCTCCAACTCTCCTGGATCAGTTGGCCTGGAGGAGTTTTTATCCAGTGTACCACACCCCAAGCTTCCCCAGGTATTTCCTGGAACATGTCTCCAGACTCTCTGATTAGTTTGGCCACCTGTCTCCTCTGGTCCTCTGAAAGTCACAAGGCCAATTCTACGTTACTTGGTCTGCTTTCCTCTGTCAGAGAGGTTCCCAATTCTAGTTGATCAGGATGAGAGGCCAGATACATACTCTGTCTTCCCACTTCTTCAGCAGATTAACATGGTATACCTGCTTCTTCTTTTGTTTGTCTGTCTGATACACCTCATAATCCAAGGGCCCCACTTGACGTATAACTTCACAGGGTCTCTGCCACCAGGCAAGCAGCTTACTCTCCCGGTCTGGTAATAGAACCAACACGTGGTCCCCCACCTCAAACTTCCTTTCTCAGGTGCCCTGATAGTAATATCTCATCTGACGTTGCTAGGCCTCTCTGAGATTACCTACAACCTCAATCTGGGCAGCTTCAAGGCACTCCCACAGTTGTATCACATACTGGAAGCTTCGAGGCACTCCCACAGTTGATCAAGTTCTGGTCCTTATCCTGTTGTTCCCCCCAACCTTCTTTAATCAGATCGAGCATTCCCCAAGATTGATGGCCATTTAATAGTTCGAAGGGTGAAAACCCAGTTGAGGCCTGGGGCGCCTCTTATAGCATACAGCAAAGGTGGTATCATTTTATCCCAATCCTGAGGGCTCTCAGCCACAAACTTCTTTAACTTCTGTTTCAGGATCTGATTAAAACATTCCACGAGTGCATCCATTTAGGGGTGATAGGCTGCCGTCTTCAGGTGTTTAATCCCTAGGGCTTTACTCACTCCCTCAAAGATGCATGAGGTAAAATTCATCCCCTGGTCTGTCAACAATTCCCTAGGGAGTCCTACCTGAGAGAATATTTTCAATAGTTTGGTGGCCACTTTCAGAGTTGATATGGTTTGCATTGGCATGGCCTCAGGGTACCTGGTTGTATAATCTAGTAGGACTAGGATATACTAGTTTCCAGTGCTGCTTCAGGGAAGTGGCCCCCACAATGTCCACAGCTACTCGCTCAAATGGGACCTCTACTAAAGGCATCGGAATTAAAGGGGCCTTTGCAGGGTGCCTCAGGCTCGCTTTTTGGCACGCAGGACAGGAGGCACAATACCTCGCCACTTCTCACAACAGTCTGGGCCAAAAGAATCTTGCCCTAAAACAGGCTTTGGTTTTGTCTCTGCCCAAATGTCCCCCCCATAGGGAGTTCATGAGTCACCTTCAAGACCGTCCATCAATATCGCTGAGGTACCAGCAGCTGTATGACCTCCTCCCCTCCAGTCTTCCCTTGCTCAATTTGGTACAGGAGACCATTCTGTACCTTGAATCTCGGTGTCACCTTCATCAGCTCTGGCTGTAAGACCTCGCGGTCTCATTGGGCTATATGTTCTTGCAATGCATAGCGAAAGTCTGCCTCCCAACTCTGCTCCAGCTGAAAATGTTCATCTTCCCACAAAGCAGTGACATCCACCTCTTGCCTAGCCTCTTCTTCAGGAGGCACTTGTTCTGTCTCTGCCACGAATCCCTCAACCTTCTCCTTCAGCCTCACCCTGACTATCTCCCCCAACAGCTCAGGCAAGTTGAAACCCAGTACTACTGGGTAGGGTAAATACTCAGCAACCATAACTAGCACCTGCCAGATCCTATCGCCTACCTGAAGCATAACCCTCACTCTGTTGACTCCAAGGGAGTCCCTGCACCAACATTGTACCTTTACATGATCTACTATCTCCCTTTCTTTAGTCGGTAGCACGTTGCTCCACACCATCATCTGTAATGAGCCTGAATCCAGCATAGATTGTTCCCTTCTTCCCTCCATTGTCACTTTGACCGTAACCGTGGATGGCTCGTTTCCCACCTCAGGGCCACTCCTAGCTCCATGGCCACACATCCCCACCTGGATTGCTGGTCATATGTGAATGCTTTCCATCACATTGGCTAACAAAACCTGTTGTCTAGTGGCTTGCTCGTGTAGGCTTTGTACCGCTTGATGTAGCCAAACTACAACTTGAGGTTGTGACTCTGGACCCGGGCTAACCATCTGCTCGCCCTTCTCTCTCTCTCTCTCTGGACCCAAGGATTCTCTCATACGGCCAAACCAGCATCCTATGATGCATACTGCTGTATGAAACTTTCCTGGCCAATGTACCACTGTAACAGGTATCTGCTCTGGGCCGATCTAAATGTGGCCTGCACACCTGTTCCTGGGGCAACCACCCGCCTTCTCTTCTGCCACGCCTGGCTGTTAATTGATTAATTGATGTTAATTAGCAGGAGGCTGCCTTAGTGCCTCTTGGCATTGGGGAAGTACAATCTGCTGCTCTGTTTCCTCCCCTACATCGCAGCCCATGTCTCACTAATGGAATAGACGTTGTTATGTCTTAGCCTTATTATAATCTGGCCCCTTTTTTGTCCTCTCTAGGCCCTACCTCTTATGATCCCCCTTTAGGCTCTACCTCTCCCTAGACCTCTCTCACTACGTGCCCTCTTCCTCAGGCTCTCTCAGCAATGCTGTTCCCTCCCTGGGGCTTCTCAGCAACACCATCCCCTTCTCTGGGGGCTCCTCAGCAATGCTACCCCCTTCTCTGGGGCTTCTCAACTGCCCCTCTCTGGGGCTGGGGTCTATGCACCCCAAATGCTGTGCCCTTGCTGGCTCTGGGGTTCCCACATGGCTGTGGGTCCCCTATGAGGCCTCCTCCAAGCCCTAGTAGCCTCATCCAAACCACCGGTGACAAAAAACAACACAAACATAAGCCCCTTGGCTATAACATAAAATGGAAGTCTCCCAGCCATAACAACAGTCCCACCTACCAGGGAATACTCTATCCCTCAGCTGTGCCAGATGCTGCACCTCCAGTCAGACTGCTCCTCTCTTCCATGACAGAGAAAGAGCTCCCTCCTCCTTGGCTGCTGGCAAGGAACTCCCTCTGGCTGCAGATCCTAGGGTTTATAGGGGAGCCAGGCCCTGCCCCTTCTGGTCAGCTGACCTCCTCTGGTTGCCCCGGCAACCAGCAGCTGGGCTCCTTATTCACTGTTAGGGCTCCCTCCCTAGCAGTTTCCCTCTTTAGGAGCAGGACACCTCAGTGCTCTGTGGCACCAAGGAATCCATTTCTAAGCACTTGGAAGAAAAGAAGGTGATTAGGAACAGAACAGTCAGCATGGATTCTCCATGGCAAGTCATGCCTGACCAATCTGATTGCCTTCTGTGATGAAGTTATTGGCTCTGTGGATGTAGGCAGACCAGTGGATGTGATATACCTCGATTTTAGCAAGGGTTTTGATACAGTCTTCCACAACATTCTTGTGGGCAAGCTAAGGAACTATAGGCGTGATGAATGGACTATAAGACAGATAGAAAACTGGGTGGAGCATTGGACTCAGAAAGTAGTAATCAATGGCTCGATGTCTTGTTGGCAGCTGGTATCAAGTGGAGTGCCACAGGGGTTGATGAGGGGGCTGGGGAACATGACTTATGAGAAAAGACTGAGGAAACTGGACTTATTTAGTCCACTGAAGAGGAGACTGAGAGGAGATTTAATAGCAGCCTTCAACAGCTAGGGGGGTTTAAAAGAGGACAGAGCTAGACTGTTTTCAGTGACAGCAGATGACAGAATGAGGAGCAATGTCCTCAAGCTGCAGCAAAGGAAGTTCAGGTTATCTATTAGGCAATATTTTTTCATCAGATGGGTAATAAAACACTGGAATAGGTTACCCAGAGAGAGGTGATGGAATCTCCATCCTTGGAGGTTTTTAAGACCTGACTAGACAAAGCTTTGGCTGGGATGATCTTGTTGGGGATGGTCCTGCTTTGAGGAGGAGGTTGGACTAGATGACCTTCTTGATGACCTTTTGAGGTCTCTTCTAACCCTAATTTTCTATGATTCTATGATTTTCTATGATTCTAAAAGATCTCTGTGGGATGACTGAAGCAGCCCTTAACTTTAACTTTTCCTCTCTTTAACTGAGAGGGAAAAGAGACTTATGTACTTTGGGCATTTGGTCCAAAGGCTGAAAATATCATGTCACCTGATATTCATGGCAGTTTATTGTTTGTTATTTTAGTCATATACAACACACAATTATTTTTCTTCTTGATTGTTTCAAATTAGTCTCAGATACAACCAAGATGAATTAGCATGATATCATTTTTAGTACATCGTGCAGAGATTTAGCTATGGATGAATTTCCTTCTTGTTATCACCCTCAAAAGTGTCCCCTGGTGTCTCAGCCCATAGAAAAGAAGAGCACTTTATATCTCAAAGATAATAATAGGATGTCAAATACCTTATTTACATGCAAAGCTCAGTTGTTCCACACTCATTAATTGTGAGGCAATCAGATATCTACTTGAAAGCAGTGTATTAAGCCTGTGGTACCTTAATTTATGTATTTCATTTGGTATTTAAGAAGGAGCTATGTAAAGGGAAAGGTCTTAACTACCCCTGGTTTTGGATTCACATAACTCCTGGCTTCTCTAGAGAATATCAGGATTAGGGTTGGAGTTGTCCCAAATTCAATTTTCTTATGGGCGTGTCCACATATGCAAGCACATGCACTTGCAGCTGTTCAAATAGAAGCAGTGCAAATTTGAGCCAGGGATTTTTGCTTCAGCGCATGTGCTGAGACATGCACTTTGTTGTGCAGCAAATTGTGCCACTTCTAGCAAAATAACCCTGCCTGGCTCCTCCTGGATCTTCAGCCAGGAGAAGCTAGAGCCTGGGGCCAGCACCTGTGCTGTCCCCAGCAGTATAAAAAGCTGCCCTGTCCTGGCCCCTGCAGTGTAAAAAGCCACCCTGGAAAGTAGCTCAGGGCTACTAGCTCGCAGGAGCTTCTGGGGCTCAGCCAATTGGTACCTGAGGACACTATCCCTTGTGCCAGCTGGACTGATGAAGCAGCCTAAGAGTTCCCTGAACCCTCTACCCACTGCAGCAGTCTGGCAGTGGGGGCTGCTGCCTGGTTATGACCAGCTGTGCACCTGCCAGACTTGGATGGGGACTGCACAGTCAGTAGAAGCATCTTCTCCTCTGGGCCAGCTGCCAGTGGACTCTGGTTGCAGGGTTGGTCTTTGTGCGGTACTACTGCCATTTGTGCCCCCTGCCCATCCATCTGGGCAGCTATCACCTGGAAGATGTTCCGGGTATGGTGGCCTGCTTTGAACTGTCAAAGCATGTCCTCCTGGCCCCATTTGGCTAGAAGGTCAGCCACAACTAGATGGGTCCAAGGTGCCAGCTCTGATCAAGCAGCGTCCTGCCACTGGCTTACCTAGCAGGAATTTTGGTGTTCCCTACTGGAAAACTGAAAAATCCCTGATAAAAAAAAAATCCCAAAGTCACATATTCTAAAATATCCTCAAATCCATGTTCCTCCACAAGTAAAACAAAAGACCTCTATAAAGAGAGAGAGACAGTGATACAGAGACAGTGGGCAGTTGGACAACGTTTTGTTGATATATCTATAGTGTTAAAGCAAGTCTCTTATCATAATAATAAAGTGAACTCTAAATACATGTTTCACGAATCATGAATACATATTTTGCAGCCCTCCCACAGGGCGATGGCCCCCACACAAGGGGTTCATCCCCCACACAAAGCCTACAGTCCCCAACAGGGGATTCAGCCCCTACACAAGGGGTTCATCTCCCACACAAGGGGTTCGCCCACCCAATGAAGGCTTCAGCCCCCACACAAGGGCTATGCCCTCTCCAAGAGGGGGTTCATCCCCCACACAAAGGGTTTGGCCCCCCAAAAGGGGTTTTGGCTCCCACAGAAGGGGTTTGGCCCCCCCAAAAAAGGAAGTCCCCCAGACAAAGGGTTTGGTCCCCTGACAGGGGGTTCAGTCCCCACATGAGGGGTACATCCCCCAAACAAGGGCCAAATGGCTCCCACAGGGGCTACCACCCCCCTGAAGGCCCACATGCCCCACCCCAGCCTCCTGATTGCTGCCCCACATGGCCTCCTCCCTTACCAACTGCTGCAGCCCCCCCAATGGTTGCTGAGCCCCACCCCCTGCTCTCTCAGGCCCTCTGATAGGTGCCCCACCCAATCCCACCCCCCCCAAGCTCTCAAGACTATACCCACAACCCCAGGCACCATCACTTAAAAAAAAAACAGAAAAAGAACAGAAAAAAATGGGGGAAAAAATGCCTCTGTTTACCTTAGAAGCAGGGGTGGGGAGACTCCAGGGCCTCCTGGCAGAGCCCCCTGGCAGCACAGCACAGTAGTGGGGGCAGGAGGGTCCAGGCTGGGGCTGCTGGGACTGTCACTCTGGCCCTCACTGTATGGGCAGGGTCCCAGTCAGCCACACGGCAGCTCCAACTGCTGGTAAGTGTGGTTTTAATTTTTTTTTAAGTATGGGATGGGGGGGCAGGGATAGCGGGTTTTGGGGGATAGGGCCAGCCAGAGCAGGGGGAGGGAGCCTCAGAGGGGCTGGCAGGGGGAGGGGCCAGCCACGGCAGGGGTTGGGAGCTTTGAGGGTGCTGGCGGGGGGGCTGACTGTGGCAGGGATCAGGGGCCTTGTGGGGGCTGGTGGGGGGAGGGGCCATCCCCAGCAAGGGTTGTGGGGGCTGAGGGAGTGGGTGGAGCTGTTGGGGGTTCCTCCTCATGGTCCTCCCCTCCTCAGGCCCACCCAACCCCTTCTTCACCAGCACCAGAGCCCTGGTGCTGAAACATTCAGCCTGACCCACCACATGTTTCAGCACCAGGGCGAGGGGCCAACTATAGAGACACTCTGGCAGCCCCTGGATATCCAGAGATCTAATTTTCTCCCTGCACTGGAAACTTGCAGCACAAGGAACATTTTTTCATTCCCACATGTGCCTGTTGCCCTGCCTCAAAGGGGTTTGAGGTGGGGCAGGAGCCATGTGCGCACTTGTGTGTATGTGTCCTATCAGTCACTGAAGAGGACAGAGCCCCTGGTACATTTAAAACAAAATGGAACAAAAAACCTACTTTGAATTGTCAAGGGGATCCAATGGAAAATAGCTCTGAGAAATATTTCATGCAACATACTTCTAAGTATCAGTCAAACCTTTATCTTCTAAGTCACATGGAGCTTCTTTTGTTCATATAAATAAAAGGGCCTAAGGTTGGATGAACCCCTTCATACAATGTCCATCCTTCTCACCCTGAACTTTTCTTTAAAATGACCACTAATTCTGAACCAAGCATTTTGTCTAAAGCACTCATATAATTTTTTGTTCCTTTGTTCCCCTTTGCATTTCATTTCATATCCATTTGCCTCTCACTCTTAAGTTTCCATCAGATACCAGAAATGAAAAGACTATATTTCTGGAGTAAACTGATGTAATAGTGTATTTGAAAGTCTCTTGAGAGACTTTGAGAAGTCCAGCTGCTGCAATATTGCCAGTCTCCTTCTATAGGCTTAAGAATTTTACCTGATTCAGATTATGTACATATAAGGCTCAGCATGAGGTGCTTGAAATGAACTTCCAAATCTTTCTGACTCTCAACTCACAAGCAATAAACAAGGTCTAAAGGGCTTTCAGAAATCTCCCCTTAGTTTCTCCCTGGCAGTGGTATGAAAGGGCCCTACTATAAATGAGATCCAGGCCCTAATAATCCTGACCTGAGAGGGGTATATCTTTGATACACTGCAAGAACATCGCACTGAAACAGTGTAAGCAGAGAGGCTTATGTAATGAATTCTGGTTGAGTTTTTACAGAACTGTGGTATTAGCAATGAACATCCTTCAATCTTTTGAAATCCTGGTTCTGGGAATGTCACTGATGATTGCAACAAGTTTAGAAAATATAAACAGTCCTGAAGAAAAAATGCAGACATGCCCTCTCATTCAGTGTGCTGTTCTTGGGATCAATGGTTTACCAAGCAGAGATGTAAGAGATGGCCCAAAATGAGAAAAGGGAGACAAAGGTACAATATTATAATAATTTACCAATAGTTAATTAGTGACTTTTCTCACAGTCCATTTAGCCTCATCATTTTTTGTTTCATTTTTCCATGGTTTCACCTTCATTAGGCATATCTACGTGAGACACTATGTTGCTGTAGTGACAAGCTATGGTGATGTAGCTCATTGCTACTGTGATGTTGTATTGGCAGGCACTAATCATGACGCTGCCACTACTGCACAGTAAGGTGAAAATGACTCGTGTGCTGCTGGGACTGGGCAGTACTGTCGGGTAACTCTGTAGGCATTTAGTATTTGGTAAAGCATTGGTACTAAATAACTGGGCAGTACCAACTGTGCAGTCAGAAGCATGTGTAGACGCACCTACTGAAATGGAAATTAATATTCTTTCCTGGATCTTTAGCTTCAGCTTTCAAGTATTATAATGTACTTTGATGTTGAATGTCATGTACTGTCATGTTGTAAATTAAACTGCAACTCCCAGAAGCCTACAGGGGACTGGAGGGATGAACTTTACTACAACTCCCAGAAGGTACCAGGGGAAGCCAGAGCACCTGATTGGCTGTTGGGGCAGTGGCAGGAATGTCAAACTGTGGCCTTTAAAAGCTGCAATTTAGCGCAGCCTTCAGCACTTGGGAGCCAGGAGCAGTGAGGCGAGGGCGAATCTAGGCACACATGAGTCCCGTGCACACGTGTGCCCCCTTACTGCACCCGAGGCAGAGGCAGACGCTGCAGCAGTGGAGCCGGCAGCAGGGGTAGCAACAGCTGATCCCTTGAAGGTAAGTGGGGCAGAGGGACCCAGCACAGCTGAGCCAGATCCAGAGGGGAAGTCCCCCAGATCCCATTTAGCTGAGCCAGTAGGGAGCTGTGCTGTGTAAACAGGGCAAACAGGAAGAGGGCTAGGGGAGATTGTTCCCAAAAGCTAGGGAGCACCCCCAGGGTTAACCCTCAGGGAACAGGCTCCAGAGGCACCAGATCCCCCCAGTGGGGAGTGTAGGGGGCGGGACTGCTGGCAGGCACTTCCAAAAAGCCGGAGTGCCTGATTGACTGTTGGGGCAGTGGTGGGAATTTCAAACCACAGCCTTTAAAAGCCATGGTTTGATGCAGCTTTCAGCACTCAGGAGCCAGAAGCATAGAGGTGAGGAGGGATCTAGGGACGTGTGCATCCTGCACACACATGTGCCTCCTTACCAGACTGGAAGCAGACGCAGCAGAAGCGGAGCCAGCAGCGGGGGCAGCAACAGCTGATCCCCTGAAGGTAAGTGGGGCAGAGGGACCCGGCACAGTTGAGCTGGATCTGGAGGGGAAGCCCCCCAGATCCCTTTTAGCTGAGCCAGTAGGGAGCCGCACTCCCGAGCCATGCCACGTGAACAGAGCGCGCAAACAGGCGCACTCTGTAAGACAGCACCAGCGTTCACACTGGAAGGCAGGCAGGAAGGGCCAGGAGGGAGACTCCTGCAAGGGTAGGGTGAAGGCAGCACACAAAACTAAGTAAACAGCAACTTATACAATGGTGTGGATACGGAGTGCTGCTAGGGCTTCTGTCCGGGGCGCTGCCTGCCAGGGGCTTGTCTGAGGCCTCCACCCAGATAGAGCCCATGGGGGGCCTGGTGTCCACCTGCCCCCCAGCCTGCGGGGGATGCCCAGCAGGGCTGGGGGGCAGGGACTGTGGGCGCCCACCCCTGTTCTGCAGGTGCCCGTCTTAGGGCCCTGGAGGCACAGGAGAGGGAGCTCCAGGAGAAGAGTAGTAGGCTAAGGGGAATCAGGGAGGCAGAGGATGAAATTGATGGTTATTTCCTTTCCCTTCAGGACCATGCACACGAGGAAGAAGCACCCTGGGAGGTGCCCTCCACTGCTGAGTGACAGACAGTCACAACCAGAACCAGGGCTGCTCACAGCAAAGCAGTACCAGTTCCTCCAGTTCAGATGGATAACAGGTATGAGGCTCTGGCAAGAAGCAAGGAGAAGAGGAAGCCTCCAGTACGGCGGCAACTTCACTCTCTTCATGCTCCGAACAGGCTGAAGGAGCCAAGCAGACCCGGAGGAGTTGAACGATCGTCATAGACAACTCCATCCTGAGAGGTACAGACGGCCCCATCTGTCGCCAGAATCCCTCAACACGCAAGGCGTACTGCCTCCCTGAGCAAAGATTTGGGACATGATGGGGATGATCCAGGCCATGATCCAGCCCACTGATTACTACCCCATGGTCCTAATCTATGTGGGTTCTAATGATGCAGCCAGAAGCCCTGATCACCTGATGATGGACTACCATACTTTGGGGGATGGGGGAACGCGTGCTGAGGGAGATAGGAGCACAGGTGGTATTCTCCACTGTTCTACCAGTGAGCAGACATAGAAGACGACAAGAGACCCGCATCAGAGAGACCAACTGGCAGCTTTGGGAATAGTGTCTTGAGGCAGGCTTTGGCTTCCTACACAACGACCTACACATCACAATGAGAGACATGCTCAGGTGGGATGGGCTTCACCTTTTCCCCCAAAGGTAAGCATGTGTTCTCTTCTAGGTTGGCGGGTCTCCTCTGATGGGCTTTAAACTAGGCTCATTGGAGGACAGAGAAGACGAGGACGGAGGAAGCCTTGAACCAAAAAGCCAAGAGACACCCACAAGAACAGCCCAGCCTAGACTGACAATGAGCAGCACAAATACTAAAGTAAGCAACAGGGGCCTGGGTAATACTGAGATTAGGGGGCCAGTGCACACATCTTCAGGAGTCCTTAAATGCCTCTACACAAATGCTCGTAGTACGGGGAACAAGCAGGAGGAACTTGCCCTCTTGCTAGCTGACACCAAGCCTGACATAATGGGGCTCACAGGAATATGGTGGGACCCAACACATGACTGGGTGGTGAATATCAAGGGCTATAGGATGTACAGGAGGGACAGGACAGGGAGGAAAGGCGGGGGAGTGGTGCTCTACATCAAGGAGGAATACGCATCCTCATCTAGTAGCACAAGGTCAGATGAGGGGCACACTGAAGTGCTCTGGGTTAGAATACAAGGAAGTCGAGGGGAAAGGGACTTAACAGTGGGGGTCTACTACAGGCCACCCAACCAAGGGGAAGAGCTAGACTGGAAATTATTAAGTCAACTCACAGAGCTAGTTAGGTCAAAAGACGTGGTCATCATGGGGGACTTGAACTTTCCAGACATCTGCCGGGAAGAGCAGTCAGTCAGGTCTGACTGCTCACATAAGTTCCTAGCTAAAATACAGGACCTCCATCTAACTCAGGAGGTGCATGGCCCCAACCAGGGGAGACACCTTGTTGGATCTGGTGCTTGCTAAAGGTGACAACCTCGTGTGGGGACTGCGGGTGCTTGACCACCTGGGCGACAGCAATAATCGCCTGCTGAAATTCACCATCCAGCACAAGGTGGCAGAAGCCAGCAGCAAGGCAGCAGTCCTGGACTTCAGGAGGGAGGATTTCAATGAGGTAAGAAGAACAGTTGGGGAAGTACTGAGGTTCCAGAGAGGAGGAGAGTCGAGTGTCCAAGAGGAGTGGTCGTTCCTTAAGGAGATGATCCTCCATGCCCAAAGGGAGGTAATCCCAACAAGGGTCAAAGGGGGCAAGAGGGCACAAAAGCTCCTATGGCTTACCAAAAGCATACAGGAACATCTCCTAGCTAAAAGGGAGGCATACACCCAATAGAAGGCAGGGGCCATGACTAGGGAAGACTACCTTGGTTGCTCGGGGATGCAGGGGGAGCGATCAGGAAGGCAAAGGCATAGATGGAACTGGGACTAGCTACCCAGATTAAGGACAACAAGAAGTCCTTTTTTTAAATACATAGGGGGCAAAACGAATGTACCCAGTAACATGGGGCCTCTGCGAGACACGCTAGGAAATCTCGTTGTCGCACCAGATGACAAGGCTAACCTATTTAATGATTTCTTTGCCTCCATTTTCCTCAACAGGGACCAGATCAACCCATCCACCGGGACCCCTCAGGCCCTAGAGGAGGCTCACCCAGGCCTAGGGTCAGTGAGGATCTAGTCAGGGAACTTCTGGAGGGACTGGCCGTATTTAAATCAGCTGGTCCCAATGACCTCCACCCCAGAGCACTGAGGGAATTAGCAGAGGTCATTGTGGGACCCCGTCATGGCTTTACGAGCACTCATGGTGCTCTGGCATGATGTCAGAGGACTGGAAAAGGACCAATGTGGTTCCCATTTTCAAAAAAAGGAGGAAGGATCCTGGGTAAGGTTTTTGAAAGAATTATCCTGGTGCATGTCCACAAGGGGCCAGCAGGGGAGGTTATGCTTAGAGGCAACCAACACGGGTTCATTAGAGGCAGGTCCTGTCAGACCAACCTGGTGGCCTTCTATGACCAGGTCA
>JAGPOW010002742.1:48815247-48880010 GCA_030014935.1 Caiman crocodilus
TAAAAATCAATACGGAAATGATAATAATACAATATACAACAGTAAAAATCAATACAAACCTAATAATAATACAATATAAAACAGTGGATATCCAAAACCTTGCTACCAAAATAAAATTGTTAAAGCTTATCCTAAGGCTAAGCTCACTTATGCTTATCTATAAGGAATAGAGAGGGAGAGAAAGAAAAGTCATAAATAATTGGGGAAGGGAAGAGAATGCATATCTATCATATATATGTGTGTATATGTGTGTGTGTGTGTGTATAGGTGTGTGTGTGTATATATACACACACACACACATATATACATATATACACACACACACACACACACACACACACACATATTAGAAAAGAAAAACTGGGGGTTTTGCTACAGTAGCCATATTGGTCTAGAGGCAAAAGGATTCAAAACTCTTGGCAGAGATTATATCTTTTTATTATACCAACTAGATATTTGCAAAAAAAAATTCTTTATTTGTAAGTTTACGGGCACAGGCACCCTTCTTCAGGCACAGGAGATTGTAAAAGTTCTCCTAGGTAGAAATTAAAATTCATATTTTAAAAACACAAGCTTACCCCCTAAAGAAAGCACTGATTAACCAAAGCCAGAGCATCTTTATAGCTTACTCTTTGCTCTAATGATTCAGTCTCAAATGCCCAAATGAAGATGTGAATGTAGCAATTCATTTATTATGGATTAAATTGTACTTACTGCAACAGCAGTAATATTAATGAGTCTTTAGTGTTCAGATGGTTGGCTGATTCACCTTCCTTGAAGTTCCTCTGTAGGTCAGCATGAGGGAAGCATTTGTTAATGAGCTGGAATACCATGCTGCTTCTTTCTAGGAAATATTACATGGGCCAATTTACAGCTGAGCAGCAGGCCTGGATTGCACTTGTACCACCTGTTTCTGGAAGTACATTTAGTATGCAAGTAACTGACATTCCTTTGAATGCCCATGGTCCTAATGATTTCATCATCTTAGTGGTGACTGGACTTCTAACAAGCTTTTGCTTTGGTATTAAAATTAACTGAAATAATTATTATCACTTAGAGACTTAAATACACTTATTTGGTTTGAATCCATAGGCTCCACAGCATAGAAGTGGTTAGTAACATAAAAAAGAATATTTTCCTGAAGTATTAGCAATTTTCATGCTGACCCTTCCATACAGTTAAGAAAAAATGCAGTGCACTACTCTAAAGATTCAGTACCTTGTATATAGTTTTAAATAAGAATAAAATAGCAAAAAGTGTACTTTCAATGAATTCTTTCTGTAGGAAAAGAATTAAAATCCAAAAAGAAGATTCTCTTTAGATATATATGGGCTCCTAAAAATACAGTTCAGAATTTGTATACAGCAGAGGGCAGGAAATTTTTAATGTTAAAGTAATCATGGGCCTTCAAATGAGTAAAATTTTGATTTGTGAAAAAAGCCACCAAAAGGTAAATGTATCATTTAATTTATTTGAATCAAAATAAAGTGCAAATGTGACATTTGCTACTGCTATTATGTCTTCTTTAACTTTATTTGCACTACAAGTTAGAGGGATGGGGGACTGTAGAGGTACAAAAGCTAGTAGACGTACATTTTGACTTTGCTCCAGTTGGGGACAAAATAAAATGGAGAGGACAGGGAGGGCTGGGGACAGGAAACCTTGGTCGCCTGTACATGAGCCCTGGAGAAATTGGCTTTAAGAACTTATGTCAGTCTACCCACTAATGGGGCAGTTTCTCTCTCTGTTCATATCAGTAACATCATAACAGTGAAGTGGAGAAAGCCTGAAGGAACCAAGTAGTGGCTCACCAGAGCACTGCTGTTACACTTTATATTAATAGATCCTTATCTTAAATATTCTATGGCTTGCTCCTTCTGGTTAACAGTTTTGCTTTATGTACTAAAAGGCCACATTTTTCTCTGAGTTACATTAACATGAATCTGAGTGACTCAAACAGCTTTAATGGACTTACTGTGGCTACTCCTATGTATAAATGAATGTGATATCTGGACCCTGAAACCTGCAGACTTCGTAGTAGATTGTGATGTATGGTCATGTTACAGTAAGCAATAAAGTGACAGTGATGGATTCTGTGAAGTCTGACATATTGCTGATTGACAGAAGGTCATTCTTTTCAGAACAGGCAAAAACACCAAATGGTTATGGACTTCAAAACAGTATCCAGCACATTCTGTAAATTTTACTTCTTGAAATTCCTACGCCACTAATAGTGGAAGCTCAGGCCCTTTCAGATGCATCATCATTGATCAGGTCTGAGCTATTCACCACTTTTAGAGATGATTTCTTCGTAAGGCCTAAACAGGAAAGAGACAGATTCAGAGAAAGAGAGAGAGAGAGAGAGAGAGAAAAGAGATTATGAAGTAATTTTACCGCCAAGAGGCTTAATGACAAGTCTCTGATGACCAGTTAATTTTGCATTCATTATAAATTAATCTGTATCTTCTGTAATACCATTAATTATAACCAACTTATTTGGTATGAATATGACTTGCTGATGTGCCTCCCTATAAGTTTCTGAGTAATTCAGCATGGGAACAGCATTTTGTTATTTAGCTGCTAGGCATGTTGTTTTAAAGATGGAACATGGTTTATATGTAGGTTTTACGAAGTGCTATCTTCTAACGTGGGTAAAAAAGGAATTTCTGGAAAACTTTGTTTTCAATTTAAAGTGTTTATTCTCATATAAAACCACAAGATGAAAATATAAAATCATTTCATTCATCAGAAGCAAACCATAGACACCACCTAGAGAAATCTATCAAATACCATATTTTCTTTCATAAATACACACTCCTTTCCCTCCACCCTCTACCCCCTCCAAAAACAGCCACCGGAAATTTTAGTGAACATTAAATGTGAGAAATAATTTCCTATCCCTGCCCTAGAATAATGGCATCAATCTTTTTTGGCAGATATGCCACAAATTAGACCCACATCCTTTCTAAGAGCCACTCTGATCTCCCTGTCCTGACCAATCTGCTGCTCTGCTTTCTGCTCCCTACCTTATCTGCCATTATGGTGCTATCCCTTCCTAGTCACTCATTTGCTATGCAGTGGCCATGCATGCCACTAGTGGGATTTGTGCCACAGGTTGGATACCTCTGCCCTGGTATATAATGCTCCTATTCCAGAGAAAAGCATGAAGGGCAAAGATCACTTTGACAACTTCATGGCTTTATCATAACAGAAACTGTTTTATCCCTTTGATGGGGTTATGCTGGCACTGTTTCACAAAAGGGAAAGAAACATAATGTCCAAATTATTTGGCCAGCATTTCATGGGAAAAGCTAGTGCACACTTGTGAAAATCAGCTGAAAACCCGACCTTGGCCTCTACAGAGCTCTCTGCCAAACCTTTCAGCGTGGCCAGGCCAGGTGTACTGCACAATAGTTTTCACAACAGGTTTGTGGTTTGGTTTATTTCTCTTGCCCCTGAAGCACTTGTAATTAATTTCTTCTCCTTCCTTCTACGTTCTATGGCCCTATTGATGTTTCAAGCATCAGTAACTTCAGTCATTTAGATTAGCGCTTGAGGGGAGACAACTGTGTAAAGTTGTTCCCCGAGTTGGCTGTTTCCTGAATATGTTCAGCTGGGAATATATTCCCATCCAACAGAGCTGAGCTTTCACATTAATCCTAGAAGCAGCTTCTGGCAGCTGTACATGGGGAAAGAGATGCCACTGTCTGTAATGCTCTTCCTCTCATTGCCTTTTATCCGCTTCCAGCGAAGGCAACTGCTTACAGATAAACTTCACACATACACAGTTTGAGAGGATTATTGGAATGGCTGAAGCCCTTTTTCCATTTAGCACCAGACTGGGTATATACACCACCTTTGGACCCTAACTCAGAAAAAATATTTAGGCATGTACCTAACCTCAGACACCTTCCTATCTGACTTCAACAAGACTGGAGGTTGTGATGGGTTAATCCTGGGCGTCGGAGTAAGAGCCTTGCTGAAGTGGAGTTTGCAGGAGCTCAGAAATGCATCAAAGATTGCATTTTGATTGAAATCTCTGCAGGCAATTCACATTTGATTGCAGTCTTAGAAGGCCCAGGAAATACTCAGATATGAGAGAGATAGGAGTGTGTGAAAGTAAACTATACCCTTGAAATTTCAGAGTATGCTTGTGTTCCATTCAAGGCCACAAACCTGTCCATTGTTCCTTATTGCCCAGATGTTTGAGCATTCAAAGAGGCTGCAATCCTTGATTAGTCCTGTTTGGGCTTTTTTAATCACTAATTCTCCCACTCCATCTTGTGGTTTGTACTTGAAAATATCTCCAAAAAGCTCCCCATAGCTGTAGTGTTTAATTATATGGTTGCTCCCCTGCTTTACCTTTAAAATTAAAACATCCAAATTGTTTGCATGGACTTAATGTAGAAGGTATGGCAGGCTGTGCTTTTAGCCATTGAGAAGAGCTGGGAATAGTGCATAACTGCTTCACCTCAACAAGAATTCACCCAGGAATTAAGTACAATCTTACTTAGTTACTGGGCACAGCTACATGTGACATTAAGGAGAATGAATAAACTCTGGAACATATTGAGCCTGAGTTTATTGCTCCTGGGTGCTCCATCTTCATGACCTCAACAGGTTGAGCTGAGTTAGAGCAGCCCTGGCTGGCAGGGGCTGGGGGGAGAGGCGGGGCAGGGAGGGGTGTTGGCCTCACAGTCCAGGGTTGCTCCAACCCAGCTCAGTGTACTCCAGAGGGGCTGGCTGGGGCACAAGGGTATTTCAGTGCAGGGCTAATCGATAGGTACCCCTGCACTGAAGCACCCTTGTGCCCCATCCAGTTGCATCAGCATCTACACATGTGTTCCTGTGCACTAAAGAGCACTGAAGAACACCACTATAGGATGCTGGGTTTTTGGTTGTAGCCGTGTTGGTCTAGGCAGGAAAGGTTCTTTGGGTAGATGTGATATATTTTACTAGACCAACTGAGTAGTTGGAAAAAAGTTCTTTGCAAGCTTTTGGATGCAATCACCCTTATTCAGGCATAGGAAGTCTCAGCTGTTCTTTAGAGTCTTAGGACAGCCAAGACTTTCTATGCCTGAAGAAGGGTGATTGAGCCCAAAAGCTTACAAATAACATTTTTCCAAGTACTCAGATAGTCTAATAAAAGATATTGCATCTACACAAAGAACCTTTCCTGCCACTGCAGGATAGTACTTGTGTTAGAAGTACTAACCTGCAGCAGGGTTAACTAGTTTCCTGCATCCTAATAGGGCTGCACATGTAGATGTTGAGACTTTACTGCAGAGCTAATTAGGCAGGTTCATAGTACATGTCTCGTGTAGATGTGCCCACTGTGATACAATGGAGAGATACACAGGGCTCCTCTTACCTCTCTCACACTGCTGTCTCTGATGCAGCTGGTCCCTTTGCAGGCTGCCCCTGTACTCACTAAAGTGAGTAATCCTCCTAGCTTTTGCTTGAGTTATGCAAGACATCTTGTTCCATCCCCTCCATGACACTGGCTCAGCAAGCACATAGGCTCTGACTGTGGGATGGACTTTGGTTTACCACATAAGTGGAAATTGTAGTGATACATGTTTCTTTGATGTGAACCAGCCTGAATACTTAACCAAGTTTTTATAGGAAATTTTACCACCAGTAAGGAGCTTCAGAATTATAACAAACAACATTGCTTTTGAATCTTTTCTATCCTGCAATTGACATTCATCCCTGTGCGAAGTAGCCCCAAAATACTGAATAGTAGTCTGCATAGTAAGAAAAACAGGCACTTTATTACACAATACTGACATTAAAATTATTTCAGAAATTTTCTAAACACTGACTGTGTATGAATTATCAGCATGTTTATTAAGAAATGTACAGTAGCTTCCCTTTGAATCTGTCAGCCAATGTTTCTCACGTGGTGTTATAGAAACTGGCCCTAAGATTATCTCTCTGTAATACTCACTGATAAATTCTGACTAAATGTCTCTGTTCTAGTCCAGGTTTTTAGGTTCGGGGGGAAAGAGTGTTGTGCATAATTTAGCCCCTTGACTGTGAACAAGTACTGATGACTACATAAAAAAAAATCCACAGAAGAGAATTGCATCCCTTTTCTGTGGAAATGTAAACCGGGGAGTTAAGAGAAGAGGGAGTGGTTAGAGCAAACCTGGATTAAAAAATTAAGTGCAAGTAGCCTGGCAACCTTGTTTTTGCTCACTGACACCAATACTACAGCATTTGTAAGTGCATTCATTTTCTGAACATGTTGAAAACTAATAAAATACTAAATTAATAGTTAAAATGCACTCAACCTTTAAATGATTGCCAAACCTATCAGGTGATTAAAAGCCTTGCAAAAGAGACAGGCCCAAACCAGGAACTTGATATAGTTCAGCGGTCATATGATGGCAGATTACACATGCAAAGTCGGCATCAAACTGGAGCCACCACCCCTACTTCTGAGGTGATTTTTCCCCTGTGCAAAGTGCATGGAGTGGTTTCTGTATTGCGCAGCTCTGTGGGCAGATAAGTAGAATTCTCAAAAAGATTGCGGTTATCAGAAATCTTTGCTGTGCTTGGATCACCTGGTTAACAGCTAGGATAAGGAAGAATAAACATAAGTGTAAAGCTCTACTAGAGGGCATTCCATTCAGAACAACCTCTGAACAATGCCATGTGCCACCTCTGAATACTTCTAGTGTCACTGAAGAGATGTGTGTATATTTTCTATGCTTCCTCCCCATATCAAATTACAGCTGTAAATACAATAACCTAGAAAATTGATTTAACTTTTTAATCTGTTTCATAGATTTCATAGATATTAGGACTGGAAGGGACCTCGTGAGATCGTCTATCCTTGTACTATGTGGAAGATCATCTTCAGAGAACAGCCTGGCAGCTCTGGCCACACTTGGAAACCCCTAGAGCACTTGTGCAAACAAGAGATAGGAGAGGGAAAGTCAGTAGATTATTAACTGGAAAAGCAGGTACTTTAGTCACTTTATTTAATGACTAATCTGTGACTATCCATATAGGGCAGACTTTTCAAAATGTAAGTCATTAGGAGGGTCAATTGTTGCAGTATTTGATTTAGCAGTTGTGTCTCATTCTCCCTGTAGTCAGTTGAGATTCTTTCACAATAATTAACAAAAATAGATAAATGTAATTGTTCAACTCTTCATGTTCCCAGAGCTTCGGTACCAGAACCAGCAGGCTCATACCCTTAAGAAACAGAGGTGATACAGTGGTGGCTCATGACTTAAAGACCCACTTGCCTGCACTAGTATTTAGCTAGTGTTTAAAAAAATAAACAAAAATAAAAAGTAGGAGAATTATACTTCTTGCTGCACACTTGACTTCTGAATATATTTACTATTGTTGTGTTTGCAAACAGGATGATTGCCTAATATAATGGAGGTAAAGTCTCTGAGGAGACTGTGATCCAAATAACCAATTATAACAAAAAAGCATGTAAGCAAGGTATAGAATTAGTCATTTGCACATACAAATGTTCGAGTTTTGTCCCTCCCATGCTCCTAGGGCCAGCAGGAGGGGCCACAGAAGTGGCCTCTAGCATGTGAGACCCTGTAGGAGCAGCCTCAGCAGCAGAGGCTGCCCTTGACCCCTGAGCTACATGCCTGGGATCAGCAAGGGCTAAACAATGGAAAGAAAAGGCCGTAGCCAGGTGAAGTCTTGCTCCCACCACCTTGAAGTGGCACCAGCAAAACCAAAGACTCTCAACTTCTTTAGCCCCAAGGCCCGCTCTATATCTTTTCTGAATTTAGATCTAGCTCAGTGATTTTCAACTGAATGCTGTGAAATTCAGAAAAGTTATGGAGGAGGCCCTGAGCCCAAAAATGGGTGAGAATCATTGGTAAAGAGATCAATCTCTCACTTAAAGAAAGATGTATTGGTGCCTTTTTAACAGAATATTTTACAACTGGTATGCTTTCCTTTTGCAAGGGAATGGAATATGTTGTATATTTAAAAAAATACATAGAGATAAGTGTATGCGTCTAATACATATAAATAATATGTACACACACTCACACCTCTTTGGGTATAAGAGTAAAGTGTGCTTCCAGTTTTAATCTAGAAAGTGTGGGAAATGCTACCCTATGTCAGCAATAAAAGGAGATTGTTTAGAAGCCCCTATACCAGCACTGCATCAATGCCAGATAGCCCCTGCAGTAGGATTGTCTCCCCATAGCTAGCAAGGTCATCTTTAGAGCCAGAATAGAACAGGGATGCAATACAAGGCAGATGCACTGCACTCCAGGAACTGGATTTATAGCTGAGCTTATTGTTTTCATCAGAGACTCTGGGGTTCTGCTTTTCATGCAAAATGATTTTAATAGGAACTATGCCAATATCTTATAGAAGAAAGACAGTAGGCTTCCCTCAATATTTGACTCTCTGAATTGACAGTGTATGGGTAGTACAATGGAAACAATTTATATTAACTGGCAAGTGAGTCAAACAGCCCAATTATCTGTAAATCGCAGGATGTGGTTTTTCATTCTCTATAAATGCTCTGTGCCAATTGACAGTCTATACATCTTAATTTTCAGCTTTTAATAGCATTAAGAACCTTAGTACAGGGTTTTTCCTGGGATTCAGTACCAACTAAATTTTCTTGACTATCATAAGTAACCCTTCTTTACTATGACAATTGAGCTTGAACAGTACCTGTGAGCTTGTTAATTTGCTGCATAATTCTGTATCTTCTGCCACATTCTTTCAATGTGGAATCTTCCCCCCAAACTTAGTTCGACAAATGAAATAACTCTTGATGGTTCCTTTGTATGCCTATACCCTAAATGAATGATATGCTAGAAGGACTGTTCTCCCTTTAATTGATAATGCCAAGCAACCAGTAGTACTGTGTAAAGGTGATTGTCACCCATGGACTTGATTATCCTTATTTTAATTTAACAAGATGGTGGCTTGTAGGAGCAAGATATATACAGTATTAGAAGCAGATATAATGCTGCCCAGTATCAGTTCATGCATAAATTGTTTTATTATTGCCACTTAGATAAGCAGAAGAGAGACTGAAGAATTCATCTTAATATGAGCTGCAATATGCGGGGACACTTCTGTGATTACTAATGTAGAGTACTTCACATTAAAAAACCAACAGTTGCTCGGTTATAACTCTGCTATAAATAAGACACTGCAGTATTTTCTTGGATATAGAACAGTGAATACGTGTGGAACTGCAATGGGTAAGAAGATATTGTGGCCTAAGTAAAGCATTGCATTAGGAATCAGAAATCCTGGATTATAAACCTGGAGGAAATTCATATTATTTCTCTGTCTCAGTTTCCCCAAATACAGAAAGAAGAAAAGGGAACAGCCCTCCTTTGTAGTTTTTTGAGAACTGCTTATGAAAGGTGCCATATAAGAGGCGGATGGGATGGTGATGATGATAATGATCACCAGAAACACTTAGTTTTGCTTTGGGAAGATTTTTTTTCTGTCCTGCCCCCTCTTCAAAGGCTGTACTTGGTCAGTCTATCAGATTCATTAGAAAGTTACTGAACCAAACTGAGTTTTCATAGTTACATCAAGGTGTTAAGTCTAAGGCTTAACAATGAATAATGAATGGACTTTTGTTTTTGGCCTCTTTGCCCACTTTATGTGCAAGACTCCTTGTTTTCATTGGAATCAATGTGTTTCTTTGTACTGCAATTGTGTAATCCACATGAAAGTATATGGTATTGTGTATATGGTATTGTGTATATGGTATGGTATCCATTCGTGTTTTAAAATGCTTTCCCCATACCTAAGTGTTATTACTGGAGCCTTTCTTCTGTAGCTGTTGATTGCTGGATTTTTTAAAGCACCTTTTACAAAGGGTCAGCAAAAAAAGAAGTCATCCAAATACATTTCCAGCTACTCTGTAGTTTCAATAGACCTTGTGCTTCTACAGAAAAAAAATCAGTCGGGAGTTTTTCTTTATGCTTGTATCAGGAGGAGCAAAATCAGTAGGCAGCTGTCTAACAAATGAACAGTTTTTTTCTTTTCTCCAACAACGGCTTAGTCTTTTTGTAAAAGATCTCATACATAATCAACCAAGACTTTACATTGCCCAAATATGGGCAATGAGCATTGTCAAATTTGATTTGGTAAGTGGAGCTCTAAAAGTATTTTACAAAGATATGTCTGGCCTGCTTTGGAGTTGGAACAGGAAGGAAAAAACAAAGTTAATTTCAATCCTATTGTGCTTATGAATTCCAGGTATTATGGTTCCTAAGGTATGGCTATTTTTAAGTCATAAAAGAAGTGATAAGCTATAATCTGTGATTCAAGACAAGAGTGGAGAGAACAGAGAATTATGTTTCTATCCAAAGTCAGAATTTGCTTTTTTTTGTCAGTCAAATTATGTTACTTTAAAGTACTTTACCTAGGTTTAAAGGCAAGACGTGTTGGAAATAATTATCTGATTGGAACCTGGTTTTAGGTCAGACCCAACATTGGGAGGAGGTTTATAGTTAAAAATAGTCAAAATGGCTATGTACAGACATTTGGGGGGATTAGGGAGAGGTTAGATTGGGTTAAAATGGCCACCCAATATAACTTAGTTCAGCCAGGCGCAGCCCTTACACTAGTTAGATGGATCTGAATGTGAACTGCACAGAGATTCAAAACTGGTAGATTAATCTAAAAATGGAGAGAGCCAAGTTAACTCTACCTCTGAGGTATACCTAACTTAGATCAGATTGGCTATGTTTAGACCAATCTAACTGTCCTGAACTTTGTACAGTTCCCAGAGCATCCCCAGGGTTGGGAAAGCCCAGCTGTTAGCCCCAGTCCCATGGCTGTGCTTTTCCTACCCGCTCCCTGACACTGGACTATTTTTAGCCCCCCAGGCTCTTCCCCACAAACCCCATATGGGCAACCCACAGCATGGACCCCCCCACCCCTTAACCCCACCGCCCATCATGCAAGCCACTCCTGGGGCTGCTTTTACTGGTGTTTCTAAGTGCTGGGAATGGGCAGGAGGGGTGGGGGGTAAGGGTTGGTTTGAGGAGGGGAGTTGTTTCTCTGGGGGTCAGAGGACTAAAAAGAGCCCCTGGTCCCAGAGTGTGGGAAAGAGAGCCATCCCTACAGACCCTGTAACCCCCTGATCCCACCACACCCCCAAGCTACTCAATACTCCCCCCTTCATGCTTGTCCCTCAGTCTCCCCAACAGACCCCGTCTGCCCTTGATCCAGCCTGCATACTCCACATGTCCCTCCAATCCTCCTGTGGATCCTGCCAGATCCCCCCCATTATACCTATGGGCCCCCTGATCATTCTCCCTGGAGCCTGACTGCCTCTCCTATCCTCCCAATTGCTCCCATCCTCCAAGGTAGGCACTATTGTTTATATTTCTTTCCATTTCCTCGAAAGATGCCTGCATAATTATTCTTTCCTGTGTCTAAGCATTTTTGCCATTTTTGAAAGAGGCCAAGCAATATTTGAGTGCATAATTAATGTTAAGGCAGACAAGGTTCTTTGGGTAAATCCAATATATTTTATTAGACCAACTAAAATAGTTGGAAAAAATCTTTGCAAGGTTTTGGCTACAAACACCCTTTGTTAGGCTGAAGAAGTGTCTGCAATTGGTCCATGCTCTTCCTGGATGGAATGGGTGTTTGTACCTGAAAGCTTGCAAAGAAGAATTTTTCCAACTATTTTAGCTAATTATTTTACAAACTTTTAAAAGTCAAGTTAAAAAAAACCAAAACCTTTCCACATTAAAAAAAAAAAGCTCAAAAGAGGAATGTTTCATTTATTCCTTAGTAGCCTCTTAACTTTGTCAAAGGCTCTACGAAAGTACAAAACAATCATCAATTTTGTTTGAACTATTACTATTAAACAGCACTTAATGAATTCTTGTAAAGGTTAGAGCCACCAGTTTCCTAAACAGTAGCCTGGATGCTTCTATTGTTGAAATCATTTGACCCCAGCAGACTTTCTCCCTACAGCAGGGGGGCTGGACTCAATGATCTTGAGAGGTCCCATCCAGCCCCTAATGTCTAGGAAATCGATGAAATCCATATCATATTTTGTTTATCTATGTTACCATTCTATTTTTAATTATCAACTCTGCCAGTTATTCTGATACTGAACATCTTCCACCCTCTACCCTCATTTTAATATGAGATTACATGTTCTGTTTGGCTCTTCAGTCACTTCATTAAGTTCCCTTAGAATTCTTAGTCCTATTTGAGCCAGTACCTCACCTTTACTGTACGAGGTGTGTCCTTGAGTATCTCTGTGAATAAGCATGCTAAAAGGAGAAACTATTAGCTATCTCTGTTATCTCCTTAAATATTCTCTACTTATTTCCTACTTTCCATAATAGGAAACAATTTAACTAATAAAAAAATGAAATAAAATAACTTTGCTAATGTTATTTATCTTTAAGGTCCTTTACTGAACTCCTTAAACCCATGTCAAATGATAGCAACTACTTTAAAAGCTACTCAGTGCTATTTCTGGAACATTAGATATGGAAAGGAGATCATTAGAAAAGACAGTCCATCACCCAGGTTCTTCTGTGGCTGCTATCATCTTTTTGGAGGAAGTCTATACATTTCTTTCTTGCAATGGGCATATTTCACATTAATTTAGCTTTCCAACAATTTAGACCAATGGCTTGGTGAACTGTGAGTTCATTTTTTACCAGTTTCCTTTGAAAGAATATACATTATCTATTATTATAATCTCTCAGTTTTCTGTTGGACAGATAGAAGCAATTATATTTTAATAATTTTAAAATCCCAGTTTCATGATCTAACCACTTAAATTAGGCCAATTAAGAGTTCCAGGAAGAGAACTCAGTTGTAGAGAAGACTAAAGGAAAATACTTCATGTCACCTACTCTTTTTTCACTGATATTCACGAGCACATCAGAGGTCCTAGAAGACTAATATTTCCCATAAACTTATGTTAGATTAAATGAGCCAATAAGAAGACAATAATGCTCATGAAGAACTAGCACAGCAAAAAGAACTAGAGATAGAAAAGGATATCAGTACTGGGGAACATGGTTACTATAACAATGAGTTATGCAAAGGCATGATTTCATAAATAGAGAGGCATCTGTGAGTAATCTATGACAGATTGTGAGTAATCTATGACAGAAATAAATTAGAGCTCTGATCCAAATCCCATGGAAGATTTGCCACTGATTTCAGGGGGCCTTGGATCAAGTAGGAGATGTCATACCTGATCCACAGGGCCTAGTTTAAATCACAGGCCAAACTGTCTAATATCATGGTCTGCTAGTGGCAGGGGCTTCCATTTCCATACCCAAATTGTTTGTGCCCCCCCATGCCTCCTGATTGGCTGAGAGCCTTTCCCTCTTGCTCCCGCCAGCAGCACAAAGCTGTGCTGCCCCTGGCTTGGCTGCACAAAGCTGTGCTACAAACTGGACAAGCTTTTGGGCTGGGATACACCCCCTCCTCCATGCTGCAGTTGGCTCATTCCTGGAAACCCTCTGCTGGTGGGGGGGCTGTGGGGAGAGGAGGAGGCACTGTGGGCTAGCAGAGCCGCACTCCCTTTGATCTCTCCAATGAGCAGGGGCAGGTACTAAGAAGAGGGAGCAATCCCCCTCCATCCCCTGAGGCTGAGGTTTCACCCTTGCTTCCACACTCAGTGTGAGGTGGGAAAAGCATGGAGCCCCTTGCCCCCAGCTGCCTCCTGAGACTAGGAGAGGTCACAAAGGGAGGTGAGAGGAAGGTCCCAGCCTGGCCTGCACTGGCCCAGTGCTATGTTTGTTTTCCTGGTCTTTGCCAAATAGGTGCTGTTGCCACCACCTTGAACTGGGTGGCTTGAGCCCTCAGGGGCTCTGGTCTCCTCATGCCACCCCTCACCCACAGGCTGCAGGGGGGCCCGGGAGACATTGGTTCCACCCTGGTGCTGAATAAAACATGGGGCCAGGCAGAGTAGACAGCCACAGGGTTCATGGAAGCAAGTGGAGGGGGAGGAATATTCTCCTCCTTCACCCTGCCACCACTGCTGCCTCTGCCACTAGTCCCCCAGGCAGCTGGCCACACTGCTCTTGTCTCTTTAAATTGCCTCCCCTCCATTCCTCCCCGCTCCGTCGAACACTGTCAGCAGCCATCTTGTTGCAACAAAATTCCATGATATGGCCTGTTGCTGGGGAATTCCCCAGCAAATGGCCATATAATAACAGTTTGTTCCAAATGTGGGGAAGATGGAGTGTCCTACAGGAGCGGGGGGAGGGGGCACATGCTCAGTGGCGGACCTGGAAGTGGGATGGGAGTACTGAAAGTGGGCCCAGAAGTGGGCCTGGAAGTCAATCTGCTATGAGGGGACCCTGGGTGCCTCCCCCAACCCAAGAGGCAGCAGTCACTGAGCCAGGGGATGGGGGAACTCCCCCCCACACTCAGCGGAGGACCCAGAAGTGGACCAGTAGTGCTTCTGGTCCACTTCTGGGTCTGCCTCTGAGCTTGCTGGGTACCACCCCTGCAATGCTTCCGTGGGATGCTCAATCTGCCCCACCATCTCAGCTTTCACAAGCTGCCTGATACCTTGAGATATAGAGAAAAAGCATTTAAATCTGTGTCTATGCCGGCATCATCGAATCTCTTTGAATCGATTCAGAGGGT
Source organism: Caiman crocodilus (assembly GCA_030014935.1). Taxonomy (NCBI): domain Eukaryota; kingdom Metazoa; phylum Chordata; order Crocodylia; family Alligatoridae; genus Caiman; species Caiman crocodilus. The sequence goes on from JAGPOW010002742.1 coordinate 48,829,861, forward strand.
TCTGATTCAATTCAAAGAGATTAAAGGGTCTCCTGATTTGCATCAGATTTGGAGGTTGGGCCACCAAATTAGGCCGAATCTCCACCAGATTGAATCAGTGACTGAAGCATTGCACAGCCCTAATGACAGGTGCAATTGTCTCTGTCACACACTGCTTAAGCTTTCTGCCAATTCAGTTAAAATTTATATTACAAGTCTGGAAAATTTTCTACAGGCTCCAAGGTGTATGTCTACTCTGTGCCATGGTGAAACATGGTCTAAACATGCTATACCCAGAAAAGTAAAGGATTCCTTCTATGCAACACAGGGCACAAGTAGTAAGCTTTGTCTTGAATACCTTTGTTGGCTCAGGCTGTTATTGCACAAAAGTGTCTATGTTATTCAGGATGTTATTCAGGATGTGGCTCATGCAGAGCCAATGTGGAATGTTTTGCTGTGATGTTTCCTAGCAGAGGCAGGGGCAATGTAAACAAACGCAAAGGATCTCTCAGAGGCCTACTACTGTGACTTTATGAATGTTTTGTGCAAAAGAGGGCAGTCCAGGGAGATGTAGCATATGAGCCACCCTCCCATATATCTCCCTTGATTCAAGACATAGTGGTGTAGCACATTTTCTCTGCATTTACATGAAAAACCAAGGGAAAATTATACCAATAAATGCCACAGAAAACACATAAGAGAAATCAAATACAAAAATAATGTAAATCTTGTGGTCTGAAGCCCTAAAGGAACAGGGAGTTCACTTTTGAAAGATATTAGTAAACAGAGGAAGACAGGCCCTGTGCTCATAACCATAAGAGAAAGACAGGAGTTATGACTCCTGCCAAAACACCCATGAAGGAAATCTGTCTTCATATTGTTGATTTATCAATTAATGGGTTTCCCAAGCTTATTGTGTCCCATTTTTTCCCATAACAATAAAATTCTCTGTTTTGGACCTTTTGAGTCACTGTAAATGGGGATATATAATTATCAAAGACAACTAGATACTGTAATTTAATTTCCAGGTTTCTGGGTAGAGACTCAAGCTCCTGCTGTCAAAGGCAGTAAATTGATGTCTCATTTCACAATGGCTTGATTATTCCAGGGTTTGACCTGGATCAAAACAGGAACAGCACAGTCATTTACACAGATCGCCCATCTAAGTTGCGCTGCTGCTCCTCCAGTACTAGGTGTCCTGGGAGAGCACTCATTCTGGCCATTTTTTCCCTGGGAATGACCGGTATAAACCGTACAGGTGCACACCACAATGTTCTGAGGAAAAAAGTGGTAGCACATCTTATTCCACATACTTCAGCAGGACATGAAGTAAGATGGTGAAGTTTTATGGCTGTAGGGCCATAGGACACATTGCTTTCTCCATGGAACAATGAAACATCCATTTACAGCCAAAGTCTATAGAAGAAATTCCTGTTGGTAATCGATCCTGGTTTAAAATATTGAATCCTTTTGTCAACACAATATGGCAGAAGAGTTACAGCAGAAATATGAGACCAGTACAGTAATGAACTTGATTTAAACAAGCAAAGATTGAAAAACTTGATCACACCTGCTTTTCATGCAAGTAGTATACCAAGGACAAACTAGAGCAACTGCTATCAGTGACTTCAACCAAATGACATGTCTAAGAAGTCTGGAAAAGAAACAATAGGGAGATCAGATAAAATTCCTTTATGCAGTCTGATCCATGACCAAACTGTTGGTAATGAACTCCTTACAAGTGGTGTCCTGAGCAAAACAGGGAGTTTGCCTTGCTCCCAAGAAATCACAATTTTTGAACTACATGAAAGAAAATTATTCAGTATTTTAAACTGTTTCGGTCAGTTATTACATTTCAAAGAACAAGTCTCTTTTTCATGGTGGGGGATAGGGCATGGAGAGATGCTGAGCATGCTGATTTCCCATTCAAGTCAACATGAACCTGTGGGTGGTCAGACCATATGAAAATGAAGCCTTTTACCAGTTTTCCTAGAATACTTCAACTTAGGCACATGGTAGTTTTCATCATTGCTAATTTTGATGTAATTATAGTGTTACAAAGCAATGTGCATTCAATCCCTCACTGTAACTCATATTTTCCTATATCACAGACTAGCCTAATATTCTTCCTAATATTCTTGCATGAAAGAAACCAAATCTAATAACAAAATTATTTTAGTACAGTTGAAGGGTTGTTGTTGCAGTGATGGTCCAGGAAATGCCAAATGCTTTTGTGATATCTTTTACTGGAGAAACTGTATGGTTGGGAAAGCTGTTGGATTGCAGTCAAGGTAAACCTGAATTCAAATAATATTTCACAATTCACAGTATCTTAGATCCTTTGAAAACTTATATGATACAAGAATAATCTCTTACATTTTGATACAATTGTTAAAAAAAACCAAAACAACATTTGTATAATGTATTGGGGTAATGAAAAATAAATGTAGGACACTTTTACTCATTGAATGCCTTTGTGGTCCATTTTTCTCCATGAAAAGTTTACCTACGCAGATGCAAATAGTATGTGGTGAGACTACCTTAAACCTCTGTTTTCTGAATTTTTGTGATTGTCCCAGTTGCTATTTAATGACTTCAACTAATTCCAATTATGTTTGAGGAATGTGGAAGAAATATGTATATGTTACCTGTGTTACAAAAGTACATATAAATCAGACTTGTCTTTCATATGTCTTCTAAGTAATATGAAGCATGTGATATATTGGAAAAGAAAAGATTATGTACTATAATTGTATTGTAATAGTACTGTTTAGAAGATATGTCCTAGATGACAGTCTTAGGCTTGTCGTGCTAGACATCTCTGAGAGAGGTAAAGTAGGCATCTAAATGCTATTTTGAGCAGCAAAATCCAAAGTTTAAATCAACTCCCCCTTCTCCCTCTTCTCCAGCACCAGCACCACTCTGGAGGCTCCTAAGAAACTTAAGTGCTTCCCTGAGGCTTGCTGCTGGGAATGCATAGAAACTGAGCTGGTTGGCATCAGTCTTCTATCTAAAATCCCAGCTGGATCTAGGAACCCCAGGTCTCTCAAGTCACAGCTCAATGCTTTGTCTACTAGGGCTGCGTGAAATTTCTCCAGGTGTTTCATGTCAACACTATTTCAACTCATTTCAAGCTTGAAACAGTGAAATCAAAATGAAATGAAAGGCTTTGAAACAACCTCAAAACGAAATGAGAGCAGTCAAAATGTTTCAAAAGTTTTGAAATGTTTCGAGTTTTGAAGCTGCGCTTGCTTGCAGGGAAACTGAAACTAAGAAGAGGGAGAGGGAAGAGAGGGGAAGGACTGCTCTTCTATTAGCATGTGTAGCTGGTCAGTAACTGTGATCCTTCCCTGAGATCCTTTCCAATCCCAGTGCTCTGGGGGAGGGACGGAAAAACAGCTGCGCCTTGACATATAAACACAGTCACACTGTGTTCTGCTTGTCAGCTTGTCAGCAGCTTGAGGTGCAGTTTCCCAGAAACCCCTATACTTATCTCCTTGCAACTTGGCACACATCATGCCCTCAAAAGGAGATACCACCCCTGATGTTTTAATCCAAATCTGCCAAGAAATGACAAATAGGCAGTTTTGCGTTTCCCCATTATAGCCTATAGGTGAAACATCAAAACAGCATCAAAACAATGAAAGTTTCAACAAAACCAAACCAGATAGTGGTTTTGAAATTAAACAAAACTTGAAATGAAACTGTCTTGTTGAAACATCGAAATGGAAGTCAAAACAAAATGGTGCTGTTTTGTACAGCTCTAGTGTTTACTAGGCTTCCCTGCTTCCTCTAACCTCAAGAGTATCCTTCTTCTTAATAAAAATTAATGCTAGATTTGTAAAACTATTGTTCATATAACTCCAGAGAGTAAGAACATTACAATACAACATTTTTAAAAGATAACAATAAGCATTCGATTTGTACTATAAATTACATGAATTGAAAGTACTATGAAAAATGAGTATCCTTTGAATTCATTTTTAAATGTCGCTTATCTAACCTGTTCAAGAGTGGGTGTTTTTCTCCTTTATATTCTTTTACTTATTTCTGTAGAAGAGAAATAAAATGTCACTTGATATCACATGTTAAATTTTTCTAAATATTTGCATAACAGGTGGAGTATGTAAACAAATGAAAGGGGGAAAAAAACTCATTCAAACTGCTTATCAAGTCTCCTCTGCAATATAAGGGCACGTAATGTAGAAGCACTAAATAAAGGGGCCTTCTGATGACTTCTTGTTCATTCTACTTTGGAGTTGAAGGGTAAGTTGAACTTTTCTTGAACAAAGAATTTCTCTAAACTATACTGCCAACAGTCCCTTTATATTTTCTCCTTGAATTACTTTCAAATGATTTATTATACTTCCCTTTAATGCTAATTTTCTAGTCTATTCCTATTAGAGATTTCATCAGCTGAGAACATGTTCAAAGGCTGCCAGGTTCTTATGAAAGAAGGGGAAAAAAAGGGCTTAATTCAGGCTGAATAGCTGCTCTTTCCATCCTAACCTACAAGTGACAAAAACCCCAATGGTTATCTTGATTAAGTAGCTTGAAGTTAGTGGGTCTACAGTAGATGCAGGTCCATGAGTGAATCTAGAATTTTGAATAGGGGGGTTCAAATGGTGAGGTGCATCCATCACATATGACATAACACCCATTTTTTTTCCAATTTAAAGGAAAAAACTAAAGATTTACTAATATACTTGAGGCCTAGGGTTGTATTTTTCAGTATTGCACAGTATTGCACCTGTATTGCACAGTAATTTTTGGTTACTGCACAGTAAACTAAGTTTTTTATGTATGTTTTTATTTACAAAACATAATTTGCATTCCAGTTGCTGATATAAGAAGAAACAGAGCAGTTATCAGTATTGTACTACTGACATCGAACATTTTATCATTGACCTCAATGAAAGCAGAATTCAACACATAAGATATATTTTAAAAAAGGATAACTATTAACTAATTAGATTCTGAACTACAAAAAGTCCAGATTTTTTTAGAAGAGTTGGGTTATGATTTATGAAAAGAAATTAAGCCTCTTGTTATTTACATTGTGTATGAGTTGTCCAACCAAGGACAAGGTTCCCTGACTAAAACAGAACAGTTGCTAGGGAACTCAGTCCTCTGTTACAGCTTTAGTTGAATTATGCTACTAATTGGAGTATTGCCTTACAGACCATTAATTTAACCTTTAGCAATTTCCAGCTTGATAGATTTAACCACCGATTTTTATTCTCAGAATGATTTGATATATACATAGGGTTGTAGAATGGTGAACTATAATACCAAAATGCTAAATTGGCACCAAGATTAAAACATACTTTGGCACTTCATAATAGCCACATACCAGAAAAGGCATTGTACAAGAGATAATATTATTGATGCCCAAAAAATCTGCAGAGCTTACTGTCAATGCCCTTAAGCTTTGCTGTGCTTTTTTGTTCAATACAAGATCCACCTGTCAGAAAATGGTCTGTAAGGTTCTGATGAAGTATGAAATATTCTGTTAGTTGTAAAAAAAGCCAGAGATGTATAATACTACATGTAAATGCATGTCAGACTACCTGTATCCTATCATTGCTACAAACCTTTCCTTTGGATGAGTAGCATACCATTTTCTGATTATGGTCTTCATAGCACTAATCAGTATAATAATTGAACACTGTCACTTGGTACTTCAAGTACATTTATTAAAGCTCTCTGTAAAAATAAGGAGCAGTACTGATTAAAACAAAAAAAAATATTTTATGAAGAAATTCAAAGTTGCTCATTTTTTAAAATAAATTTCAACTGGCTGTGGTTCTTGTCCAAAAATAAGAACCTTTTAATCAAAACATTTCCTATTTCTTTAATATTTGCAATCATTCAGAGTCTTTTGGACTTGGTGTAGTTCATAAGTCTGTTCTGCTCCAGAAATACATCTAGTCTTGCTTCTGCTGTATGTAACATGGGAATTCATCCTTTTTACAAGTTAACATTGGGAACTGCCTTTATCCACACTGCCTGTAATACAATGTGGGTGCAACTACACATACAGTTAGCTGTAGCAATAAATTCCAGCACTGTTCCACCCTGGCTCAATGCGCTGCAGAGGGGCTGGCTGAGACACGAGCATGAGGCTGCTACAGTGCAGGGCTAGCCACCAAGCAGCCCCCACACTGTAGCATCCTCATGCCCCAGCCAGCATCAGTCACCATCTACACATGCATTTTGGCACACTTAACTACTCTGCTGCAAGATAGTATTGTCCTGGACAGTAGTATCCTACAGCAGAATTAATTAATTAATTTACCCCCTGAGCATGGCAGTGTACCCCCTGCAAAAAGGCACCGCCAACACTACCACCACTGCCATCCCCTGCCAGTCGCTAGGGGCACATGCCGTTCATGATAATATGGGCACACAAGTAGATGGTGACACTTTACCAGAGAGCTAATTAGCCACATCTGGCCACTGTCTCCAAATGACTAATTGCTCATACTGATGTAATTAAACCAGTCAGGTCTTTCTAGATACAGGGCAGGCCTACACAAGATGTTTAATGCACTGTAGATTAACTGGTTGCACATTATAGTGCCATGACACAGCCCATGCTATTAGGCTAATGCGCAGTAGTAAAAGTACCTCACATTAGCCATCATGAAAAATTGTGTGAGTGTGCTAATGCTCAGTAGGACAGCCTACTGCACATTTATTTAGTACTTCCTTTTGCAAGGCACTGCATATTAATGAACATGTAAATAAGCCCACATATTCACAATCTTACTGTAAGTATAAAAATCAAACCTGAACTGAGATCTTTATTCAAAGCAAAATTTGAAGAGTTAATATTTATTAGGTATTCCTAACAGGAAAACCCAAGCTTCTATTTTTCTCAGTCAATCATTGCATGATAAATATTTTACCGTTTGTAGCTGTCTTGAACAATGTTGCTGCCCCAGATACTTGGAGCAGTGGTTGCTTTCCTAGTGGCATGTCATGCTGAGGAACAATGTACTGGAATTCCTGGAATCCCTGGCACCCCGGGAACCAATGGATTACCTGGAAGAGATGGAAGGGATGGTATGAAAGGAGATCCAGGCCCACCAGGTACTTGCAACAATTATCTCCTACATTTACTTGAGTTACAAGCTGCATTTTGATCGTTCACTAGCAAAAATAAAATTCTTCCCTCTCATCTTTTTAATCAACTATTTGTCCAGTAGTGTGAAACAAAGCTGTATGTTTCTGATTTAATAGTCAATGGAATTTCATAGTGAATTTTTGCTGATAGTGGAATAACCCTGCTGTTCCTATCTGTGTAGAGTTTTTACTAGTACGACAACTTACAGTGGTGAATAGCTGAGAAGATAGAGAAGCAGAAATTAAATGTTGGGGGAACGCAGACAGCACACCCTGTGAAAATGAGAGGAGAAAAGCAGCTGTTGAACTGGACAGAAGGATAGGCACCTAAAAGAGGAAGAAAGACAATTAGAGCTCTTTCTTTCAAATTATGCAATTTACTTGCAGGAAAATCATGGCTTTTAGACCCTTTGTAGTACACTTTACTCAGCTGATCTATAGCTCATGTTCACTTGGGGGCATGCAGAAAACGAGTTGAAAACTGACCATTGGGTAGAAACTACTGCAACTGCCAGGATTCCTTTCAAATAGGAGAGTACCTGGAGCTGTGTGCTGGGTGGGGCTTGGGTGGGGTGTCAAGGAGCCCATTGATCAGTGAATCACATATAGAGCCTTTTTCCTTTTTCTGTTACAATTTCCTAGTAATATATTTCATAAATTCTCAACAAAAATATTTTAAATAAATGTATAGATGTTAATAATAATAGTGTTGAGGATAGTGTTAAGGATAGTAATTAATTAAAAGTTAATTCAACAGTAAGGAAGTATAAACAAGTGTATTTCAGAAGCTTCTAGTAGGCTTCTGAAGCATGTGGCTATGAACATCAGTAACATTTGAATACATACTCTGTGCAGTATTTAGGAGAACAGGCAAGAAGCTTTCTCCAGGTTCAGTACTTAAGACAATTAAGAGTTCCAGTGATTCAGATTCTGAAGTGCATTTGGTTGCTCATTCCAGGGGGAGAGCATTCTGCCAATGCAATACATCCAAACTTCACCAGATCTTTGGGCACTAATGAAGTTATTACAAGTGTAATGCCGTCTATGTCGTAGCAAGTCAATTGCTATGAAACCATGTTTCATCTGATTTTCTCATAAAAATGTGTTGATTTCCAGGAAGTTTTACAAGTCTTTTTATTCCTGTGTTTCTCTACTTCAGGTAGTCAGGGCCCACCTAGTGGCATGATGGGTCCTCCTGGAAGAGATGGGCCTCCTGGGTTAACAGGGCCCAAGGGTGACCAAGGCGAGAAGGGGGAAAGAGGGGAGCCTGGACAAAGAGGTAATAAAGATAGTTTTTTATTAACCAAAACAATGAACAATTCTGATTTATGCAAAGTAGTTCAGGAAAAAGAAACTCCATCTATTAAAGCGTAGTTCCAGTCCTGAAAGTAATTATGGGTTTGTGCAGATATAACACTTAAATGGATCTAAGTAGGGTTAGGTTGATCTAAGTGCCTGAGGAGATAAGTTGGATCTGGAAGTGGTTAGCCTGATCTAAAGAAGAAATGTATACATTCAGAGTATAGATGCAGAGCTATGCTCTCCCTACCTCCAGCATCCCTCCCAACCTGATTGGGCTATTTAACTCCTGACCCCACCCCCAGCCCCAGATAGAAAGGTCCTCCTTCACAGACCTACTAACTCCCCTGCCCCCACAGATGCACTAGCCAACTTACTTACATCAGGTTCCCAGTGCAGCTCCAAGTACTAACACTTGTATACACGTCATGCCTGATCTACGATCTCACGGCTTAACGTAAATCATAGAATCATAGATCTGGTAGGGTGAACGTGTGTATGTGCTCCTTGCGAAAATTACACTTTAATCTTCAGATGATCAGCGACTGGATTCAATCCAACCTTTATTGACTTCACTGACTAAATTGTCACCCTTGTTACAAATGCAGAGCTACTGTACCTCAGAGAATAAGGACTCTGCTTCTTTTGTGCAGCAGCACATTCCTTTACCAAATTCCAGTCTGCTACCTGAGTGATTGCAGTGGGAACCTGCAGAACCTTTATTACTTGTGATTAGTTATATGAGAAGTAATCCAGTTTGCCTCTTAGTTACCATGTTAGACTGGCAGTGTTGGGAATATATAAAAACTTTTTACTTGCAAACTGTGCATATTTCACATAGGTTCTGTGGAAGACCCTCAATGGAGCCCTCCAATGACAAGTTTAGAGACATTAAAATAGCAGATTTTCACTGTAAAATTATGAGGGGTGCTTTTAACTGAGGCAGCAGTATGAACAGATAATAGAATTCCCATTCTGTAAGTACTGCAAGAAAAATAATTAATTGTGGCCATTAAGTCACAAACAGCATAACATCAAATAAGCAACTACTCTTCAAATTTTCAGGGGTCATTATAAAGAAAAAACAATCTTTGACTTTTTAAATATTTCAGTTTTTGTTTTATTTATAGAATATACAGGAAAATATATATATATATATATTAATAAAATATATGTAATATACACGGAACCAATTTTTCCACTAGAGAAACTGACAAAAACATATATCAAATTCAAAACAGTTTGGTTAATTAGTCAAATACACTGAATTGTATCTGTCAATGGGGACCACTTTAGCCTAACTGTACAAATATTATTTTTTTTACCTATAGAACTACCTGCTTCTTCTGACACTGAATTACATAGTATCTTAAGTACCTTAAGACATCACACTGCTGTACTTGAAGGAGGTAAACATTTTTTTTTGTCCTCAAAATTTGTTTTAAACATAGTGTACAAAATAAACTTTGAAAACCCAACTTATACCAAAGTAAGCAACATTTTTAATGTTCCATTCCAAAACACAAATTATTCTTTCTGCCACCACTTAAGTAAGCTAAGGTCTTTTTTATAAAATGCAAGAAGAAGAAAGATAGCCCTTTTGATAAGAAATGAGCCCTTAAAAGAGATTTAGGTTCAGGGCCTGCTGCTCCACACACTCCCTCGGTGTCCTCTTGCAAGTCATTTATGACCACATTGAACAAGATCTCAGCATGCATATATAACCTACGAGCAGTAGATCCAGGACTGTAAGCAGTATATCCACTTCAGCACAGCAGTGCACCCGAGCTAATGTGCACTGTTCCTCAGCAGAAATAATTAGCCAGTGACTGAAAAACAATATGACTACAAGATTTCTAGTTCCAGAGTTAATGTGCAGAGCTAGCTCAGGGTATAATTGCATAGTGGGCAACACCAGGAATGGTACTTAGAACAATTATAAAGTGCTGGTCTTTTTACACAGCATATGCATAGGCACAGGCTAGAAATGATCAGATAGTGTGTTGATAAATGGGATATACAGGCCTCTATAGAACAGAACAGAAAGGGGTTAAGACTAGTACAAGGGAACCTGCTGTACTCATCTGGAACATAGACTAGCATATAGAAGATGTAATAGACTAAAGAGTTATACATCAACAGATGTGCTCTTCCTCTTGCTTAACAAATTGCTTTTTCAGAGTAATTTTCCTTCACCAGGAGCAACTGATTCAGGTGCAGCTCCCACTCTGAGTGGATCTGCAAATCTAATCAGTGCAGAAAATAAACTCCCTTGGGCCTAAATCTTCAATGTGGTTAATTATAAGGAGGATCAAGATTCACCCATGGTAATGTGTGTAGCCCAACTCTGTTGAATCAGAGAGCCTCTTGGGACAGTACACACATAACCAAAACGCCTTATGTGAAAAGCAGGAATTCCCAACAGAAGGCTGCTCAGGGCCATTTCTAGCAATAGGACACCCAAGACAGGTACCCCATTTTCTTTTCTAAAAGGAGAAGAGATATGTGGGGATGTAACATAGGGACAGATTCCCCCAGAGTAGCAGTAGGGATACTGAAATAAATATCATTCTGATTTATGAAACCTTAATTTTTAAAAATATCAGTCTAAAATGTTCAATCTTCCTGACACATACTATGTTGTGTACTACATAATATCCATGGAATTTCATCAAACACAGATACTTATCTAACACTAGATCAGGTCCTCAGCAGGCTTCAACTACTGTGTGTAATGTAATCAGTTGATCTGGTAGGAAAATGGGGAAAGGTATCACAAACGTTTTGTCAAAATTTCTTTTCCTTTGTGAAAAGATTAAAAAAAAAGACTAGCTTGCTGAGGCCTGAGAAGGCCTGGGACTCCTTGTAACAGAGGCACTAGATGGGTAATAAATGATCATAAGCAAAGAAGTGCTGAAAACCTGACTTGCTAAAATTGTGAGAACACCACCACCTCCGTTCCATCTCCTTTCTTCTTCCCTCTTCTCTTTTTTCTCCTTTCTCTTTCCTCTTTCTTTTCCCTGACTGTTTTCACCTTTTTCTTTCATCTATCTCCTCACAGTTTTTTCCTATATCTGTCCAAATAGTTATAGTGTAAAGGAGGCAAAAACAACTAACCCAATGTTTCACTTTAATTTGTAGTCCTTGCCTTGGAAGGGACAATTACAAGAGTGGGAGAAAAATTGCTTGCTACCAATGGAAAAGAAGTTGATTTTGCAACCACATTAGATGTGTGTGAACGTGCCGGTGGCTCTGTTGCAGCTCCAAGGAATGAAGAGGAGAACAATGCTATTCTAAGTATTGTGAAACGATTTAACAGAAATGCTTACCTGGGCATAAAAGAAACGCCAATCCCAGGTGAATTCAGTTATATGGATGAGACACCCCTGAATTATACAAAATGGTATCCAAGTGAGCCCAGTGGCAAAGGAGCAGAAAAATGTGTAGAGATGTACACTGATGGGGCCTGGAATGACAAGAAATGTAATTATTATCGCCTCACAATTTGTGAATTTTAAGCTGTAAATGGGCATGTTTATACATTCATTAATGTGCAGTAGTTACTGTGCATTTAATTTAGTATTTGCTTACTGAAGTACTAACTCAATGTGTAGTAACTTGTGCTACTGCACAGTAGTGCTGGCATGCCGTTTTTTGTGTCACTTTTTGAGCAGTAGCCTAATAACACTGTGCAGTAGCGTTTTTAGCATGGTTTTTGACCAGCATGCTACTGCACAGTGTTATTAGGCTACTGCTCAGTAAGCGTGTTGTGTAGATGCACCCACTGTCTCAATTATTTGCAAGTGGGGAGGCCATGTACTAAACCCATATTTACCCATATATAATTTCTGTGATTAGTCTATATGAAGAAAATAAAATCAGTAAAATCAAGCTATGATATTTTCCTTTCTAATAGTTATTAGGGCAGTAGTAGTTACAAAGGGTGATTGCCTTTAACACTGTGTCCAGTTGAGAGGGTTCCTTGTAAACATCCTGCTGTGGCTTGCCAGGCTGGAGGAAGAACCATGTGAGGAGTCTGGGGTTCACTCAGTCCATGTGAGGAATCTGTAGGTTTGTTGTAGCAACATGCCTGGATATACATCAGTATCATGCCAGAGGAACAGATCTTATGCTTGGAAAGTCAGTACTAGGAGGGGTGAGTGGGGCTTCAGCCTCAGGTACCTAATTAGAGGGTATGGTCCTCTTCCCCCAGGAGTCATAAGACAAGGTATCTAATGAGAGTTCAACAGTTCACCATGCTTTGTGTCTATCATGTTCAACTACATTTTTTCATGTTATAATCTCCCATCAGTAATATTTAAAAAAAACAACAAACCAAAAACTCTGTATAATCTATTACCATGTGTTGGGGATATGTTTACTACTCTAAAAGAAATGTTCTACAAGAATACAAGGTGTGTAGTTGCTTCTCATATGAACAATATATAATAGTTTCTGATATGTTGCCTCATATTTAAAATCACAATACAAACTTAGAACTTAGGTTAACTGGACCCTGAGTGCCTTTCTATTTTAATTCCTTTCTGTTCTTCACAAGTATAATTCCTTATTAAAAAAATAAATAAAAGGATAAGTAAAATTTCATGATCTCACAGGTTTATTACACAAAACCTTTTTATATGTACATGATAAAGAATCATCCCTATCATTAAAAAACATAACATGAAAACATTGCTTAAGTTTCCATTTAGATATGAAAGCATCTGTCAAAGAATATGCCATATGAATTGGACATATTCTTATTTTAAATATTAATGGGGAGCAATGGAAATATACTGAATTCCTTACTGATTAAAGAAAATCTAGCCAAAAAACCCTGTGAATCAATCAGGTTAAGCTCTCAAATCTCTTGTAATTATCATGCCAGTCTACTACTCTGAGAGAACATTTCTGAGGCAATACATCCTTGAAGAATGCTGATTGCTTGCCAATAAGGAGATAGGGGCAGGGCAAGAATGAGAACTGAATAAACTGATTCTCTTCATCCTGTTTAAAATACAGATTATTCTGATATTATCATTACTCCTTTAATATATATTTTAGTATATTGTATGAGTGTAATATAATATAAAATAATATATGTAAAGCAATGTAATATATAATCTCAGTAATTTAAAATAGCTTAACCAGACAAATGCTAGTATATTTTTAAATTAATTAATACTAGTTTTCCTGCACAAAAGCAGTTGCTGGGACTGAGCTTTCAAGTCAGGGTGAGGAAAAATCTCTCTCTCTCTCTCTCTCTCTCTCTCTCTCTCTCTCTCTCTCTCAAGAAGAGTTTGGTGACAACCTTTTTGCCAGCCTTACCATTTTGAGAATATGGTGCTACTTATTGCCTGCATCTGCACATACAAATAGCAGTTCACATCATAGTTTATTGCTCCTGGACACAGTGTTTACATGTGCACTCAAGACTTCAGCACATTGAGCCAAGGCAGAGCAGCCCTGGCAGGGAGAGGGCCCCAGGGGTCAGCCTGCCAGCCCAGGGCTGCTCCACCCCAGCTCAGCATGCTGTGGAGGGGCTGGCTGGGATGGGAGGGTGCTAGAGTGTGGGGCTAGCTAGTAGGCAGAGCCCACACTGAAGCACCCTTCTGCCCCAGCTAGCCCTAGTCACCATCTACTTGTGTGTTTCAGCTCACATAATTACTCTGCTGTAGGATAGTACTTGTCCCAGACAATACTATCCCACAGCAGTTAATTAATTTACTGTGCCCTAATTTGGGCACATGTGTAGAAGGTGATGCTTTACTAGGGAGCAACTAATCATATCCGCAGTAAAGCCCACATGTATATGCACCCAATGAGCATAAGAATAGCAAAATCTAGTCCTTTATCCCGAATGCTAATTGTTAGGCATACTTATTAAAGATACAAAGACCAGACCGATAATGGATCTAGCATAGTACCTATTTCCTCTAACATTTTATATTGTCTTTTTTCCCTAAAGCTACTAGAAAGACTGTTACTAATTTCCATGGGCAATACTTCATGCCCATGGTGATCTTCTATATAGCTATATAATTTAACTAGGTACTCCTAGTAACTGGGTGCACCTATGTCAGGAACACTTTCTTGAGCGTAATTAGTGATCAATTTCCTAAGGTGATTTTTATTTTTACATGAATATATTGTATGTTTCACACAAATCCATGTGAATTTTCTGGTCCCTAGTCTTCCCTGGCCTTAGAATGGCAGCTACATGCAGTCCTAGAATGAGTTTTCTAATGAATTTCTAATGAATATTCCATAGTTCATCACAGGATAGTTAATCCAGCATGGAAGTTGTCACATAATAATAATAGCACATAGTGACCCAACTGCACAGACTTTGTGGTCTCAGTCCCATTGAGAACAATAGGAGGTAGCAGCCACTTTGAAGGAATGCAGTCTTCAACATTTCCTCTAAAGAACTTACAGTGATCAAGATGTAAAAAGGTGGTCATTCATTGTGTTTTTCAAAAATTACTTATTTTTGAAAAACACAATGAATGACCACCTTTTTACATTTTATATTCAATATATTAGCCCTCTGGTAATTTATGTTAGTCTTTAAAAAAAGATAGCAATTTCAAGTATTTTCTCCTAAAAATATATGGAACAAGTCCAAAAAAAAATAACAAGTTGTAATGCACCACACTGAAAGGCCATCTAGGTTGCATATCTATAATTGCAACTGGTAGCCCCACACGTATGTGTATATATTGCAAATGGCACCATGGAGTCAGACTTGCTCATTTTTGCCTTATCAAGTAAAATGAGCACAGTTGGGCTAATCATTTTGAATGACGCCTGAAGCAACACACACAAGTGCCCTACTCCATCACATCATGTCAGATTCATGTGCACTGGTTTCAGAGAGCAAGGCTTGGCTAATGTCCAGTGTTTCCCTCGTTTCCTCCACTTTTCTGCAAAGTAACCTGCTTATCCAAATTTTGAACAATTGCTATACAGCTGGCATTGATTGTCATTGACCTGGGACTTAAAGAAACTTTGAAGGAAGGCCTAATTTCACTGAACACTTTGGCAAAGCTCCCTTAATGTCCAAAGGGCCTGGATTTCACTGTGCAGTTCTGTTTCTAGCTCTGACAGTGATAAGCTTTGTGACTTTCAGTGAGTGAGTTCACTTCTGTGTTCCCCTTCCATTCTGTGTCTCCTTGGTAAAGAACATTTGCCTGGCAATACCAAAGGAAAAAAGGACACACAGAAAATTCAAAGACTACGCAAATGTGTGAAAACTAAATAAACAAACAAATAAGTATGCCTAAACAGTGATCAATTATTTAATGAAAGAACTCCCTAACGAAACATTTAATTTTTTTTTTGGTACAGATGAGATCCCGACTAATGCTTGTTTCTTCCAATGAACCAATATTTGTAAAAGACCAAATTCTACATTTGTGTGTGTAAACACAAGTGACTTCAAAGAGGATGGAGACAGTGTTTTCTCTGTGGCTGCAAGGGACAGGCCTAGGAGTAATGGCCTCAAGCTGCAGCACAGGAAATTTAGGTTGGAGGTTAGGAAAAACTGCCTATGAGAGTGGTCAAGCATACTTTCCTATGACCCTGTGGATTCATGCGAAGATCCATGTGTTCTCTGAATGTAAAAAGGTGAATACAGAAAGTTATCAGAGTTTTTCCATCTTTCATAGACTATCATAATTAAATAGATAACAGTCACTTGGTAGTCCGGTTGTCAAGACAATGTACCTTCAAGCAGTCTTCTCCAACCCAGTGTGAAATAATGGGGCTTTGACCACTTCTTTCAGGTGACCATCCTTTATTCTTGTAGATCTCAAGATCTGGAAATGTTTCCTACTGCTCCGTCTACATTTTTCTTAGGGCTTAGCTTCCACCCATCATGCTGATTTCTAAATAATTCCCCTCCTTTCTCAGTATTAGCATCACCTACACCACTTATATTGGTGTCAAATAACACCAGAATGAGTGTATATCTGTGTTGTGTTTGAGTACTTTGGGTGATGTAGCTATGCTAAACAAGTTCAGCTTGCACATGACTTCCTATTATAAAACCCTGCTTTCAGTTTGAACTCGACCAAATTTAACTGTTCAACCTCAAGTATGCCATGCCAAGAATTTATCTCAACCTGAAACTTTTGAAAAAGTCAGAGTAAAAATGGTTTGTCTTTTTCTGAAAGTGAGCTCAATGGAAAATTGTTTTATCAATTTTAGCAGGTCTGCTATAAGTTTCCATGAAAAACTCTGGAATATGCATAATGGGAAGCAGAACTTTTTCTAGGCATTGTCTTAATGCACCTTTTCTTCCCACAGGAAAAAATGGCCAAATTTATGATCTTTTGGTAGGGAGAACAGAGTGGGGAACATTCTTTCTGCATGCTTAGGGGAGACTTTGTATTTGACTGCCAAATTATCTACAGTATAAGTGTCAACTCACCTGGAGCTCCAAGCCAGATCTGGACCATGGGGCTTCTCTGGGCTGGATCCAGCCTGTTATAAAGGCTGCTACAGTGGCCACTGCAAAAACAGTAGCAATGAGGAGCAGTGATGAAGGGTCCAGCAGTGGCAAAGAGTCTGAAGAAGTGATTCAAGGGTGGTAGCTATAAACCATTCTTTCTGCTGATGGTCATGCCCAGTGAGACCAATAAGCCCCAGATTCTGCAGCAGAGCATATACCCCAACTTCTAGTGATCTCCAGTAGCTCAGTGGTCTGGGTATAATGCCTTTGAGGGCTGGACCTGGCCCATAGGCCATATGTTTGACTCCCCAGTTTCAAATTCTGTCTATGTTAGTCTTTTCAACCAGGGTGCCTGAGCACCTTGGATATTACAAGATCCTTTGAAGGGTGCTCTAGGAAAAGTAATGAGATATGCAAGGTGTGTAGAGATAAGCTGATAAGCGTAATTTCAGGCCCTTCCTGCCTCCCTGCTACCTCGCCACCACTGTCTGTCTCCTCTGCAAGCAGATAAGACCTCAAATAATTAAACTGGTTTTAGAAATAGTGGTGTTGCTAAATTGACAAAAGTTATCAAGCAGTGCCTTGAATGTAACAAGAGATGGCTTGAGTCTTAAGAAGGCTGAGAACCAGTCGTTTATGTCCCGCCACATTACACATGAACAGATTAAAAGCAAACAAAATTATTTGTCTTTGGCATTCCCAGTAATGGCTGCTCTAAGTGCCATGTCCAGCCCCAAAACTAGGAAGCAAAGCACAATCTGTGCTCTCTATTATATCTGAGTGATATAATATGAGCCATCAGAGACATGGACTGAAACCAGCAACTTCTTTAATACAGATCAGTGAATAGCCTTGAGATGGGAACAGTTTTCAGGGCTGGTATAAGAATATTAAGAGGACTTCCTTTCAAATTATGTTAATAACCATTTTTAAGCTACTGAACTGCCAGTTATGAAGAGGTGGAATAAATCCCTCCACAATTGTTTTGCTTGCTCTGCCCCACTTATACAATCAAGCTGAACTCTTCTTATTTTGGAATATATTATCAGATTCCCCTTTCAATATTCTGTGGTTTCCCTATTTTCTTCTAAATGTGTAACCTCTGATAAGGCCTGAATGAGACACCAAATCCTTCTGCTTTATGCCTCCTTAGTCAGATTCTATTTACTCTTGGGCTTCCTATTTCAATCATTACTGAGTATGTAAGACCTTTACTATGGTATGCTGGAAAACAATCCATATATAATAGGACTGTCATATAGGTGTACATGGAAAAGACTGTCATTTCAACTATGTGACGTGGGTTGGATATCTATGTACTGATTTAATAATCTCAGACAATATTTAATTATTAAGTGTTAAGGCTCAGTGGAAGGTCACTGGAAACATTATATACTGCAAACAACCCTTAACTGACATCTTTGCAAATGTCTATTGTTCTTCTCCAAGAACCTTTTGCTCCCTTTGAAAGAGTTCATGAAATAGAATTCTATTATCTATTGTCCTTCATATTTTTCATATGCATCTACAAAACATACAAAACATGCTATGAAAACACCCCCCCTAAGAAATAGTTCAAAACAAACCTTATCATATTTCTGCCTTAGCGGGGGAAATTTGTAGCAAATTACATACCCTTTACATTTCCAGTTCATATAAAATAATGCTTCTCAAATTACAAATCCTATTAATTGGACTGTCTCTTGTTCCTTTTTCATTTCATTTCGGAATTGAATGGTAAGCTGAACTTCTGTATGAACAAGAATTATAGTTATATTTTACTATAAATCTTTTTGCTTCAAGTTTCCATCTTAGATGGGTTTTTGCACTGTCTCCTTACATTCTTCTCTATTACTACACCTTTTGTCTCTTCTTGTGGTAGAAATGACCTCTAATAAGTATATAGGATACTGAATTTCTGCTTGTGAAAGGCGAGGCACTGGAAAAATAAAAGTTAAACAATTGTTCTTCTCTTGATTGAGAAATGATTAAGTGTTAAATAAGCATTATCTTATATAAATCAGAATTGTGAAGGGTATGTCATTTGCTACAAATTTCTCTGCTAAGGCAGAAATATGATAAGGTTTGTTTTGAATTATTTCTTAGGCGGGGTGTTTTCATAGCATGTTTAGTAGATGTATATGAAAAATGTGAAGGACAATAGATAATAGACTTCTATTTCATGAACTCTTTCAAGGAGAGCAAAAGATTCTTAGATCAGAAAAATAGACATTGCAAAGATGTCAGTTAAGGGTTGTTTGCAGTATATAATGTTTCCAGTGACCTTTCACTGAGCCTTAACACCTAATAATTAAATATTGTCTGAAATTATTAAATCAGTACATAGATATCCAACCGACACCACATAGTTGAAATATTGCTTCTCAAACTGCAAATCCTATAAATCGGACTTTGCCTTGTTCCTTTTTCATTTCATTTGGGAATTGAATGGTAAGCTGAACTTCTGTATGAACAAGAATTATAGTTATATACTACTGTAAATCTTTCTGTTTAAAGTTTCCATCTTAGATGGGTTTTTGCACCATCTCCTTACATTTTTCTCTGTTACTACACCTCTAGTCTCTTCTTGTGGTAGAAACGACCTCTAATAAGTATATAGAATACTGAATTTCTGCTTGTGAAAAGAGAAGCACTGAAAAATTAAAGGTTAAACAATTGTTCTTCTCTTGATTGAGAAATGATTAAGTGTATACAAAGTAACCTTGACTATTTCTTCCTCATTGTAGTGACTGTGTCTGTTGCTTGCATAATTAAAGCTGAAACCAGAGCTTGTTCCACAAGAGAAAATGGGAGAAGGGAATCAGTTATATTTTTAAAAATGAAATAAAGTATTGGTTTTGTTTATAAAATGGCTTATTGGCTATATTGTAAAAGATGAATTGCCTGTTTTGAAACAATAAGTTTTTAAACTTAGGCTAATTTTAGCTATATTACCAAACTCAGCTTCACTGGCAAAGATTACTAAGCTAAAGGAAGTTTCAGTCCCAAAGACAAAATATTACTTCAATATTCATATAAGAATTAACACAATTTTTTTTTTAATTTTGTATAAGGACTCACTATCAGATAATAAATCTACTGTATTTTACAGCTGGCCAAAAATGATGCTGTCACCCCAGTTTTTTGCATGACCACAGCACTCGCCCTCTTGTTGGTGACATGCTATGCTGAAAAAGAGTGCATAGTTTCTGGAAAAGAAACTATGGCCACCCAAGGCCGACAAGGTATCCGCAAGTCTTACTTATACTGAAGTCTGGATGTGCTGGTATATTTGATGATTACGTTTGATAAACTGAATGCTATTTTGTTATATGGTGATGCTTGGTTAAATGGTTTGTCAAGTGAATTAAAGCCAGAGTAGCTACAGATAGCAACAAGGTTTAACTTGGGAGCTCCTAACTTGGGAGCTCCATACAAAGATTTAGTTTCACACCCCTACTCTATCACACAGCCTTATTAAAAGTAATAGCCATAACCTAACAGGGGCCCTTGAATAGATGGGCTGCATCCAGACAAGTGAGCATGTGAATGCTACAGTGACTCAAAACAGTCTGAGATGCTGCAAGAGGCATCCTAAGAATGAAAAAATGTTCCCTACACTGCACATTTGCAGTGCAGGCTCTAAATTTGATAACAGGAAATCCTGGTATCAAAAAAAAAAATTCCAGAAAAAAGTGGTGCAGGAAACAATCCTGGAGCATGCCCTGAGGCAACCAGATGCTGGATCCTCCAAAGAGATGCTCTGGCACCCAGCCAGAGTGTCTCTGGCTGCTCTGTGCCCCAGCTACTCCAGCATGCTGTCTCAGCATCCTGAAACAAATAGGAGAGAGACAAAGTTGTAGAAGTGGATCGGATCCAGACTCTGTCCCAAGGAGGGACATGGGGGTGGGAGGGACTGTGTGTTTGGGGGTGGGGGCAACTGTTTGGGAAGGATGTGTCCCATGCCTGTGCCCCTCTCCCCACCCCACTGCAGCAACAGCAGCAGGAGCAGCCATCAGGGCACTCATGCCCATTGCTGGCAGAGATCCCTTTTGGCACAGCCTCAGACCCAGGCACTGCACGTGGTGATAGATGTGGGACCGGCCCACTAGTGCACTCCCTTGCACAGAACCAGGCCAGCTCTTGGTGTCACCTGGGATCCCAGCACTACACACAGAAGCTATGTACCCTTGGCCTGGGCTGGGCCAGGTTCTGCCTCCATAGAGCTGGCCCTGCCTGACAGTGTACAGGACACATGGAGGTAGGACCTGGCTCAGCCCCAGGGTGCACAGCTTCTAAGTGACCCTGAGTGACAGCAGAAGCTGGCCCAGTTGTGCACGAGGATGCACACGAGCAGGCCAAAACCCTGAGTCCCGTGCAGCCACTGGTTCAGAGGCAGTGCCACACTGCTGGGAGTCTCTGCCAGGAGCAGACATGAGTACCCCAACAACCACTGCTGCTGCTGTTGAGGCTGCTGCTGAGGGAGGGGTGCTGTGCACTGTGCGGAAGGGTGCAGATAGGAGACCCACCCCTCCTGAGCAGTCCCCACCACCCCAACACAGTCCCTTCACACCCACAAACTCCGCCACAATCCACTTGCAAACCCCACAACACCCCACTCAAACCCCCACACAATCCACCCAATGCCCCGACAAACCTTACCTTCACAAACCCTACATCCACCCCAACATTCACTCACAAATCCTCCCAACCACTCCCCACAAACCCCACCCCCACCCCCTTACACTCCTCCTCCCCAAACCACACATCCCCTCCACAAATCTCACACCCTGTGTGTCCAGCCACCAGACAGGATGGAATAGGACCCACTGACAGGTAGCCCTGTCCCATGCCCACACCAGAGCTGGAACACGTGTCCCCAGCCTGGAAGGTCTCCTGGTTCTAGAGACCACTGAGGTATGATGGGCTGGGGAGAGCAGGAATGTGTGTGTGAAAGAGAGAGGGGTCAGGGATGGGGGAGAGAGACTGCCAGAGCCAGGCTTAGAGCCTCCCTGGCCCCCTAGAGCAGCCTGTGCAGGGGAAAGCTGGTTTCAAAGGGAAGGGACTTGCCCAGCCCAATCCCTAAGCCCCAGTTAAGGGCTTCCCAGGAACAGCATGGGGATCGCCGGGGTCTAGACACAGGTGCAGGCAGCATAACAGCAAGGGCTGGCCCTTCTCAGAGACACAAAGCAGTGAGTGGGAGAGCTGCAGCTGGATTCATGTCCTGGTGCTGACAGAGCTGCTGCCAGGAGGAAACTAGTAGGGGCATGCAAAGGCTACCAGTCAGGAGTGAGGGGCATGGGCAGGGCTATGGATTGGGAGTGAAGGGCAAGGGCAGGGGCACAGAACTAGCATATCAGTCCTGCTCAGTGCCCCACATCCTGGTGAGTGAAGGGGGCAGGAGCATCTCTGATTTTTCTATGACAAAAAACCCAAAAGCAAATGCCAAAATATATAGATATTCAGAATTCATTTTATGATGATGATAGAGGCACCTGTAGGCTTCCAAATTGCTTTAAAATTGTAAACATAGCAATAAAACATTGCCCAAGGGATCTCTCTTTCTATAGTGGTGTTTCATTTTAATTCCAGAACAACATGGATTTAGGGTATTTTAATGAGAAACTGGGGGGGGGGGCGGTATCAGAGAATTAGCAGTTATTAAATAGGGAGCATGAGGATCTCTGCTAGTGAGGCAAGTGGTGGGAGCTGGGCGGAGGAGCCTGCCCAGGGCCAGCACTGGGGATCCAGATGGCAGAGTGGGGACACCAGATGATGTGACAGCAGTGCCACCCGAAGTCCAACTGTGCAGTCATGGCCCACTGGGTGCAGATGGCTCTGCTACAGTGCCTCTACCACAGCCCAGGTGGCTATGAGGTCTAGCAGGCATGTAGCCATGGGGGTAGACATGCAGACCTGGGTGTGGCAGGCATGCAGCCATGAGGCCCCAGGTCCAAAGGGGAAGATGCTGTCACAGGTGACAGAAGGTCACAGCCAGGCAGCAACCCCACTGCCAGACTGCTGCAGTGGGTAGAGGGTACAGGAGCCACTCTAAGTTAGAGCTGCTTCAGGTCTCCAGCTGGCACAAGGGGCTAGTGTCCCCAAATACCAACTGGCTGGGCCTCAGAGGCTCCTGAGGAGAAGTAGCCTGAATCTGTGCACCAGGAAAGCTCTTTATACTGCTGGGGCCAGCACAGGCGCTAGCCTAGCCTCTAGCTCTCCCTGACTGAAGATCCAGGAGGATCTGGACAGTGTCAGTTTGCCCCCAAGTGACACAATTTGCCCCATACCAAAGTACATGTTAAGGCATGTGTGCCAAAGCACAAATCTCTGACACAAATTTGTGCCACTGCTATTTGAGATGCTGCAAGCGCACATGCCTGCATGTGTGGATGCACCCACGAGCATAGCTTGCACTGCCCTAATACCAGTTCAAATTGTTTAGGGAAACTTTTACTGCATGCTACTACTATAGAACCTACATAACTAAGAATGGAACTAAGAGCTGGAACTACACTGCTATCATGGAGGATTTAATTTGAAAGCAGTGAACCACAAAGGCATAACTGGCCAGGACTATGTTCTGGGTGGTAACAACACATGGACAGAACCTACAGGCTTGTTGTGGCTAATGGGGTTATGGGAGGAACAGCTCTTACTCAGATGCTGATACAGGTCAAGCAGCCAAAAGAAAACCCATTTTCAATAGCAAACAAGATGGCATTTGCCCTCTGCAGCTCTTCATACACCAGATGCTGCCACTGATACTCTACCCCTCCTTACTTTGCTGACCTGGGGCCACTGTAGGGAAATTGTAGAGACTGGTGGGAAAGGGAAACAGGAGGAACCCCCTGCAGTCCTATCCCAGTCCACACCTTTGGCAGCACCTGGGGCTCATGCCCTGCTCACACACCTCAAGTCACTTTTCAGAGCAGAATCATACTTCAGAGGTAAAAAATCAATTTAATTAAGCTAATGAAACTTTGTGAGTTGACAGGAGATAATTGCATTTCTGCTAGCTGAAAAACCCCAGTCAAAGGTGGACAGCAAATGTAAAACCAGTATCAAGAGCACCAGTGTTTGCCAACTAAGCTAAGGGAGTTATGCCAATAGTTGGATGTAATGATAAGCTATCAAGGTTCTTTGGGGAAATCTGATATCTTTTTATTACACCAACTCATACAGTTGGAAAAAAACCTTCTTTGCAAGCTTTTGGATATAAATACCTTTTGTCAGGCTGAGGAAACATCTGCAGTTGATTGGTGCTCTTCCTAGATTGAATGAATAGTAAAGAAGCCAGAGCCTGGTATCATGCAAGAAAGCCAGTCAGTGAAGATGTTAATTAAGGAGTCAGTGGTGAGAGACAGGTTGGAAGGGAGGTGGGGAAGGAGAATGAATGTAGCTGGTACATAATGAAGAGGTACCTGAGGAGTCAGATGTTAGGTAGGTTATAATGTGTCATAAATGCATTGTCTATATTTAGCCCATGACTTTTGGTATCCAGGAAGTTGATGAAGCGAAGTTCATAGGCTTGTCTGTGAAAGGTGTTTTGTAAATTCCCTTTGAGGATTAGAACTGATAGAACAAGTGATTTTTTTGTGAGAAATCTGCCCCCACAGGTACTTGGGTATTCTTGTCTTTGATAGATTTCTGGTGTGCATTTATTTCATTGCACAGTTATTGTTTGGTCTCACCTACATATTTTCCATCAGGGCATATTTATACCCAAAAGCTTGCAAAGAAGAATTTTTCTATTTGAGTTGGTCTAATAAAAAATGTCAGATTTTGCAAAGAACCTTGACTGCTATGTCCTTAGACCAATGCGGCTACAACCTGAGTCCATGATAAGCTATTACGTTCTAGCTAGACTAGTTACTAGGTAGAGTGACCCCATGTATTTTACAAGCCCATCATTGCTTTACCCCACTCCACTAGACCTTTCTGGCCCAGCAAGCAAGGCACAAATGATATAAATCAGCAGAACAAAATCTTACCATATACTCTGAGCAGGGAACCCTTCCCAGTATCATCAGCCCTTTCAGAAAAACATATACCATAGTCCAGGTTTGCTTGACTAACCAGCGCGAGGGAGGTAGAATTAGAGGGGACAAGTATAGAGGTAACAGTGTAGTAGTCCTCTTTACTTAACAATCCTCATCCTTAATCTTTCTTTGCAGATTCCTGGGCCACTGATCAGCAAGGTATGCTCTTTGGCCATATCATCTGTTGATGGTCCCAAGAGCCCTCTATAGCAGTGTTTCTCTTGCCTTTTAAGTAGCAAGTACCCTCTAACTTCTGAAAATTATAATAAGTACCACAACACTCAATTTTCCAGGGGATTTTATATTTACAGACTACTGTATGCTATATGTTGGAAGAAGGGCTGTGTATATAAGGCCAATATGACAGATTTCTGATCTGATGTGGATAGGGTTGCCACCTTTTACACCAGGGGGGAACAACTCAAGTATGTACCTGGGCTAAAAGTGATGTTGGCCAAAGCTGGGAGGGCTGAAACCAGTGCCACACAAAGCACAGCACATCAAATTATTACTGGGGAATTTAAAGCACCGTGCAATGTGTGATGCACCAATATTTTTGCCATATTTTTGAGAGGAAAAGGGGGTGAGAGAGAGAGTGTTGGGGTACCAGCATACCCCCCTGCCAATCTCGCATACCCCCAGCGGTAAGCATACCACAGGTTGAGAAACCATGCTTTATAGAAATTATGTTTTTCTAGGTTTAATCCAGACTACAGCCGTCACTGTATACACATGAATTTCTGTTGTCCAAATTAAAATTGGCAACAATCTGAATTAACTAATCCTCATTGAACGAGGATTAAAGTTAATGCAAACTTCAGCAGTCCAAACTAGGCAATTTAAACTGTATTAATTAACATGTATATACAGCATTACTTTTAGGAAAAAAAGTCATTAGGAACTCAGATAAGCATTTCTTAGGAATGCAGATAAGCATTGCAAATCTCAGCCCTCTCAAGGGAAACTCAGTTGGGTTTTTGCAACACAACAGAGATTATCAGGCACAAAGTAACACCTTTACAAAGTCAAATGTGCCAACAATACCTTGCCATGACTGCGTATCAGTATCCTGACTAAGCCCCCAGCTTTGCCCAAGCATGTGGGCTACTAGTCTGTGAAGAAGGGGGCAATCCCCTTGATTGTCTCTTAACCCTTAATTCTAAATGAAATTTGATTGGAATTGTATGATGCAAATCAGTTAACATGGTTTAGAAAATAGTGACCATGTCTGCAAACAGCCAGGAAGTCCTTACAGTGACAAACAGTATTACATTCACCAGGTAATCTTCAAGAATAGTATTTATTATCAGCATGTGAAAAGGCCCCTTATTTGAAACAGTGAAATCAAATAATTTCACACAGACCACTAGATAAATGTATACCAAACACAAGAATGTTTTAGAAAATTGCAATAAATTTGCCACTTAATCTGTGGAATAAAAGCTCCAACTATTTGAATCAAATATCTTAAAAGTTATTTTTGTCTATAGGGTTGCCACTGTCTCCTGACATTGAATTACAAAAAAAGCTTCAGAGTTTAGAAGATTGAATTCTACAACTTGAAAGAGGTAATCTGTCTGCTTGTTCTTTCTCCCTGATTTAAATTTGGTTAACTACAAAATACGATATGAAAGAAAAAAGATCCTTGAAAACAGGCAGCGTTTTCTGACCATTTCTGCATTAGATTTGACATTATTCCTGGGGAGGAGGGGGACAAAATACAAAACCCCAACATGGCTCTGAGGGTGGGAGAGTGATAAATTTAATTCTTTCAGTGCAGTGATAATTATATTACCAAGCATATTCTACCAGCCATGGATGACTTACTAAGATGACAACAACTTTCTACACAGAAGTGTTTCAGGAGCATCTTTCTTTATCAGAAAAGATGGGGAAGAGTGGATTGGAGCCCCACTTGTAGTGGGAGGGCTCCAATCCCTCTCTCCACTCCCAGCGCAGGCTGAACAAACCCCAAACTGAGCTCCCTTCCCTTCTCCCCCTTCCATCCTGAAGAAAGCAACAAGGGCAGAGCTGGGTTTCATGAGCCCAGACCTGCTCCTGGGCAGGCACTGGAAGGAGTTAATGAAGACAATCTGCTTTGCACCATCTTCCTCTGAACCCTCAGGATTCATTTTTTGCATGATTAGGCACTTTTAAAGCACTCTGCAGTCAGGTACTTCTGCCAGGGCACAGTTGTAGAGAGCTTTCAGGGGGCTGATCGTGCGGCAACATGTCACTTCTGTCAGTGCCCTGCAAATCCATTCAGAGAATCTGAAAAATAGGCTGTTACCTGCAAAGCTTATGCCTCTCTGAACAAATTAGTCTCAAAGATGCTATTCTTCCCTGCCTTTTACCTAATTTCAGAGAAGCACAACTAACAACACCTCTATAACCAATTGACCTATCCTTCCATTGTCTTTATGCTTTAACAATTCCTCTCCTACCTTCTCCTTTCTTCTCAAGTTATATATTATCTTTATTACACAGAGCCACAACCCTACATATTTTAGCAGATCATTAAGATTCACCCACCAGAGAATGGGATTTCAAGGTCAGGTAGGGGTGAGGGAGGGCACAAGAATAACATGGTGGCAAACCAAACAATAGTTAGGGCCTGTCCATCTTTGCTATAAGGTGTTCAATTATATTTGTATGAAGAAAGAGAGACTATTGGTGCCCCAGTGTAGCAGCAAAGGGAACAGTGTAAAATGATCCAGAAACAATTAACAGGATTTTCCCTTTACTTTACAGTCCTTATGTTGACTAAACAGATAACAGAATATGGAGGAAAACTTTTTGCTACCAATGGGAAATCAGAAGATTTTGAAACCATATTTCACACATGCAAAAATGCTGGTGGCTACATAGCATCTCCCAGGAATGAGGGGGAAAACAATGCTGTTTTGGAGTTTGTGAAACAGTTTAACACATATGCATATCTGGGAATAAAGGAGGGTCTACTTCCAGGTGAATTCCTTTACCTTGATAACACAAAGGTGTCTTATACAAATTGGTACTCAGGTGAGCCCTCTGGTAGAGGGACAACAACTTGTGTGGAGATGTACACTGATGGCACCTGGAATGACAAAAAATGCAATTACAATCGCCTGACTGTCTGTGAATTTTAATCCTTTCTCCTCCTCTTACTTTTGCATGGCTGATAACTCTTACAGTCCTGGAATTGTGTCTCTCACCCACAAACAGGAACCTGTTCTTTCTGCACTGCAGTTAGTGAATTTTGTGATGATTCTGCAGGAGAACATGAACATTAATAAAAGCATGAAGTATTAACTACTTGGTGTTAGCTTTTCCATGAAAAACTCTAAAAGAAGGATATTTGCACCCCCAACAATAAGTGATCCAGCACTTTCCTGGTCACTCTCTACTTCTTGCTCCCCCACCTGCTGAGAGACATCATAAAGCAGTGTCTCCTGCTGATCTGCTTTTTAACCTTCGCCAGCTTCAACTTGAAGGCAAGTAGAACTGAAGTTAAAATCAGTAGCTCTTCAGCCCTCCTCAGCCTGGAGGTGGGACAGCTCCAAGGGTTCTTGACACATAGCAGTCTCCATACCCCACACACACAGGCCTTTGGCAGCAGCAGAGGTATTTAATATGGCTGTGCGAAGCTTCAGTTCCTGATTCAATTTGGTGGAGAGTCAGCCTTGAATCAGATGACCTTTGAATCATATGACCCTTTAACCTTTCTAAATCAAATCAGAACCCTCCAAATTGATTTGGAAAGATTCAGAAAGATTTGGTGATTAAGACATAGACACAGCTTTAACTGTTTTTTTCCACATACCTCTAGGTAGCAGGCAGCTTGCGAATGCTGCAATGCTGAAGAGCATGAAGTATCCCACAGAAGTGTGGGGGGGCTCCCCAGCGTGCCCAACAGCAGACCCAGACGTGAACCAGAAGCACTTCTGGTCCACATCCGGGTCTGCCGAACAGCACGTGGCGGGGCCACATGTGCCTCCCTGGCTCAGCAACTGGTCCCTCTGCAGCCGATTGCCAAGCCAGGGGGGCACAGGGGCCCACCTGCATACTCCCTGGTGGACCCAGAATTAGACCAGAGGTATTTCTGGTCCACTTCCAGGTTCACCGCCGAGCTTGTGGGGACCCCACCACACTCCTGTGGGATGGTCCATCCATCCCAGCATTGCAGCATTCATGAGCCACACTGGTATCTTGAGGTATGTAGAAAGAACATTTAAAGCTGTGTCTATGTCAAAATCTGAATCAGCATTGAATCTTCACATTCAGATTTGGTCAAATCAAATCAGGGACAGTGATCCAAATCAATGAATCGAATCACTGTCCCTGATTCAGGCCAAATCTGAAACCAAATTGAATAGGGCCCATTTCTCACACCCCTAAGTATTGAATCACTCCCTCATCCTAGATGAGTCTGGGATGTGGGATGGAAGGAGCTCAAAGGGATTTGGAAGCTACTGAGCCTGAAGTGTCTGGGTGGATTGTAAAACTTGGCACAGATGAGGAGGTTTTCAGAGATTTCATAGATTTTTATAGACATTAGGGCTGGAAGGGACCTCGGAAGATCATTGAGTCCAGCCCCTTGCCCAAGGGGCAGGAAGTCAGCTGGGGTCATAGGATCCCAGCAAGATAAGCATCCAATTTACTCTTGAATGTGTTCAGTGTAGGTGCTTGAACCACCTCAAATGGCAGGATATTCCAGACCTTG
The DNA here is from genome assembly GCA_030014935.1 of Caiman crocodilus. Classification (NCBI taxonomy): domain Eukaryota; kingdom Metazoa; phylum Chordata; order Crocodylia; family Alligatoridae; genus Caiman; species Caiman crocodilus. Next base: position 48,859,466 of record JAGPOW010002742.1, read on the forward strand.
GGGGCTCGGCAGTAAAGAAATTCTTTGTATGTCCAGCCTGAAATGGTCTTGCAGTAGTTCATTGACATTTGGCCTCATCATCCCTTGGGGCACTCTGGAGAACAAACATTCCCCCAGACACTGGTGGTCACCCCTGATAAATTTATAGGTGACCATCAGATCACCTCTGAGCCTGCACTTTTCCAGGCTAAAGAGCCACATTCTGATCATGTGCGTGGCTCTTCTCTGGACTCTCTCAAGCTTCTCCACATCCTTTTTGAATTGTGGGGCCCAAAACTGGATGCAGTACTCCAGCTGCAGCCTCACCAAGACTGAGTACAAAGGGAGAATACATCCTGGGATTTGCTTGAGAAGCATCTATGGATGTGTAGCTTCAACAGCACTGAATGGACTGTGAAATTGCCCCCAGAGTAATTTTAAGGATGGGTGTACCTTTTCAGGCTTTTTAGTTCTGATCATAATACAAGGAGTGGCAGCCTTGAAGGAAATTCAATCTCAGGTCATGATGCTTGAGGGCAGCCCTGGATAGCAGCAGAAAGATATCCACACACTGTTAAAACCCAAGTTTCCCCACTCACTCTGCTCAGCTCTGCTCCTTAAATTTAGTTTTGTCAATTCCCAATAAATTTCCCAAAAATATTAAAGCAACCTGAGAAAGAATAGAAATCCCTGAAACACAGAGCTGGTCAGGTGCTCCATTCCTAATTTAAATCAACTCCCATAGTTGCATGTAGGCAGCAGTGAAAGGGACAAGGAATACACCATGATGGTGAGGAAGCAATCTTAGAATGAAGTTACACATCACATTTAGACCATGCTAGACACATAATATATGAGATCCATGCATGAAAGTTTGTTAACACATGCAAAGTACCCTTTAAGCATCTCAAAGTTACACTACTTTGGGCAAGGATTATCTTTGAGCTACACTACCCAGCTGGTGTTATGGTAACATCAGTCTGCTGCACTAAAATAAAACAACCTATTTGCAGTCCTCTCAGGACGTGTTATTCCCAGGTCCACTCCCTGGCCCCCAATCCCATCCCCCACCCCCACACACAACTCCTGCTCTGTGGGCATACTTTCTACCCTCCTGAACTCTACTACCCACGGTGCAACCCTGGGCTACATGGCACCTCATACCTCACAATTGGCCACTTGCTTATGTGAACAGCCATCCATCAGCTACCTACATTAACTGGAGTCAGAGAATAAACCAGAGACTTTCCGCCTTGTGCCCTATCAGATAGCCCTTAAACTGGACTTGTGATAAGTGCTGGACCTCATCCTAAGCTAGAGTGAAGAGAGAACCATTGCCACCATCAGCAAGAGCACAACAGATCCAGGCAGTGTACAAGTGGATCATACCTCAAATGGTGGCTCAGGTGTACCAGTAAGACTGGCTATAGATCTGTTCCGAAATCAAGTCCCTGAAGTCCCAGTACATTCAGGGCAGGGATAGCAACAAGGTCTCAGGACCCTTCTTCACAGGGCTGATGAAGATCTTCAAGATAGACCATGCCATTATGCCCTACCACATCATGTACTGCACACTCATGGGCCAAGCTCTGTGCAACAACAACAACAAAGGCAGCAACAGTGACAGAGTTATCTCCCTGAAGCCATCTGCTGCTGAAATAGCTATGGAGGAGCATGAAGGTAGATGCTCTTTGGACTTATTCCCAAGCCAGTCTATAACCTTGACCCGAATGATTGAACCCTGGCTAAAAGTCAGAACCAGGATGATGCAGGAGATGAGGGGAAGTTTGGATATTACCTTCATTGAGCACATAGACCAACAACTGTTGGTGAGTGTCACTGATTCCAGGGGAAAAGAGGAGGAGGAAAGAGTGATTAGTGAGCTGTTCAGGGGCTCAGGGACATAAGGTTGTCTCATGGCTTGGGAATGACTTGGAACTCTGGGGTCCCTAAGGACATGGGGAAAAGTGGCTTATGGCCTGAGGTGCTCTGAGATAGGTGTGGTGAAGTGAAATTCCTAGAGCTGGTGGACTTGTCCCTTCAGGTTCTCAACCGGCCCAGAGTTGTGAACCTTGTATTTATAGAGCAAGATTTAGATTTATAGATGCATGAGTCAAATGCAAAATTAAGGCCCTGTAATCCCTTCCCATGGCAGCAGAAACCCCATACTGAGTCTTACTAGCCCCCTTTTTTCCCCACAAGACTCACCTCTGGCCTCTGCTTGAATCCCTGTGCAGAAGGGTGGGGGTCCTCCTACTGCTTGCATCTGCCCTCTCATCTGGCATTTTGATTTGCTTTTTTTGCCATTCCCCCTTTTCTGCATCATGTTCCTTATTTCTATTTTATTTTCTCCCCTTTTGTTCACCTTTCATTCTCATCCCCTTGCCAGTGTGATGAATACCAACACAGAAGAAGGCACCTCAATACACCCTTGGGTTTTACAAATGTAGAGAGGAGGTATATTCTCCAGTACTCAATCCCTACTTGCTCATTGAAAAATCAGCAAGTTGCAGAAAGAGATAGTACTTCAGCATGTTAGATTTGCCACAGGTAATACCAGTTTCAGTTTCTCACTTCACCTTTCAGCTCAGGACTGGGCAGTTCTGCCAACCTAGTGATTTTGTCCCTGGATTAATCCAGGAGTTGGTAACACTGGTGTCCTTTAGTATGGGGGATGGGTGTCCCTGTGTGGACAAGTTGTGATCAGAGTTGGGTATGTCATTGTGAGCACACCTTCCAAAGCAGTTCTTTTCTCATGGTTGTACAAGAGTGACTGATGGAGCATTATCTACTGAAATATATAAGATTCTGCCTGCCACTCATTTGCAAGTTGAAAGAGAGTATCCAATCCAGAAAGTCAGCAGCTCTATCACTCACTTTCCCTATAACTAACACTGTTTAGTATCTGCTCTACATGTTTTCAAAGAGTATATAGTATGCACCAAGTAACATCAATACCTCTTTTGTCAAATATTTCTGGCTGTATCTTAGAAAAATTAGGAAATTTCACCATATCATTCAGATCCAAATTCCCTTCTCATTTTTGCATCATTAATCACTGGAGGAAAGGCAGGTAAACAATAAACTCTATTAGTATAGCTAGGGCAGAGTGAATGGCCATCTGCTGAGGTAACCAACCATGACGGAGCAGCCAGAAATTTTTCCAGAAATTCTGGAATTTTTGCCAGAATGGGCACAGCACTGTCCCCAGTATGCATACATGGGTGTTTGGGAGGGGGTGGTAGAATGGGGCACCAGGGGCTGCTCTGAGGAAGCCCATCCACAAAAGAGTTGAGCTGACACTACTGGTGCTGAGCATCAGCAGTAGCTACAGCAGCCAGGGCAAGTGAGACTTCCTTTCCCCACTCCCATGCCATGGTTGACATTACCTGCACCGCCCTCTCACCTCCCCGCCCCCACCCCACCCCACCCCACCCCACCCCACCCCAGACATTCAGTAGGCTCCCTACTCCACTGAACTCAACTAAACAAATGGTTTCAGGACTGGGTTTCCTGAGTCTTCCTGAGTTTAAATATTGCACTTCACCATAATTTCTGCTGAAACAATTATTTGTTCACAGAATAGAAGAATAATACTCACTCTAGGAGTGGCAGAATCCATTTTCATTTTAAAAAGCAAAAGCAATTTTTTAAGATTCATTTCCTTCTATTGAGAAATCCAGTACTTTACACTTGGTTAACTAAGCCATCAACAGGGGAATAGATGGAAAAAAGTCCCAGAGGAAATAACCTGGACAAAAAGAGAATCCTTTTACTATTCTGCAGTATCTGCAAATGTATCAGTACTCTCTGAATGGAAGTTGGTATGAGTGAGATAACAGTAGAAAAGCCATGAAATTTTGGGGAGAGTTGCATCTTAGGCATTGAAGGAAAGACAACTAAACAGTAAAGCTTGTAAATAAGAGAGAAATTCTGGAAGTGCGGCATCAGAACTTTTAAAAAAAATGAATTACTTTTTATTTTGGAGTACTCATTATTGTTCTGTTAGTTGTGAACTAAGTGGATATTGCTGGGAAAAAAGGATAACAAGTTTGCCTTTAGGGCTCACTTTTCTTATTCTTCACAAGTTTCTTGCTGCTTTCATGTTTGAGGATGAAAGAAAGAATGTACAGGAGACAGAAGCAATTGAAACTTAAAGAGCAGTCTATTTGTAGGATGATAGAGATCCATCAAATGCAACATATTGGAGGACTGGCAGTAAGAATTATTTGTTTCTATTCCTGTTTCTGGGATGGGAGGTCATGTAAGTTACTGTTTAGAACCAGAGGTGCACTTGGATCCCATTGCTGACTCAGTAGGAGAGGATGGGCATTACCAATATTGGTGGTCTCTGTTCCAAGTGATGTTTAAGGTACTCTTACTCTTACCTACTAGTTACCATAGAAGATTGGCTTTCAGGTCTCTTATTTCTGTTTTATTCCTTTTTATTATGAGCTGAATTCATAATTGGGGGGGCAGGGGGCAGAGAAGAGATGGAAAAAGCAAAAATCCATATAGTTGATCAAACAGTTCTGGTAAATACTTTAGAACTAACATGTAAAGGTGTCCATAGCATAAAAAGGACTTTTCTGGGAACATGCAGGATGAGGCAAGTGCACAAAGAACTAGTACTAAAAGCTCAGTGATATACCACACAGTTAATGACATAATGGTAATTGTACTGTCTGATGGGACATGGAAGTCTGTTGCCTGAAGACTAGGATAACTGTGGTACAGCTTCAAATCAAAAAGAATTAGTTGTCTTCCCACTGATGTTAATGACCACGTTCCCCTGATTTCTGCCCTGCCTGTCCCCCACTTACTTGAGTTTTCCATTAAATAAATCTATACAGATTGACTGATGTTGCTCTAACTTTAACTTTTTCTCTCCTTAACTGAGGACTGTTAATGGAGGCCTATTCACTTTGAGGATTTGTTCCAAAGGCTGAGAAGTTTGTCAACTGGTGGTCATGGCAGTTCGTTGTTCATTTCAGCCATACACAACTTACATTTATTTTCTTTCTTGATTGTTTCAAATCAGTCTCAGATTACAAGAAAAAACACATATTTTCCTGTGTTTTTTCTGTGTAATCAAGCTGATTAGCATGGTATCATTTTCAGTACATCAGGCAGAGATTTAGCCATATGATGAATCCCCTTATTCTCAATCTCAAAAAGTGCATCTAGGCATCTTAACCCATGGAATACAAGAGCACCTCCTATCTCAGGCATAATGATGATATGGCAGATACCATATTTACATGCAACTCTCAGTTGCTCTACATTTAACTGTGAAGCAATCAGGCAACTACTTGAAAGCAATGTATTAAATCTGTGGTATCTTAATTTATTTATTTCATTTGGAATTTAAGGAGGAGCCATGTAAAGGGAAAGGTTTCAACTGGCTATTAGGCCTGTGTGAAGTGACTAGTATTCACTTTGGATTTGGATTTGGAATCGGCCAATTCAGGGGACAGTAATTCACTTCCTTGATTTGAATCACTGTTTTGATTCGATTCAGCCGAATCTGATTTGGAGATTCGGCTGTTGTCAAATCTCCAAATCAGCCAGTTCAGGCTCAATTCCCCACCCCTCTCCCAGCCTGGGAATGGCTGCCCCGCCTGCCCCAGCTCCAGGCTCTTTAGAAAAAAAGCCTCAACTCACTGGGTGCTGCTGGGAGGACAATTCCCGCTGGCTCCCACTGCCCAGTGCTGTGGGGGGCGGTTCTGCATGAGCCCCCTGACCTCCCTTTTCACTCCCCCAGTTCCCCCATGGGTGCCCCACCCAAGTCAGCTCTGGTCCTTTAAGAAAAAAAAGCCACAAAAAATCCCCAGACTCACCACTCCTGAATTCTGATTGATTTTTTTGCTAAACTGTGGTCTTAGCAATGAATGTCCTTTAATCTTTCATAACCCTGGTGCTGGGCATGTCATTGATGATGGCATCAAATTCAGACTTCTTAAACAGTTCTGAAGAAAAAAGACCCAGTGACTTAATGTTCTATTCCTGGCAAAGATGGAAGATGTGGCCCCACCAAAGAAAGGGAGACAAAGGTATAATGTTATAATCTTTTACCAACACTTAATTTATTGCATTACACTCAGACCATTTAGAGTTATCTTCTTATACCTCCTGCCTTCCCTCTATGTTTTTCTATCTTATTGAAACTGAAATGTACTATTCTTTTTCTAGTTCATTAGCTTCAGTTAACAAGTGGTATGCACTTGTATACCATGCCCATTGCATCCTGCAAAAAACCTTCTGAATCTCACTTTATCCTCCTGTTGGAGAAACCTGAAAGCTGCTCAACTGAGGTACTGTCTTACTAAACTTCAAAAGACCCTTTACAAATGAAGGGACATCCTTTCATGGAGCAACTTGCATGATTAGGGTCTAAAACAGCACTGTACGTATATATTAATCATGTAGCTATATTTGGTTGGAATAAAAACATTGACTAACAATTTTCAAATCTTTACACAAAGTAAAGATGAAACAGGCATTAGTCTAATTTATAGATCCCACTGCACCATTGTTCATAAAGTTTATTATTCAGTGATTTGTTCAGTTTACCTTTCAAGATCAGAAGTAGAGCTGGTCTGGCTTTTTTCCATTTTTTGGTGGCAAGTGCAGTTTCCATATTCTGCAAACATAGGAAAATTTAATTTTAACTAATGAGTTTTTTGGTCGGTTCTCTTTTCCTTTTTAATATTCTGTTGGGGAAATAAATAGGGTTGGCAAGCCAGTCAATTGGCTGATAAAATATTGTCAGTTGACTGCATATGTTTAATCAAAGATTATAGCAATTTTACCAAAAACCCTATATTTTTGTTGTAGTTTTCTTGACAGAAATATGATTTTTTTTCTTTTTTTACACATTTCTTAATGGAAAACGTGTTTTTTCTGTGTATTATTTGGACCTATTGGCAATTTTTTACAGTTTTTGACTGATATTTGACCGGTCAAATACCTAACCTTAGAAATAGGAACTAATGGTTCCATTTTTTTATGACCAAACTGAAATATTTTTAAATGTAGAATTGATTTGTCTTGACATGTATTTTATGTGATCATTTGCTATTGTCCTAATCTATAATACATAGGTATGCATTTATAATCCACATAATCATAATAATTGACATTTCTCTCTATTTCTTAGTTGTAAAGCTATGAACATACTTCTTTAGAGAGAGAATTGTATCAATGCTCAGCATTCATGTGCTCCATACCAAGGCATGGCTGGTACAAAATGTCTCTGTCCATGTTTATATTGCTTCCCTGGCACTAGAAAACAAGCCCCATCCCTTCACTCTCACATGTATAAGCCAGGGTCGTATACCATATTTCTGGTGATACAGAAATGGAGCCTGGGTGTCTTTATAGCCTGTTTGACCAACCCAGCCCAGACTTCAAATACTGAATATTTCCCACAGTAACTTATTTGTTCAAGTCAAAAGAAAGGAAAATAACACATAATAGCGTAAATTTCAGTAAGAAGTACATGTAGGAAACCATGGTCAATCATCAAGCAGAAAAGAAGCTAAATTTATCACACAAAATATTTGCTATAAAATATTTCCTTAGAGTAAGAAATTCTAGCTTTATCTCAGCTATGCAGTTGGAGTTGGCCCAATAAAAGATATAACCCACATGAATCCTTTCCTTATATAGGGATCTAATACAGACCTGAAACACCTGCCTCAAATGAAAGTGAACGGTATTTTAGTGTGAGTTGTAGATTTGTATGGGTGAGAGTTAAGCTACACCCTCAAAATAAATCACTATCTCTTGTTTTAATATGAACTGGTTAATTTCCTTTATTTGTCACCCGCCACGACTTTGATGGAATAAGATATGGTAATAAACACAGTCCTGAGAGATGAGGAAGATACCGTGTCTGCAGTTCATCAAAAATAACACGTCTGCACAACTATTAGGTCTCTCTTAGATAAATAACATCTTATGTATATTTAGTTCCCTCTCTCTTTGAGAACTCTCAATTTCTTGGTTGCTTGCCCTGTTCTCCTCCGCACGGGTCCCAAGCAAATAGCAATTCTAGGTCACCTTGTATTTACTACTGATATCAAAATTGTGGGGTTCTCTTCCCTTTGTTAGTTTTCATCTTCTCTCATTCCTTTCTCTTAATTTTAAGTCTCTGGAATGTTACTCGATGTCTTCAGGTATCAGACTCATCAACCCAAAGTCCACCTTTGTTAACTCATTTCATCCCAGGTAAGTCTCTCTCCTGGACCCTTTTATATTCCCTTTTCTCTTTCATGTAGTTTCTCCCTGTGTCTTCTGGGTTGCTTTCTTCTCTTTTTCCAGCTAAATCTGGGTTACTTCCCTTTTAAATCCTTCCAGCCGTCTGCTGTCTCTGTCACAGCCAGCACTGTCTCGCCTCTCCCTTCCCACCTGCCCCTCTCCTTGTTTTTGTTTTCATCTGGGTCTCTCTCTCCCCTACTTGGGTAGCCCCGCCCCTTTTCTCCTGGGACTCCCTGCTACGGAAAGTTTTCTGCTTTCCTTCACTCCCCTGAAGTTCTGTGTTGGGGCAGACTTGGTGCCCCGTCACAGCCTGCATTGTTATTTTCACTTTTACAATATATTTTAAAGGCCTTTGAACTCAAAGGTATGCCAATCTGACACCCTCTTCTTTGCTCATTTTCTTATATACAGCTGCTGACCATGTTCTGTCACTGAATCTTCAATTGTGCAATACTGCCAACCCAGCATGTCAAATATCAAAGGACAAACTCTTAAAAAACAAGAGATTTGGTATGTAAATTATGAGATGCTCCTTTTTAAATCCCCCTCCTCCCAGCTGTTCAAGCATGCACCCTGAGCAGCCCCCCTCCTCCTAGTTCTGGCCCTGGGCTGACCTGGTGGGGCTCCATGCACTCCACCATGGCTGGGCCCTACCCAGGCTGTGCTCAACCAGGCTCCTGGGAACTTTGTGGCTGGTTTGACCAGAAGAAAAAATCCTGAGATTTGAGAGCTCTGTCATGAGATCATGAGTCAGACTTAATTTTACTTAGAAATCACGACTCTCATGATAAGTTCATGAGAGTTAGCATACTGGTGCTGGTTTGAGGCTGTGCACCCTGATATCAGTCATCAAATAGCTGTCCCTGCACACAAGCACTGAACAAGAAGGTGAGAACAGTCTTGAAAGACATTTACATGGCTTTCTTTTTACCAAAAGTTAGGAGAGGGATTAACAGGCCTACAGGGTTACCCTGGAAAAGCAGGACCTCCAGAATTAAAAGGACACCAAGAAACAAAATGTGAGAAAGAGCAAAAATGGGAAAATGCAAGTAAGAAACCAAGTCTCTCATGCTCCTGTTTTCTGGTCTATACCTGTTTTCATATATTGTATGAGGAAATACTGGGAGGGGCTTGGGGTACTTTTCAGTACACTTGTTTCATTGTTCTGAGGAGACTGTGGAAAGCAAGAATGATAATAAACCTAAGGCTCTCTGCTGTATTGTAGAACTGCACAAAAACAAAGTGGCAGTTAGAATACAACTGATATTTTGCCTTTTGTTGTTTTTCTTAACATTTTTGCTTTACTTTTGAGCCTACTGGCCCATTTTTTCTTTACTTCTCTGAAGTGTGTCCCCCTGGCATATTAATTGATGCATAGTACCTCCATACCATATACACAGGATAGATCCAGAATGGACCAAGGTGGTGGTCTTAAAGGATTCAAAACCCAGAGAGTTACTATAGGCAAGGATATAATCCTAGTTCTGCAATACTTTTTATTTGGTAGAAATGCACTTAGAATACCTTCCAACTGAAATCCCCAAAGTCTAGGAATTTCTCATACAGTGATGAATGTTTTGTTGGGGACAGTAAAGTTGATCTGGTGTTCACTGACAGATTGGCCATGCTTAGCAATGATAGAATTATTGTGGACATGGTGATATCCATTTGAAAATGATCTGAATTACAGAGATCTTTAAATTACACAGTCAGTAGGGCTGTGCAAAGCTGCAGTCCCTGATTCAATTTGGTAGAAATTTGGCCTGATTCAGTGGCTGAATCTCTGAATCTGAATTGAATGAGAGGACTCTTTAATCTCTCTGAATTGAACTGGAACCCTCTGAATCAATTTGGAGAGATTCAGAAAGATTTAGAGATTTGGACATAGACAAAGTGTGCCCGTCTCCGTTTGATAGCACAATCCCATGCTGCCTTTGCCTGGGCAACTGGGTTTACCAGCCTGGGACTCTCATGTAGACCCCAGAGGACTCCTCATTGACTCTCAGGGTGGCCCCCAAACTCACTTACCTTGACTTTGGATGGTTCTTCAGTGGAGGGGGTCCCCTCGGAGGATGCCTCCAGAGTTGTCATGGGTTCCGGCAGATGCCTTTGAGGCTCTAACCTCCCCTATACCCTGGCCATGCACCACCCAATGAGACAGGTCTCAGGATCTTTTCAACTGGCCCCTTTGGATGTCTTCCCCGGTTCCTTCATCCTGCTCTGCAGGCTGGCTTCTTGGACTCTATCCAAAGCCGGAGGGCCTGGTGATGCTTGGTCTTCAACACTATCCTTCTCGACGCCCCACGTGTTCCACAGTGGACGTTGTTGGTTGTCACCACATTCTCTCATGTTCTCACTTCTCTGAGTGGTGTCTCTAATCCCCCCAGGCCTAGCATAGTGTGCCAAGCTCCCTACTCTTGACCGGGACCAAACTAAAATCTAACTAAAAAGGAAAGCATGAGCTAATCACTCACCCCCAGAGAAGTCTTACACCATGGGAGCCCCAGTGTAACGGCTGGAGTTCATGCCTTCACCCTGGCTGGGGTCTCTCTGATCCCCTCTGGGATCTGCCTCTTCCCTAAACTGCAGCACCTGCCACCCCCCTGCCAGCTTGCCTGATCCCCATCAGTCTTTCCCGGCATGGGGATTTCCCCCAATGCCTACGGGTGATTCTGATGCTGGCTTTGCTACCAGCTCCTTTCATCTTCACCGGTCTTCCCCAGCACGAAGACCCTCCGTGGTTCTCTCTTCCACCACTGCTGCCAGCCTCCCTGCTGGCTCATTTGATCTTCGACAGTCTTCCCTGGCATGAAGATCCTCCACGGCTCTTTCTGCTGCCACCACAGCTGTTGGATGCGGTGGCTGGGAGTGCCCCACACAGCAGTTCCCCACCAATCCTTCTACCCTCCCCGTGCCCCCACTCACACTTACGGCCGGTTTTTATCTTTGCCAGGTGACGTCTCTTCCTGATGTCACCCAGCTCCAGCTGGAGATAAGTGCAGCTGATAAACTGCGTGGGTGGTTTTCCCTGGTGTGCCTCCTCACTACCCTGGACTCCTGCAACAGGTAGGTTTTTTTCTATTCTTACTTCCCCCTGGGGTCTGCCTCTGACTGAGGCTTCCCCTTTGGTCAGCCCTGCATCCCTGGGACACACAGCTTTACATTTTTTTCTACATTCCTCTAAGTAGTGGGGGCTTATGAATGCTGCAATGCTGGGGTGGATGGAGTGTCCCACAGAAGGATGGGAGACTCCCCAGCATGCTCAGCAGCAGACTCAGAAGTGGACCAGAAGCAGTTCAGGTCCACTTCCAGGTCAACCGGGGAGCATGCTGGGGGGCCCCTAATGCTCTTCCAGCTCAGTGACTGGTGCCTCCTGGATCTGGGAGGGCACCTGGGGTCCCCCCATAGCTGATCGCCCCACTGGGGAGGTGTGGGGGCTCCCCCACTGCACTCCCTGGCAGACCCAGAAGTGGACTGTAAATATTTCCAGTCCACTTCCAGGTTCACCACTGAGCAGACATCAAAAGCCACACCTGCTACTTCAAGGTATGTAGAAAAAACTTTTAAAGCTGTGTCTATATCCAAATCACTGATTCTCTGAATCAGCATTGAATCTTCAGATTCAGATTTGTATTGAAATTGAATGAGGGACAGTGATCCGAATCAACAGATTGAATCACTGTCCCTGATTTGGGCCACATCTGAATTGAATAGGACCCACTTCACACACCTGTAATGGTCAGTTAAACAAGTTATGGTACACTGTCATTTTCTAACAACTTTAGGGACTGGCATCCCCTGCTTTACAGGTCACATAGTAGCTCATTGCATTGCAACAGGGCCAGCCAAAACCAGTGGTTCTATGATAATTTGAAAATGATTTATTAGATAAATCCTCAACTATTTTTCTTAGCATCTGTTGCTCTTCAGAGAAAGGTAATTGATTTGGAGAACTATATCCATGCTCTTGAAGTTGACCTTAACCAGCACAGAACTGGTGAGATAACATGACTGAATTTTTTCTAGGGGGAGTAAATGCTGAAAATGCTAGCCTAGGTTGAAATAAACACTGTGCCGTCTTCTGCACAGTACAGAACATGTGCCTCTTAGGAAATCATTTTTCATTCTAGCCTGCCTCAACTGCATAGATTCTTCATAGTTCTTTGCAGTACTCCCTTGGGCCTAACTCTTTAATTTATGTATTTATAAGGAGGATCAAGATTCACTAATGCTAATGTGCATAGCCCAACTCTGTTGAATCAGAGAGCCTCTCAGGAAGGTACACACATAGACACAACTTCCTCCATGAGAAGCATGAATACCTAACAGGAGGCTGTTCAGGACTATTTCCAGCAATGGAACTTTAAAGACAGCCACCTCATTTTCTTCTCCAAAGGAGAAGAGATCTATGAGGAGATAACCTAGGGCTTGATTTCCCCAGAGTAGCAGAGACATTGAAGAAAATACCATTCTGATTCATTCAACTTTTATTTTTTTTAAATTCCTATTTAGATGATTATGTTTTGTGTTATATAATATCCATGGGATTTTATGAAACAGGCACACTTGTATAACGCTAGGGTAGGTCTTCAGCAGGCTTCAGCTCTGTGCATGATGTAGTCATTCCAGTTGGTGGGAAAATAGGGGGAAGAATCAAAAAAGTTTTGCCAAATTTCTTTTCTTTGTTAAGAAAGAAAAAAAATGACTAGCTCTTTGAGGCCAGAGCAGAGCCAGAATTCCATGTAACTCGGACAGTAAGGGGGAAACAAATGCTTTAAAATGCTTGTAAGTAGGGACCTACCTAACTCGTGGTACGAGAAAGCAATTTTCTCAGCTTGGTCATGGCCCAAAGAGCCAATTTTGTGGTCATTTTGTGGTGGGCCACATCCTTCAGTGCTGATTGGTGGAGAATCCCCAGGGGGAGGAGGGACAAGGGAGCAGCTATTACCTTGACTGATGACTGCCCTTCATGTGGCCCCACCCCTTCATGCTGATTGGCTGCAGCTGTCACCATGGCTGCTGTCCTTAATGCTGCCCTGCCAGCCAGCACTTTCCCCCCCAGGTAGGTTGCAAGACCGGACCACAGTGGCGGCAAGGACAACTGGCTGCCACTGGGATGCCAGCATTTTGTTTCTATTATGTTTTTTTGGGGTGGGGTTATTGATTTCCTGGGAAATTGCAGCAAATGCCATTTTTCGTGGTGATCACAGAGATTACCATTTTTCATGGCTCTGCAAAAATTGCAAAACCATGATTTACATAGGTCCCTACTCATAAGCAAAGAATTACTGAAAAATGAGTTGCTAGAATTGTAAAAACAACACCTTCATTCCAACTCCTTTCTCTTCCCTCCTCTTTTTTCTCTTTCCTCTCTCTTTCCCCTGCTTATTTTTATTTACCCCTCTTCTCCTTTTATACATCTCTACTATTTTTGCTTGATGTCCTTTTCAAACAGTTATAGTGTGAAAGAAGACAAAAAAGGCTAACTGTTTCATTTTAATCTGTAACCCTTGCCTTGACAGGAATGATCACAAAAGTGAGAGGAAATATATTCACTTCTGGTAGGAAAGAAATTGATATTGCAACCACATTAGAAGTGTATGAACAAGCTGGTGGCTCCATTGCAGCTCCTGGAATGAAGAGTACTACTCTGAGTATTGTGAAATGGTTTGAAAGCTCTGCTTACCTAGGCATAAAAGGAAATCAGTTTCCAGGTCAGTTATTTTTTGTAGACAGGACACCCCTGATGGACTTGAAATGGTATCCAAGTGAGCCCAAGAGTAGGGGTGCTGAAAGTAGACATGCACTGACAGAAGCTGGAACAACAAAACATATTTTTCCAAGTGCCTCATAATTCATGAATTTTAAGCCCTAGAAATCTCTGTTACTTATAATGGGAAAGTATCTCCTGCCTATAAATAACATCTATAATTAGTCTATATGAGAAAAACAAAACCAGTAATATCATGCTGTAATATTTTCCTTCGTGATAGTTATTAAGGAAGTAGTAGCTACAAAGGGTCTAGTACACTGTAGTGTATAGCACCATCTAGACAACCAAACTAATGACTGTCCACTACCTACTGATGTGTTAATTATCTTACTCTAATTAGTAATGATTAGAAATGAAAGATGCAAAACCTCAGATAAATTTATGTATACACCTTTGACATTCAGAGATCACATGGATTTGAACAAACACATAAAGAAGCAAAGGAAAAGACTACATGAGGTCATCAGTCCAGCCCCACCCCACTGAAGGCAAGATCATCCCTGACTAAAAACATCCCAGTCGAGTGTTTGTCTAACCTGCACTTGAAAATTTCTATGGATGGAAAGCCCACAACTTCTCTAGGTATCCTATTCCAATGCTTGACCACCCTCACAGGCAAACAGTTCTTCCTAACCTCCAACCTAAATTTCCTCTGGTGCAACTTGAGGCCATTACTCCTCAGTCTGTTCCCTGCAGCCACAAAGAAAGGCTGTCTTCATCCTCTTTATAGTAATTTGTGCTTACACACAAAGAATGTGGAATTTGGTCTTCTACGAATATTGGTTCAGTGGAAGAAACAAGTATTAGTGAGTAGCTCATCTGTACCACATACAAAAAAAATCACTGTTAAAGTGTTTCTTTAGGGAGCTCTTTTATTAAATAATTAACCACTGTTTAGGCATACTTCATTAATCATTTATCTAATTTTCACACAGTTACAGAGATACTGAGTTCTCTTTGTATGCTTTTTCCCTTAGGTATTTCAGGGCAAATGTTCTTTATCAAGAAGACACAGAATGGGAGGAGAACACAGAAGTGAACTCTCTCACTGAAGGTAACAGAGCTTGTCACTGTCAGAACAAGAAATAGAACCTGGGATGAAATCCAATCCCTTTGGACATTAAGGGCACATCCAGACAAGCACACAGATGCCTCTTTCCCTATCTCAAACACCTTTGAAGTGGGGCAAGAGGCACATGTGGGAATGAAAAAATGTTCTCTGCACTGCAAACTTGCAGTGCAGGGAGAAAATTAGACCCCAGGGGGGCACTCTGCCAGGAGACCCCAGAGCCCCCCCAACCCCTGCTTCTAGGATAAGTAGAGGTTTTTTTCCTTTTTTTTCTTTTTTTTTTCTTTTTAAATTTTTTTATGATGGTGCTTGGGGTTGGGGGGCAGCAATGGGGGCCTCAGGGTGAAAGTGTGGGATGCAGCCAGGCGGGGCAGCCATTGGGGAGGTCCAGGGCAGAGGGGGGTGGGGCTGTGTGGGACAGCCATCGGGGGGAATGCAGCAGCTGGCAGGGGATCAGGCCAGGTGGGACAGCAACTGGGGGACTGGGGTGGTGCCTGTGGGCCTTGCAGGGGGGATGCACACAAGCACCATTGTGGGGTTGCAGTAGCTGGAAGGAAATGGGGCCAGGTAGGACAGCAATCAGGGGACTGAGCTGGGGCATGTGGGCCTTGCAACTGGGGTAGTAGCCCCTTTGGGGGACATTCAGCCCCTGTTAGGGTGCTGTAGCTTGTGTTGGGGTCCCATAGCTCTTCTGTGGGGGCTGAACCCCCTGTTAGGGAGCCATAATCCCTACTGGGGGACCATAGCCCCTGCTGTGGGGCCAAACCCTCTGTTGGGGGACCATAACTCCTGTATGTGGTCTGGAGCCCCTGTGGGAGGGTAGCAAAATATATATTCAGGTATTCAGAGCCATAACCCCTGTTGGGGGTTGTCACAGGGGACAGCAGCTGGAAGAGCTCCAAACAACAAATGGGGATCCTCTAGGCTGGGGATCATGTACAAAAGAAGAAAAAACAAAAATAATCAAAGCTAAACACTTACCTATAGCAGGGTCCACGACATAGCTGGAGCGAGGGAAGAAATCCATGCGGGTCGTAAGCCACGCCTTTATCCAGCTGAAACCAGCCAGTGACATCATCAGCAATCACCGGCCAGTGGAGATAAAAAGGATCATGAGGGAAGATGGTAGGAGGAGAGGACTCTCAAGCCGGGTGACATGAGGGATACTCCTGAAGTGAGAGAGCTGGCAGGGGCTATCTGTGCAAGCAGAGATTGGCATGACAAGGAGGCAGAGGAGCCAGAGGAGGCTTTCTGTACTGGCAGAGGTGCGAGCATCAGAGGAACAGGAGAACCAGAGGAGGCTCTCTGCACCAACAAATGTTGGAGCATCAGGGGGATGAGAGAGCCAGAGGAGGCTCTCCCTCCTGGCAGGACTGGCCTTGAGCAGCAAAAGAGGCTGTGGAACAGAACGGCAGGAGGCTGGGCACTGACATCTAGTACAGAAGGTGGCCAGCCACTTGAGAAAGTACCACAGGATGTCAGTAGTGGAATGTCTCCAACAGCATCTGAGGAGGGTAGCGGGAGAAATGACCCAGGACGAGGGTCTGTGACCAACCCTGGCCAGATGATGGGTCAGCCCCAGTGAGATTCTAGGGGTGAAGTGATGCCCTGATATCCGAGCACTAGGGCTGGGGGGAGGAAACCGGTTGGGTCCTTCCCAGCTTTTAGTTTGTTTTGGCTCCTTTTTGTTTTCCTCCTTTTGGAGGGGCTGAGAGATAGAGTGACATGGCACAGGCAAGACAACTCTACACTGCCTTTCTTTTCCTTTTCTTTGATTGATGGTTAAATTTAGATTCCCAGGCCTGATACTGCTTTAGGGCAAGTGGAGGCCCTGCTGAAGTCAGATGGCTAAATGATTTGAGTTATCCCAGGAGGAAGTACTTAAGGCATAATAAGGATATGAAGATTGTCAGGCTCAAGAAACACAACATCATTGGGGTGCGGCTGAAAAGATCTGGTGACCCACCAAAAGGTTGGGGTGTAGGGGAAGTGGAGCCCCACGGATGGGCACTTGGCGGACTCCCCACTGAAGAGGATGCCTGGGTGGTTTTCCCCTGCACTGGAATAACATTCAAAGTCATGGCAGGTGAGTCTGGGGGAGGCCACCTGGGTAATAACCATTTACCACCAGGCTTACAGGAAACCGCAGGATGTTCACTGCTGGCCAGCCGGAACAAAGCTGAACGCGACTGAGTGTCCGAAGCCAGGTGGGCACAGGGAGCTGTAGCCCCTGTTTGGGGGCTATAGCCCCTGTTGGTGACCATAGCCCTTGTGTGGGAGCCAGAGTGACTTCGGGATTTTTTTTAATCGGGGATTTTTCAGTTTTCCAACAGGGAACAACAGAATTCCTGATAGAGAGGCCAGTGGCAGGACCCTGCCTGCTCAGAGCTGGCATCTTGGACCCAGCTGGCTGTGGCTGACTGCCTGGCAAAATGGGGCCAGGAGGACATGTTTTGACAGTTCAAAGCCGGCCATCAGACCCAGAACATCTTCCAGGCAATAGCTGCCTAGGCAGGGGCACATGTGGCAGTGGTGCCACACAGAGGCCAACTCTGCAACCACAGCCCACTGGCAGCTGGCTCAGAGGGTCAGATGCCTCTACTGGCTGTGCAGTCCCCATCTAGGTCTGGCAGGTGAGCAGCAGGTCATAGCTAGGCAGCAGCCCCCATTGCCAGACTGTTGCAGTGGGTAAAGAGTTCAGGGTACTCTCAGGACTGCTTCAGCAGTCCAGCTGGCATAAGGAGTAGTGTCCCCAGGTACCAATTGGCTGGGGCCCAGAAGCTCCTGTCTATTTGTATCCTTCGAGTATCATGGGCTGTAAGGCCCATCTGGCTAACTAATAGCCCGTACTATGTGGGGCCAATGGGTGAAAGATACAACAGAATTCTTGGGACAAAAAAATGCAAAAAACAGGATAGGAGTGTCATGTGGGTCAAAGGGTCAAAACTTGAAAATAAGCGCACCTGAGGGAGACACAGAGAAGGGGCCCCCAGGCCACACCCACTGGTCCTCAAAGGCATTGAAGGAGCCCGTGGATGCTGCCCACTGGTGCTCCACCCACAGACGTGCACAGACAGGTGAGAGCAAAGTGGCTCCACAGTCTCTGGGCACCTTCCTGGCCACAGCCTCCTGCAAGGTCAAATACAGGGCTCACTTGGTCAGTACCAGGAGGAGGTTGTCCAGGAGGTCCCGGGACTTGGTGAGGCCATGGATGGGGTGAAACAAAACAAAAACAAAAACATGGGGGGTGAAATGGAACCAGAACCTTAAGAAGAGGCTTGGGAGGTGGAGGTGGAGGTGGAGGGGCTGAAGCCTGGTGTACTTAAGGGTCATGTGCACCAGGGTCTTCCTCAGTCCACAAAAGAGGCAGGAGACCAAGGTGTTCATGAACCTCACCACATACACATCCACGGCGATGGCTCCATGGAAGAGCTGCCAGCTGAGGTTCCCAGTGGCTCATGGGATGAGGGTGGAGTACAGACTCAGCCACTGGGGTGCCCCAGCCATGCCCTTGCCGAGCAGGTTCCACCACTTGGTGTCTGGGTGGGACGCGAGGGCAGCATGATGGACAGTGCAGCACATGAGTATGTAGAGATAACAGCGATAACAGTGGAAAAGTGGACCAGTCTGGGATCCTCCAGCCAGTTTAGGTGGTGAAGCAGGGAGCACTGTCCCACAACAAATTCCAGTGGGCTGGAGGACATGGGGGGACAAGGGGGGAGAGACCGCTGCTGCGCAGGACCTGGTCAACAAAGGCAAGGTCATTGGGAGGTAAGGCAGATTTCACTTCCTGGACTGGATGGCAGGTTGCATGTGTCATGGGTAGACCCATGCACCGGGCCAGCACAGAGGGGTCCACCCACTCCTGCCCACCATAATCCAAGAGATCTCCAATACAGGTAATACCAGCCAGAATCAACTTCTGTTGCAACCAGGGTGCCTCTGCCATCATCACCTCCAGCTGGGGGTTCCAGAGAAGGGGCTCAAAGAGCAGGTTGGCACCCTGGACAACTGTTTCAAGAGACCTGGAGGTGGAGACCAGCCTCCAGGCCCAGAGAAGGTCCTGGTAGAAATCTGGCAGCCCTCACAGGTCCTGCAGGCAGAAGACCCACAGGCTGAGGAGCTGCCAGTCGTATTGGAGCCCCCAGAAGTGGCAGAGGAAAGCACGCCCTAGGTGGCCCCATGCTGCATGACTCCTGACATCGTACAGTAGTCACTGCAGGGCCTGAAGGCAGAATGCCAAGACCCAGCTGTGCAGGCAAACCAAGCCCTGGCTGCCCTCTTGCAAGGGGAGGCTTAGGAACTCTGTAGGAACCCAATGCCCTCCCAGGCAGAAAAACTCCAGTGCCCATCTCTGGAGTCCTTCCAGGACCTCAGGGGGCACAGGCAGGTGTGTAAGAGATGCAAGAGCATGGCCAGAACCAGCTAGTTCAGCACCAGCAATCTCCCATGCAAGGAGAGACATCGCAGGAGCCCTACCCATGCCTGGAGCCACTCCACCACCCTTGCCTCCAGCTGGTGCCAGTTCTCTGGCAGGAAGAGATAGACCCCCAGGTATAGCAGCAAGCCCATGCCCCAGTGGATCCTGTGGAGTGCAAGTGGGAGTGAACCCACCTGCCACCCATCACCCACAACCAGGCCAAAGTTCTTGACCCAGTTGACCCATGTAGAGGAGGTTGCCAAGTACAATGCCTGGCAGGCCTCCACCCACACCAGGTCACATGAGTCCTGGACAATGAGGAGTATGTCATCAGAATACACTGACAGGACCAGCAGCACTGCTGGCTCCTGGAGCATGAACCCTGACACTCACTTTCACAGGAGAATGAAGAAGGGCTCCAGGACTAAGGCGTATAGCTGGTCTGATAGTGGGCAACCTTAATGCACCTCTCTCCTGAATGGGATGGGCTCTGTCAGGGTCCAGTTGAGCTTGACCAAACATTCTGCAGAGGCATACAGCACCTGTAGAGGCTACACGAAGTGGGGCCCAAAGCCAAAGGCCTGCAGTGTGCCTGTGAGGTACCCATGATCCATTTTGTCAGACACCTTCTCCTGGTCCAGGGATAGGAGGGTGAAAGACAGGCCCTCCCAGTGTGCTAGCTCCAGGAGGTCCCAAACCAGGTACAGTTTGTCGAAGATGGAAAGTCCAGCTACCATGTATGTCTGGTTGGGATGGATCACATCTCTCAGCAAGGACCACAGGCGCAGCGAGATGGCGTTTTGTATCAACTTGTAGTCTGTGCAGAGGAGGGACACAGGACACTAATTCCATAGGTTGTGGGGATCTCCCTTCTGTTGCACCTTGAGAGCCTTAATTTCCACAGACTCCTAGGGCGAGAACGAACGCTCTCTAACTAATTTCTTTTTTCCCCGCACTAGGCTTTGATTTCCCTTTTATTGGCTGCTAGACAGATCAGATATCGCGAGATCGCTGAGATAAGGTTGCATTTACTCACGTGGTA
>JAGPOW010002742.1:48894907-48907292 GCA_030014935.1 Caiman crocodilus
TCGTCCACCGGCTCACACAGCTCAGGTGCGTTGTTTGCACCTCCTTTCACCTCCGGGGACCCTCTCATGCCCCTAGTGACGGTCCGACGCCGTCACAATATGTCTGTTGTTGCTTGCATAATTAAAACTGAAACTAGAGCTTGTTCCACAAGAGAAAATGGGAGAAGTTAATCATTTATATTAAAAAAAAAGAAGGAAATAGTTTATTTTGTCTATAAAATGGCTAGTTGGGTATATTGTAAAAGATAAATTGCCTGTTTTGATACAATAAGTATTTAAACTTAAGCTAATTTTAGCTATATTATCAAACTCGGTTTTACTAGCAAAGATGACTAAGCTAATGGAAGTTTCAGCCCCAAAGACAAAATGTTACGTCCACATAAAGAATTATCATTTCTAAACCTTTTTTCTCTCCTTTTTCTTCTTTTTTGATAAGGATAACAATATCAAATAATAAGTTACCTGTATTTTACAGCTGGCCAAAAATGATGCTGTCACCTCAGTTGTTTCATGTAACCCCAGCACTCACCCTGTTGCTGGTGACATGCTACGCTGAAAAAGAGTCCATAGGAATTTGTGGGAAAGGAAACCAAGGAACAAAAGGTATCCACAAGTCTTACTTGCATTGAAATCTGGATGTGTTGGTGTATTTGACGATTACACTTGATAAACTGAATACAGTTGGGTTATATGAGGATGCTTGATTATATGGTTGTCAAGTAGATTAAAACCAGGATAGGTTTTACCTGCAGATAGTGGTAAGGTTACCTTGGGGGCTTCATACAAAGGTTCAGTTTCAGGCCCCAGTCTACTACTCAACCATATTAAAAATAATAGTCAAAACCTAACAGGGACCCTTGAACAGATGGGCACAGCTTGTACTGCCCTAATAATACCAGCAGCTCTGGCTAAGGAATCTTTTACTGCCTGCTACTGCTGTAGAACCTACATAGATAAGAATGAGAGAGCTGGAGCTACCCTGGGTTCATGAAGGATTTAACTGGAAAGCAGTGAATTACAGAGATGTATCTGGCCAGGACTACATGCCCGGTGGTGCTGACGCATGGAACAGTGGCAGGGGCTTGACTCTTGTTCCTGTGGGTGGCAGACAACACCTCTTTTTTTTTCAGATGCTGACATCTATTGAGAAACCCCCAAAACACCTGTTTTCAATGGCAAAGAGGGAGGTGACATTTCCCCCCACAGCTCCTCCCACACTGTTTGCTTCTGCAGCTGTTCCACCCCTCTCCACTGCCAAACTGAGAGCATAATAGAGTAAGTGCAGGGGTCAGGAGGAAGGGGAACAGAGAGGTGAGATGCCACAAGTTCTATTCCAGCCCTCGCCTTAGCACCTAACACAAAAATCTCTCTGAGCCTTTTGGTACCTATGTAACTTTAAATGTCTGACTCTGAGGGACTATCAATACAACTGCAACTGATTGTCATTACAGAATCACTTTTCAGAGCAGAATCATACTTTACAGGTAAGAAATGAATTTAATTGAACTAAATGTTAATGTGATAAATTTACATTTCTTCTGGTAGAACAACCTCAGTCAAAGGTGCACAGCAAAATGTGAAGCCAATATCAGCAGTACCAATGAGTTACTCCAGTGGTTGAATGTAATAATAAAGTATTACCTTCTTGCTAGGTTAATTACTAGAAGGGGACAAGCCCATGCTGAAAAATGGCAGTGGGGGTGCTTTAACTAAAGCTTATCAGATGAGCTTTTGTTAAAGTACCCCCACTGCCATTTTTCAGTTTAGGGATGCTGATACACATGACACTGGAGTCTGCTGGAGTGAAGTAATTACCACACTGCAGCAGACTTGATTAACTGAGTCTCCTCCAACATACTGTAATCCCTCATCTTGTAGATTTATAGATCTTTAAGACAGATGAGGATACATAGGAAAGAATCCAGAGAAGAGAATAAATGGGGTGTTAAACGTGACATAGAAGGTAATAATGTAGGAAGAACTTCTATTATGAAATTTAGAGAAGAGAACCCAAAGAGTGATCTCTTCAACTGAACTTCACCTCTCTCCCCTCCCTACTGTCCTCTACTGTTCCCATCTTTCCTTCCCTATTATCCTGTCTTTTTATTTAAATTACTTTATTCTTTCTGTTTATACCCCTGTGCTCTGCAAGTCAAATCAGAGCATCTGACAAAATAGGCTGACACCTGCCAAAGCTTAAGCCTCTCTGAACAAATGAGTCTCACAGGGCTACTGTTCCCTGCTTTCTGCCTGCCTTCAGACTAACAAAGCTAACTACTAGGCCTATGCAAAGCAGCCAGTATTTGATTCACATTCAGATTCAGCCAATTTGTGGGATAGTGATTTGATTCAGTGATTTGGATCACTGTCCTGAATATTTTGGCTGAATCAGATTCGAAAGATTTCATGCTGATTCGGTGTGATTTGGTGATTCGGCCATAGATTATAATGGGAAATCACTAAATACCTATAACTTTGTCATTTATTTTTTAGAAATAGATGAAAATAACAGAAATATTAGCCCCTTCTGAGGATATAAAGCCTGCCAAGTTTCAAGGAGATAGGTGCAGGGGTTTCTGTGAAAGTGCCCCTCAAACTGTTGAAAGCAAAACTTGTGGTATGTGTGTGTTAAAGCAGAGCAGGGTGAAAGTGGCAGGGATGATAGCCCCTTCTGAGGGCAGGAAGCCTGCCAGGTTTCAAGGAGATAGGTGCAGGGGCTTCTGTGAAAGTGCACATCAAACTGTTGAAAGCAAAATGTGTGTGTGTGTGTGTGTGTGTGTGTGTGTGTGTGTGTGTGTGTGTGTGTGTGTGTGTGTGTGTGTGTGTGTTAACAGGGTTTCTGTTTATAGCCATGTTGGTCTAAGGAACAGGCAGGTAAGGTTCTTTGAGTAGATGTGATATCTATTATTAAACCAACCGAATAGCTGAAGAAATATATCTTGGTAAGCTTTTGGGTTTAAAAACCCTTTGTCAGGCTAAGGAAGCATCTGCAGTTCATGTATATGCTCTTTCTGGATAGAATGAATAATAAAGAAGGCAGAGGCTGGTATGCAGGCAAGAAAGCTAGTCAGTGAAAATGTAAATTGAGGTGTCATGGGGTGAGATACAGGCTGGAAGTGGGGGCAGGGAAGGGCGATGTAGCAGGTAAAATTCGAGAATTACCTGGGGAGTCACATGGCAGGCAGGTCATAGTGTGTCAGAAATCCAGTATCTATACTGAGTCCATGAGTTTTTATATCCAGCGGATTCATTAAATGAAGTTTGTAGGCCTGTGTATAAAAGCTGTTTTGTAAATTTAAACAAGCACCAAACCTCACTAACCTCATCACCAGAAGCAAACTTCCTACAGGCCAAAACACACCAAATGGATGCAGACCATGCCATGACAAGAAATGCAAAACCTGCCAACCTGTGTCTCCAGTACCTCCACAATTCCTATACCCCACAACAGAACCATCACCGTTCCTGGATATTACAGCTGCACCTCCAGAAACATTATGTATCTCATTCAGTGCACCAAATGCTCTGATGGAAAATATATAGGAGAGACCAAACAACAACTGTGTACCAGAATGAATGCATACCGCACATCTATTACAGAAAAGAACATCCAATTACCAGTGGGGGCACATTTCTCACAAGGAAGCCACTCTTCCTCCAGTCTCTCAGTCCTGAGCCTCAAAGGGAATTTACAGAACTCCTTTTCTAGACAAGGCTGCAAACTTCACTTCATAAATCTACTGGGTATAAAAACTCATGGACTCAATATAGATAATGGATTTATGACACACTATAACCTGCCTGATATCTGACTCCCCAGGTACCTCTCCACTTTTACCTGACTGCTATATCCCCCTCCCCCTGCCCTCAGCCTGTGTCTCACTCCGAGGCCTCAATTTACATTTTCACTGACTGGTTTTCTTGCATATCAGCACAGTCTATGGTTTCTTTACTATTCATTCCATCCAGGAATAGCATGCATACCAACTACAGGTGCTTTCTCAGCCTGACAAAGGGTTTTTAAACTCAAAAACTTGCCAAGATATATTTCTCCAACTATTCAGTTGATCTAAAAAAAAGATATCAGATTGACCCAAAGAACCTTGTCTGTCTTGTGTGTGTTAAGGCAAAGCAAGATGAATGCAGCAGAGATGGTAGCCTGTAACAGTGGGCCTTCCCAGTGCTGGTTAGATCGCAGCCTGCCCACTTGTTTCTGGGCCAACCGCTTATCCCTCTTTCTCCTGCCATGCCTTGATGGAAAACTGATTCAGATATTACCCAGGTGGGAAGGCTGCCCATTTAGACCCCTGGTGTCTAGGGGTAACATCCATTCCATAGATCCATACCTCCCCTACACTGTGCCCCAAGCTCACAGATGTCATTCCAGGCAGCTAAGCTTACCTGAGCCTCACAACATCATTGCAACCAGCAAGAATCAGGCCTCTCAAAGATCTGACAGGTCTGAGCTTTCCCCAGCCAGGACTGGACATGCATGTGGCAGCTGGAGGTTTTAAGACACCCTTACCCACCTTTCACTAGGGAGCTTCATGGTCCTGGCATTTCCTGGGGCTACTGCACCACCGGCAGTTCTACCAGGTATCCCTACCCTGGCAGGGTGCAGTTTTAGGTCATGCCCAGGACCTGGGGCCTCCTCCTTCCTCATAACCCCAATCCATACCTCCAAGTCCATCCTATCATGGGAGCTCAGCAGGGAGATGTTCTTCCCCTGCTGGCTGGTGAAAAACTGCCACTGCCAGCTCTGAGTGCAGGGCGTTACATGGTTGTCAGAGCAAATAAAAAAAGCAAATATGTGCAAAATGAAGATGCTGGCACTCACTCCATCAGCAGGTGGGGTTTGGGGAACCACAGCAGTGGGAGGTTCACCTTGAGGAACACCAGTTGTTCTACCAAACCAGGCTCCAAGCAGGTGCTGTGGGGTGTTACAACATCCCAGCAATGCTGAATACCCTCTCGCTGGGAACACTGGTCAGTGGAGAGGACAGGTGTTCCTGCCACATCTGGCTATGGGCTTCCCAATAGGCCAAGGATTCACATTGCAGTGACTCCATGTGCTCGGCAAGATAGGTAGCCACCAAGGCCTCAGTACTATTTGCCAGATGGTGGTGTAAGATGCCTCTGAACCCCACCATTGAAGCCATGCCCTTGGCCCACATTGGCAGCATCTGTTGTGGAGGAGATTGGGTGGTGCTTGGAGTGCTGGCACAGGACAGTGGATCCCCTCTTCCACATCCCCCACCTCTGCCCTTCTGACTCTGTCACCAGTACCTCCATCTAGTGATCAAGAGTTTTGCTGCTTCAGATGCTTCCCTTAACCCTTGGGTTGCACATACCCACCAGCACACGGACAGTACAGGACCACAACAGATCCAGCCATTTTTTGATGCCCTCCTTCATCTGCTTCACCAGTGCCTGCACCTATGGTGAAAGTGGCTTGCCCCAGCCAGTAACATCAATCCCCTGGAACTTCTACATTTGATTCTCAAGCTCCTTCACTATGGGGATCATCTGGCTAAGAAGGGTATCGCCAATGCTGAGTCTTTTGGTGGTCTTAAGGAATGGCTTGAGCACCACCAAGATCTGGGAAATGGTATCCTACTCAGTTTTGTTAAGGGGGCTGCTCATCCTAATTTCCCTGAGCAAGATCATCTCATGGATGCTTTGTATTACTTGACTGGCCTTTCAAGCATCAGGGATGTGGAGCTGCACCATGTCTCCACGTCCTGCATGATTTTGTGCTGCAGGATGCTAAGCTCTGCCTGTTTCTCCCATAGCATCTTGCCTTCCTTGGCGCTCTGATGCAAGTAGCCCACCACCTTCCTGCATTTTGAAGTGAGCTGGCTGGTAGTGATGGCACCATCACTGGGAGCCCTGTTCCCATCCAAGGCGTCCCTGACTATGAGGTGGAACTTGTGTGCCATACAGCAGATGCCAAAGTTGGCATCACAGATGGCCTTGATCATATTGGCCCTGTTGTCATTGACCATGAACCTGCAGGTGAGCTCACCTGCCCAATGAGCCACCCTTGCTCATATGGTTCATGGCCACCGTGATGTCCCATGCTGTGTGGGACCCATCCATCACCTCTGCTTGAAGGAGAGCCCACCAATGGCATGACTGATTTCACCAGTGCCCTGTGAGGGAGATGCAAGTATGATCTCCACTCCAGTTAATCTAGATGTCTGAAATAAAGTGCAGGGCTACCTGTGTCCCTGCCTTGTGCAACTCCTCCATCAAGTACTCTCTGCATGCCTCATACAGGGAGGATACCAGTGTCCTAGTAAAGGTGGTGCATGTCGGCACTTGGTAGGATGGGGCCACAAATGCCATGAGCTGCCTAAACCCTGGATGCTCGACAAAGGAGAAGGAATAGCCATCCACAGCAAGCATCTCCCCAATGCCCTGGGTGACCTTGCTTGCCTTACAACCTGTCCTCCTTTGTCTGTGGCTTTCCCCCACTGCTTCAGGGTGGCCTGCCTCGTCTTCATGGGGATAGGGGCTTTGGAGCAAGAGGGGGACTTCTCTTTGGGCACACTCCCACTGGTGCCAGGCCGAGGAGGAACAAGGGCAAGGGGGTGCTGCCACCTGAGATGCAATAGGATTGCTGTGGTGGCAAAGTGTTTCATGTCCTTGCCCTGGCTGATCTGCCTTAAGCAGTGCTGGCAGACAGCATACCTAGGATCATCTGCCAACTCAAAATGCTCCCACACTACACTACACTATGCCCCCCCACACACACACAATTCTGGGTGGAGGGTGGAAATCGTGCCTTATCCCCCTCCTCAGCAAGCAGAGGCACAACATCAGGGGAAGCTGAGCGACATGTCCCCACAACCTCCTCTGAAGTGCCTTCAGAAAAGACCTGCCTGTAGGGGAACTTTGAGAGGTGTAGAGCACAAACTCTGATTCCTTCTCCTTCCCCAGAATTTCCCTGGCTATGTCACTCAGCTCCCCTGGTTCCTGATCCAGCTCCTCTTCTAGCACTGGAAGGTTCATGCTGGGGGTTGAAATTGGGGCAGAGGAGACTGTCATGCTGGTGCTGGTAGCTATTTCCAATATTAGTGGAGCTGGTGCAGGGACAGGTACTGTTCTCACCTGCTTGTCCCACTGGCAACAGAAGACTCATTGCTGCCAGGAAAGAGGATGTATCCATGTTTGTGGGGGTGGAGGAGGACATGGCACCTGCCTTTCCGGCATGCTTCATAATGTTTGCTGTGCTGGAAAATGTGTGTAGTATATCTTGTATATGCAATATACTATCTGTTTAATATATGTGTGGAAGTGTAATATATCTCTTATGTGCAATATATCTTCCATCTGTAATATATTGGAAAGATATATCCAATCCTTTCCAAGAAGAGAGACTAGCAAGAGACTGACTAGCAAGTCAGCCACTGCAGCTAATACCTTTCATATGCTGTTGCTTCCAGGCAGAGACAGCTCACAAAAGGCAGAGAAAGGCTTCAGACAAAGATGTGTTGTTTCTATGTTCCTCCCCCAGAGCATTGTGGTTGGAAGGGAACTCAGGGAAAGGCCACAGCCACTGGACATCTACAGATGTCAATATCAGAGTCATCTTTCCCCTCCTCCTGCCCCCCTCCCTCTTCTCAGTTTCTGTTTTCCTACAAGACCATCTTTTCCAAATCACCCAATTGCCAAATCCTTCTAATCAATTTGGAGCTTTTAAATGGGTCGATTCAGATTAGATAATCCAGCTGCCAAATCAGGCCAAACCATCTCCATATCAAATCGGCAACCAAAGCACCATGCATCCCTACTAACTACATCTCTCTCTTTCTCCCTCTAATCAATTGTTTTACCCTTCCTTTCTCTTTCTAAATAATTCTTCTCTCACCTTCTCCCTTCTTCTCAAATTTATAATCTCTTGATTGTGCAGAACAGCAAGTCTATCTATTTTAGCAGGTCTTTGACACTCACCCCCTGAGAAGAGGCATGGGATAATAATGTGGTGACAAACCAAACAATAGTTTGGGCATACTCATTTTTGCTGTAAGGTTCTCAATTTCATTTGTTTGAAGGAAAGCAGACAGTGGCAAAAGAACTGTGTAAAATCATCTGTAACTGATTAACAGAATTTTCCCTTTACTTTGCAGCCATTATTTTGACTAAACAGCTAATAGAATATGGAGGGAAATTGTTTGCTACCAATGGGAAATCAGCTGATTTTGAAACCATATTTAACATGTGCAAAAATGCTGGAGGCTTCATTGCATCCCCCAAGATCATGGGGGGAAATAATGCCATTTTGGAATTTGTGAGACATTTTAACCCACATGCATATTTGGGAATAAAAGAGAGTCTGAGTCTAGGTGAATTCCTTTACCTTGATGGCACAGAGCTGTCTTATACAAATTGGTACCCAGGTGAACCCTCTGATAGAAGGACAGAAGCTTATGCAGAGATGTACATTGATGGCACCTGGAATGACCAAAAAAAAAAAAAAAAAAAAAATGCAATTACCATCTCCTGACTGCCTGTGAATTTTAATCCCTTCTTCTCCTTTTACATTGCTAACAATTCTCATGTTCCTTGAATTCTTTCACCCACAAACAGGAACCTGTTCTTTCTGCATTTAGTTAGTGAATTTTGTGATTATTCTGCAGGAGAACATGAAAATTAATAAAATCATGAAGCATTAACTTCCTTCCTGATGTTAACTTTTCTGTCAGAAACTCTAATGGGAGGTTTATTTGCACCATCAACAATGACTATTTGGTGAGATTTGCTCTCAACCCCAGATGATGGCATATGTTATAACCAGCATTCTTCTGATCTACAAAACATCTAGTGTGTTCACGAGTAGGCAATCTGTTTTCATGGTGTTGTGTGTGTGTGGCTTCTGATGCATCCATCTCCATTAGGAAAAAAAGATTTACCCAGAGTTACTCAAATTTGTTAGTATCATGCAGCAACATATGTAACAAAAAAGAAAAAAATTAAATTTGCTGGCATTCCAAGGGTCAGGGGCTTTCAGCTCCTCCTCCTAAGCCTGAAAGGAAGCCTTAAAATAACACACACATCAAAAATGTCTGTCTGCCCACTTTATGCCTGTTGCCTTTCACTCAAGTTCTTTCTGCCCCAGCAAGCTTCTTTGCAGACCAAATTCTGCCCCCACTGCTCATCTGACTCTTTCCTGGCCACTCTCTACTCCTTGTGGCCTCCAAATTATGCCCTGCCCCAACAAAATCATGAAGCAGTGGCTCCTACTGATCCCTTGTGTTTGCTGGCTAAAGAAAGGATTTTTTTTTTTTTTTTTTT
This sequence comes from Caiman crocodilus, assembly GCA_030014935.1. Lineage (NCBI taxonomy): Eukaryota > Metazoa > Chordata > Crocodylia > Alligatoridae > Caiman > Caiman crocodilus. Next base: position 48,904,205 of record JAGPOW010002742.1, read on the forward strand.
ACATTTCACCACTCTCAACTAGAAGGCGCTGGGGCTGGGGTTAAAATCAGAAGCTCTTCAAAACTCCTAAGCTTGGAAGCAGGCCATTTCCAGTGCTTCTTCACACATGGGCTCCCAAACTCCACACTCACTGACCTAGAGATTAAGGCGGTAGTAGAGGTACTTAGCAACTCATCCTTCCCAGATGAGCTAGGGGTGTGGAAGCTGCAGCACCTGTAGTATCTGGTTGGATTGCAAAGTTTGGCATAGATGAGGTAGTGGATGACCTTCCCTCATAGTTTTCAATGCAAAGGGACAAACTCTAAAGCAGCAATGCTCAATCTCATTGACCCTGTGAGCTGACTGAATGGTGCGAGTCAATGGGCTGGGCCCCATACACAGGGTTAGTCCACAGTTCTGCTCTAAGGGCATTTTAAAGGTGTGGAAGTATCTATATCCACCATGCAGACAACACCATGGAGACACAGCAGGGCCACCCAGGACACAGAGTGATTTCCAGTTGCCCCCCAAGATAACAGCTGCAGAGCTCCAACTTCTGTTTTTCTCTCCCTCAACCTCTCCCCTCCCACCACCACCTCCAAATCATTACCCAAGACTATTGCCCAATTCACCTATCCCTAGTTAAGCCACTGAATGAAGGTTTTCATAGATTTCATACACATTAGGGCTCGAAGGGACCTTGGAAGATCATGGAGTCCAGCCTCCTGCCCAGGGGCAGGAAGTCAGCTAGGTTCACAGGATCCCAGCAAGATAAACATCCAATTTTCTCTTGAAGGCATTCAGAGTAGGTGCTTGAACAACCTCCAGACCTTGGAGCTCAGACAGTAAAGGAATTCTTCCTTATGTCCAACCTGAAACAGTCTAGCAGGAGTTTATAACTGTTTGACCTGGTCATCCCTTGGGGCGCTCAGTGAACAAACATTCTGCCAGATCCAGGTGAACACCCCTGATAAACTTATAGGTGGCCATCAGATCACCCATAAGCTTGCACTTTTCCAGGCTGAAGAGTCCCATAGCTCTCAGCCTCTCATCATCAGGTCTGTTTTCCTGACCTTTGATCATGCACTTGGCTCGTCGCTGGACTCTCTCAAGCTTCTTCACATCCTTTTTGGATTGCAGAGCCCAAAACTGGATGCAATACTTCAGCTGTAGCCTTACCAAGGCCAAGTACAATGGGAGAATGACACCCTGGAATTTGCTTGAAAAGCATCTATGGATGCAAGCCAGCGTTTTGCTCGCTCTACTATCCCTGGTATCATACTGAAGGCTCATGTTCGTCTTGTGTTCAATCATGACCCCCAAGTCCTTTTCATCTGTAGTGCTAGCCAGTGTAGCACTGCCAAATCTATAAGGATGCTGCAGGTTTTTCCTCCCAAGGTAGAGAAATTTGCATGTTAAACACCATCAGGTTCTCGTCCGCCCATTTCATGAGCCTGTCAAGGTCAGCCTGGATTGCTCTCCTGTCCTCGGGTGTGGATGTTTTACCCCAAAGTTTGGTATCATCAGCGAGCTAAGCCAGTCCGCTTCTGACTCCAATGTCCACATCATTAATGAAGATGTTGAACAATATAGGCCCTAAATATCCCCTCAAACATTACTGGGGATGGGCCCACCTTCATAGGCAATTCCAACCACAGTACAGGAAATGGCAGGCTGAGAGTAAACTCAGTGTCAGGCTGTGATGCCTGAGGGAAGCCCTGCATTGCAGCAGAAAGGTATCCCCACACAGCTGAAGTCCAAGTTTTCCTACTTAGTTCAGACCTGCTCTTTAAGTTTTGTCAATTCCCAATAAAATTGCCCAAAAATAGTACAACAGCATGAGGAAGAACACAGATCCCCGAAATAAAGATCAGGTCACATGATCTGCCAACAGCTACAGCTACATAAAGGCAGCAACAAAAGGAAATAGGAACATACCATGACTGTGAGGGAGTAACATTTAAATCCACAAGCAAATAGTGCTTATTTTCTCCATGTGCTCAATGGCAGTCCATGCATTCTCTTAGCATTGATTCCTCCCTGCTTTCAGCAGAATTTTCCATATATTATCATGGCTTCTCTTTTGTCTAATTAGATAGTTTACCTTGTCTATGTATTATTACAGTCACTTATTTAAGATGGTTAAAGTAGCAGTTCTAGTGCTGGAGCAGGACATTTTTGTTCTATCAAATTAGCGTCCATGTGATTTCTTTCACAGTTTAGTGTATTAACTTCAAAATACCAGCGTTTTTGCGGCCACACTGTCCTTGGCATGGAATCCACATATGCATCTTGTGCTGCCATTAGGTGTCCCTGGGGAATGCCTGTGCCATGCACCTTCTGGCACATGGAAAGTTACTCCTGGTGGGAGAGAGGAAGCTGGGTCTAACACTGGTAATTTCTTCTCTTTTCAGTTCCTGGGGCAGCACAGGTAACCAGGGGAGATTGTAAACTGGCAGCTTGTTATTTTTATGAGCTTGCACCCACATAAATCATCATAATGTAATACTTTAGAATATTAGACCAATATTGGAATACAAGAGACAAATGATAAGTATTTTAGTTTTCCCTGTCCATTATTTTGTGACAGTGACCTACCTTGATTTGCAAGTGGACCTAGTACTGAAGTCCAATTCACTGGTCAAACCTAGATGGACTAAATCTGATACCACATCAATCCAGGTCTGTCCTGGACTGGGATCTACCATTTTTAAATCAGTCTATATGCTCTGAACTTCTGTTGTGTTCTGTATGGGTATAGACTGGTTTCTGATCACCTGAACAAGAAAAATGTAATGTCTATACCTGACCTACATGTCGCTGGGTGCTTAAGCACCCAACAGTTCTTGCATATACCTTCAAATCCCACCCCGATTGCTGACATTCCAAACAGAGTGCAAAATAGTGTTCTTTTGAGTTCAGACAACTGAATATGCTGCTCCCAGGTAGAGCTTCAGATGAGCACAACCCCCACTGTCACACTAATGCAAGAATAGCTGGCTAGTCTTAGAGTTAGTTCAAAGTGGCATACACATATTTCACAGAAACATTTTGAAAGAAACAAACATTTTGGGGAGTTATTAGAATAGCCACAACATAGACCCCCCCC
>JAGPOW010002742.1:48907392-48982708 GCA_030014935.1 Caiman crocodilus
CCCCCCCCAAAAAAAAAATCAAAAAAGATTATTATGAAAATGTAATTCAATTTCCTCATGAATCTAACCCTTCCTCCGTGCATACACACACTTTTTTATTTTCTTTAATGTGGAAGATTTTAACAACTGAATGTTTTGTTTTGAAATTTTATAATAGAAAAATATAGTTGCAAATTATATTTTAATATATGGTTTCATGCTTTGAGGAGTCTGTGAGACATTTTACCATCCCCAGTTACTATATTTTAAGAGCTCTGAAAAAAATCTGTTGAAAATCTGAAATGCACTAAGTCTATGCCTACACAGCAAGTCAAAGTGTGATTGTAGCACCCTTAGGAATACTTGCACTCACTTTAATCTAGCCAGCAGAAGTGACAAGATAATAGAGAGGACACAGTAACACAGACTTCAGGGTCCCCAGATGGCTTGAGCAATTCATGCTGGAGTCTTTATTACTATATTGTTACTAGTGCTAGCTAAATTAATGCTAGCATGAGTATGACTCAGAGATACAATCACATCTCCCAGTTACACTGTAAATATACCATAAGATCCAGAGCCAGCATGTAGTGATGTCTATGAAAGATTGCCATTGGCTTTAACAAGATTTATCTTGGCCAAATACAATCCCAGTACTCAGAAACTCTGCCTTTGTGTTATTAAAAGTATACAAAATAAAATAATCAAATATGCTGCATGTTGAAGCATGGTCATCCTGGATTGCTTTATTAGTTTCTTTATTTTCCCATTTTATAAAAATATACTTCTAGTTTTAGGACAGCATCAAGATAAATTTACATTCATTTACTTTATGAAAACTCACATAAGTCACAATATATGCAAGGTTAAATAACCATTTAAAAAGCATAGAATAAAAAGAAAAATGTAAAGAATAAAAGAATGAAACTGCAGCACACTAACCATAACAATATGCTAAAAATAATTGCCTAAATAGAGTAAAATATGGCATTGAAAATGAATATATTGAACAAGTATTAATCAAAAATAATAGTTCCATCCTGAATCACTATTAAATGTAGCACTTAAAAACTGACTTCTCCCAGTGGTAAATAGTGCCCACATCTACACGAGATACTGGCTGCACAGTAACAACTTGTATAAACACTACTGTGCAGTAGCGCCAATGAATGACTTTGTGGTGCTAACCTAATACTATTGTGCAGTTGCATTGCATCATGGTTTCTGCCATGCAGTGCTACCATGCAGTAGTACTAAAAAAAAAAAAAATCCACAAAAATGGGTTGGGGCTTTTTTTTCTGGTGTTTCTCTGTTGCTTTTAAAAAAAAATAAATTTTTATATTCAATTGTGATTGTCAGGTTTTTGTTTTGCACTAAACTTTCTACCAGATATTTTATAGAATATCATACATTTTTACAGAAAAAATTATCAAAATAAGTGAAGTATTTTCATTTTACTGATAGCCTCAATATTCTTTTTAAAGAAGCCTGCAAGACAAACTCACTATTTCAAATAATTTCCCAAAACTGTTTCCTCATTTTCAGATGAATTCTAGTCGTTACGTATTTTACAGTTTTATACAAAATGCCATCTCTTTAGGGACAGACATTACACATAAGCCAGTCAAAGTGGTTTAAACTAGTTTAAACCTGTAACAGAACAGACATTCAGTGCACATAAATCAGTTTAAAAATGTCTGAAACCAGTATGAGATAAACTTGGTTTAACATAATAGTATCAGACTTAACAGATTTGTGTCAAACCAGTTTATGTAATGACTGTCCTAGACCCCCTCCTGTTTTAAATTAAACCAGACTCCTCCAGAACCCTGGCATGCCCTCCAGGCTGGGCAGGACTGTCTGCTGGAGCAGAGCAGGGTTAGCCCCGCCCCTTTCCTTCCTAGGGAGAGCATTATCATAGTTCCAGCTGGCTGAGGGACTGAAGCAGCTGCCAGGCTTCCCCTGCTTCACCCCGCCCCTCCCCAAAGGCTGCTGAAGCAGGGATCCCCCTCACTCCTCTTCCATGGCAGGGACTTGGAAACAGGGATCCAGTATCTGGGCAAGTCTTTGGATTCTGCTTCAGATCTGGTGCTGTGTCGGATGCTTTAGTGTCCAAAGTGGCGTGCTCAGATTGAAGCGCGGGATCAGCAAAGTTATTGAAAGCGGGTTGGAGCGTCCAAAGTGCTTCAGTTCCACGTCAGACAGCTTGATTGACAATTACAAGAGGGAGGGGGACACTGACATCTGTAGGTAGCCAGTGAGAAGGATTTCTCACTGGCTACCTTTCCAATGGCAGCGCATGTGGGATGGGACTAGAAACTGCATAAAAGCCTGTGTTTGGAGGCATTCTGGACCTTTTCACAGCTTGTTCCCCATCAGAAACTTTGTGAAAGAGGAACGCTCAGACTGAGACATTGAGACTTGCTCTGGCTCAGTACTAGTTGAAGTTGCCTGCTCCTTTTTCTTGTTACAAAGGAGTGGGTAAGATTTAGCTTAGCTCAGCTATTTTATTCAATTATTAATTACTATTTAATTTATTTCTTTGAATTTATATTTGCTCTTTTTTAGGAGGAAACTTTGAAAAAAAGAAAAGTTTCTTCCCTGCCAGCACGCACACACACGGTCTTCTGGCAACAGAGAGAGAGGGAGTAGGGGGAGACCTAGAGCTGCAAGCCCCCCCTCCCAAACACAGACGCATTCTATTCCCTAGCAGCCATGACATCAGTGCTGCCAGTGAAAGCCAGGAGGTGGGAGCCGTGTCTGCACCTGACATCCCTGTACCTGCACCACCTCTGCTCAGTCCAGAAGTGGGCACCAGCAGTGGAATCACTGCCTGCTCCACCCCAATTTCAGTTCTCAGCATGAGCCTTCCACTGAGAAAGGAGGAGCTGGAGCTGGAACCAGGGATGCTGAGCATGCTGGCTCAAGCAATTCTGGGGACTGAGGGGGAATCAGAGTTTGTGCTCCACACCCCTCAAATTTCCCCTAGACCCATGTCTCCTCCAGAAAACAGCACCTTGGATGAGGCTGAGGTTGTGGAGGCAAGTGGCTCAGCTGAGGCAGCTCCTTCTGCTGTTCAGCCTCAGCTTGCTGAGAAGGGGGAAAAGGCAGGATCCTTGCCCTCAACCCAGAAGCAGGGAAGTAGTGTAGTATGGGATCACTTTGAGGTAGCAGATGATCCCAGGTTTACCATTTGCCAGCATTGCCGAAGGCACATGAGCCGTGGCAAGGACATGAGACACTTCTCCATCATGGAGATGCTACTGCATCTGAGGAGGCTGTACCTCCTTGCCCTTCTTCCTGCTCAGCCTGGCACCAGTGCGAGTGTGCTGAAAGGGAAGTCCCCCACTCATGCTAAAGTCCCCTTCCCCTCAAAGCAGAGGCAGGCCACCCTGGACCAGTGGGGGAAAGGTAGACAGAAAAGGGAGCATGTTCCCAAGGCAAGTGAGATCACCCAGAGCACTGGGGAGATGCTTGCTCTGGATAGCCAGCCCTTCTCTCTAATTGAGCAACCAGGGTTCAGGTGGTTCATAGCACTTCTGGCCCCACTTTACAAAGTGCCCACACATACCACCTTTAGCAGGATGGTGGTGCCCTCCCCGTATGAGGCATGCAGGGAGTATTTGAGGGAGGAGCTGCACAAGGCAGGGCCGCAGGTAGCCTTGCACTTCACCTCCAACATGTGGAGCAGCCGGGGTGGTGATAACACTGTGACAGGGGGCCTCCTCAGGGCCAAGCTCCATGGTCCACCCACCTGTCCTTGGGCCAACTGCCCGTAAGCAGGAGGCTGCCCACGCTGTTCTAAGCACCGGCCCCAACACTGGGCCTCTAATCGTTCACGTCGGACCCTCACTATGTTCCACACAATCAGGCAGCCTCTCCACCATCATCCAGGCTATCTTCCCCTCTCGGGTGTAACCCCTTCCGGACCATTGGCAACTTGCCCTGGTCCACCTCCACCCCAACTCACCTTCCACTGGGGTGGTAACTGGCCTGGCATTTCCTGGGGGCTCCTGCACCACTGAGAGCCCCACCAGGCCACCCACTCCCAGCAGGATGCAATTTTCAGGTCAGGACCAGGACCAGGACCAGGACCAGGACCAGGACCAGGACCAGGACCAGGACCAGGACCAGGACCAGGACCAGGACCCTCCTTCCATCCCTTTGCAACTCCCCCTTACCTCCAGATGTTCTTCTCAGTAACTCCCCAACTAGGCAATGCTGCTACCCAGCCTTCAGCAGCCAAACTGCCTGTGTTTATATAGGCAGCCTCATTCTCAAAATGGCTGCCTTCATCAGGCACCTGGAGGCTGCTAGCTCCAGGGCCCTAAAGTGGCAGGCACACCCAGTGCCTTGCCACACACACCTACCTCTCCCTCACAGGGCATTGCTGCAATCAGTCAGGCCATTGGTGGGCTCTCCTGCCAGCCAAGGTGCTGGATGAGTCCCACCCAGCAAGAGAGATCATGGGGGCCATGAACCTCATGGTGCAGGGGTGGCTCATTGGGCAGACCAAGCTCACCAACAACAGGGCCAATATGGTGAAGGCTGTCTGTGATGCCAACTTGTTTGGCATACACTGTGTGGCACACTGGCTGCACCTAATAGTGAGGGATGCCTGGGAGGGGGACAGGACTGCCGGTGACAGTGCCGCCACCAGTACTGCTACAATTCAGCTGATTTCAAAATGCAGGAAGGTGGTGGGTTACTTCCACCGCAGCATCAAGAGAGGCAAGATGCTGCAGGAGAAACAGGCAAAGCTGAGCATCCTGCAGCACAGAATCATACAGGATGTGGAGACTCGGTGGAACTCCACGTAGCTGTTGCTTGAAAGGTTGGTGGGACAACAGAAGGCCATCCATGAGTTGGCCTTGCTTGGAGACATTGGGATCAGCGCCCTGCTGAACAGAGCTGAGTGGGGTACCATCTTCCAGATCCTGGTGATCCTCAAGCCCTTCCTTGAGGCCACCAAGACTCTTAGCACTGGTGGTGCCTTCCTCAGCCAGGTAATCCCCCTAGCGTGGAAAATGGAGAACCAAACGGAGAAGTTCCAGAGGATCAGTGTTTCTGGCTGGGCAGGCCACTGTTACCAGACGTGCAGGCACTGGTGAGGCAGCTGAAGGAGAGCATCAGGAGACAGTTGGATCCCTTGCGGTCCAGTATGGCCCACATGATGGCAGGCATGTGTGACCTGAGGGTGAAGGGGAGCATGTGCACTGGCAGCCCCAAAACCCAGCCTCCTAGGTAGTAGGTACAGAAACTCATGGACTCAATATACACAGTGGAATTCTGGCACACTGCAACCTGCTTGATATCTGACACCCCAGGCACCTCTGCACTTTTACCTGTGCTGCTACGTTCCCTTTTCCCCCATGCCCCACACCCCAGCCTGTCCCTCCCCGCCTGACGCCTCCATTTCCATTTTCACTGACTGGCTTTCTTGCCTGCACTGTGGGCCAAGCCAGCCTCCATCTTCTTTACTATTCCTTCCATCCAAGACCAACTTCAGATACTTCCTCAGCCTGATGAAGGGCTTTTCAACCCTAAAGCTTCCAAAGATACATTTTTTAAGTACTACTTTTCTTTTCATAATACACATATAGACACAAAAACACAAGATAAGCCATCACACACCAAGAATAAAATATGTCCAACACAATACAACATCTTTACTTCTTCCTTTCAATTCCTTTATAAAAAGAAAGGCTCTGTGACCGTTCCATTTGGGTACCTTTGATGCTGCTGCTGATGCTGCTGGTGTTGAGCCAGCTAAGTTATTTTACCTGTTGTCACATAAAGTGGAGGACTGGGTGTGAGGCTGTAGAGGAGGAGGAGGCCTCGCTGGGACACGGCCATGTTGTACAAAGTCCCCAGCACCTGGAAGGGTGCACCTTAACACACAATGTAACCCATCCACATCATGAGCTGTCAGTAGCTTGGGGTACAGGGCCCGAGACGACAGACTACCCCAGTGAGACACACACAGCTGGCAGACTTCATAGCCTGGCAGGGCCCAGCACCCAGGCCTGCACTAGATTTAATGCCGCTATGCCCCAAGACAGATGCAATCACCCAAGCACCCACCCACATGACCAGTTTTGCCTGTCAGCAGCTTGGGGTGCAGTTCCCCCCAAACCCCTGCACCAATCTTCTTGAAACTTGGCAAGATTTGTAGCCTGAGAAGGGGCCACTGCCAGTGCAGTTTTCAACCCACTCCGTCTTAACACACACAGGGTCATTTGTGTCACGAGTTTTGCCTGTCAGCAGCTTGAGGTTCAGGTCCCCCCAAGCCCCTGCACCAATCTTCTTGAAATTTGGAAGGCTTTGTGGCCTGAGCAGGAGCCATCACCCCTGAAGTTTTCGGCCCATTGTGACTTAACACACACAGGGTCATTTGTGCATTAATGTGTTAATTTGTTTTTGCATTAATTTTTAAATGCGTGTTAATCATTGCTGGTGTTGGAGGGAAAAGTAGTCCCTTTCCCATCACTCCTTCCTGTGCTACCAGAGGAAATGAGGCCCCTCCCCCTCACTGGTGTGTGCCTACTTGGGCTACTGGTGGAAAAGCAGCCCTTCTTCTCTCACTGCTGCCTACATACACACACACACACTCACACACATATGTCCTGGGAGCAGACATAGCACCTGGATGCACGTGAGTGTATAGGAGGGCCAGGGGTTGGAGGCTAGGTATTGGGGATAACCTAGGGTTTGTTCATATGTATACATTTATGTACATCTAAAAATATTTATAATAAATTGGGATTCTATTACTAACTGCACAATTAAAGTAGTGATTAATCGGAATTATTTTTTTTAAATCTTGCTCTTAACTGTGAGTAAGTCATTTTAATCAAGCCCTAGTTATAACCAGAGATCTAATTCCCTCTGACTAAAAATTGCAAATTCTCTGATTAAAAAAAAACAGATCAAAAAGGGGAAGGAAGCTTGTCCCTATGCCCGTTCCCAGGAGCTGGGCTGGGGGACGAGGGCAGGGCTGCCCATCTGCAGGCAACATACATGCTAGCCAGCCTGATGGGGGTGGTTTGCACATGATGGCCACCACTGCAACTCTACTGCTGTGCCCCGCAATGATTTCCCGTGGCCAGCTGCACAGCTTTGTAGGCAAGTGGCATGGGGTGCAGCAGTGGTGTGGTGGCAGCTGCCACGTGTGGGCTGCACATGTGCCGCCCGGCCGGCTGGCTGGTGGGGGAAGGAACGGGGGGCTCACATGCAGCAGCCACCACTGCACCACCTGTTGTGCCTCGTGACTGGCTTCACAGCTGCACAGTAGTGTAAGGTGGTGGCTGTGGTGGCTGTGTGCCGGGGGCCGGGGTAGCCTTCCATGTGGCAGCCGCCACCACTGCTGCTTGTCTGTGGAGCCATGCCTGTGCAGAGGCAACCACAGCATGTGAGGTCCCCCATACCACCACCACATGAGTACTGAAGACAAGCAGCAGCGGAAGTGCAAGGTGGTGGTGGTCACAGTGTGTGAAACCCCCCACCCCTACCAGCCTGCCGGGTGACACACAGCACCACTACCACCAAGCCGCACCACCACTGCCACTTGTCTAAGGAGCCATGCCTGCATTAGCTATGGCCACCACCACACTGCTGCTGCTGGCCCTCATTCAGCTGCAGAACTTCACAGGCACTGCTCTGTGGCAGTGTGGGGTGGTGGCAGTGGCGGCTGGATGCCAGCTGGCGGGTGTGGGGGGAAGGTTTCACATGCAGCAGCTGCCACCGTGGATATGGCTCCATAGGCAAGTGGCAGCAGTGACGGCTGCCACATGCAAGTCCCCCACCATTCTTGCTTGGTACACAACCACCACAGCCACCAACTCTCAATGCCATGGAGCTATGCCCACAGAGCCATACTGCCAGCTGTGGGGTGGCAGCAGTGGTGCAGTGGTGGCCACCGCATGCAAACCACCCCTTCCCCCCTCCACCAGCCATCCAGCCAGCTGCACATGAGCAGCCCACATGCAGTGGCCACCACCACACTGGCACTGCTGCACCCTCTGCCACTTGCCCACAGAGCCATGTGGTCTGCCATGGGAAGGCAGCATGGGGCATGGTGGCAGTGGTGTGGTGGTGACCACTGTATGCAAACTCCCCCAGCCGGCCAGCACGTGTGCAGCTTGCAGAGGGGCACCCCTGCTCTCATCTCCCGTCAGTGCTCCTGGGAGCGGGTTGAGGTGGGGGGCAGAGAGTCTCTGAGGTTAAGTTAGATATTGCAGTCTTCTCTTTAGATACTTGATTATATTAACCAAATATCTATTTCCTTGGTACCTCACTGATACAAACCTAGATTCATGCTTCAAATCTAAAATATGCTTATGTTTGCTTTACAAATAACCAGTAACAGAATTTTGCTACACAAAGCAAAGTATCAGTGAGTTCACTAACAGGAAATGTTTAATTTTTGTTGTTGCAATGGGATGTGAAATTATTCAAGAGTAACACAATTTACACAGAGGCAATTTCCTATTCAGCCATGCAAATATGGGTAAGAGCCTGAAACAATATACTCTGTGATGAGAGATCAAGGAACTGAAGCTCTGATTTTTCTTGGAATTAGGAGTGAGAAAAAGGCAAATGTGCTTAATGCACATAACTTGCTTATCTGACCAAATGTTTGCTCCTGGGGTGTTCTTTGATTGATATTAGATGACCTAATTGTTAATGAGGATATCCTGGCAAAAAAAAATATATATCAAAGGATTCAGTTACATTTTGCACTTAAAACTGACTTGAGGGACTGCACTTAATTTGTATATAATTTATATATATTTTATTGTCATGTATGTTATGTGTCATTTTGGAATAATTTAATAAAATACTCTCAGGTTCTGAAATTGTGGTGGATAAAGAACTACATTCATATCTGATAATGAATGGACAAATGAAGTATGTAAAATAAACCTAGGGCCAGTCACCCTAACTGCATCTCTATCCTGCAGTGGTAAGTGTAAATAGCATACCAGCCTTTTCATTCATTATTGTGTACATAATCAGCTTAAATTTGGTGTGTTGCTGATCTGCTCTCTCACCAAAGGCCAGAGGAGGAGGAAGAAAGGCGTTTTTCTGACAGTGTCCCTCTGTCGTGGTAAGCAGATAATTGGGGTCTTATAAGCTAGTTACTACTTCTGAGGAACTATACACTAAATACTGTTTGAGGTGGCTTAAGGAGGTGGTACACTGCTTGAGGTGGCCTAAGGAGCTGAGATCTTTTCAGACGAAGCAATTAGAGCTGAGACTCAAAAGAACAAGGACAATATCTGCTTGAGGTTAAATCAGTAAGAGCAGAACCTAGACAAAGAACTTGCCTGAGACCCCCAATCCCCAGCACTGGAGCTGTGTTTGCCTGTAGTGGTACAGGTAGTGGAGCCCCCACAGTGTGCTTCAGTCTCCTAACCAAGACACTGGCATGCTTGCCCTAGAAATCCTTAAAGCTGGGACAAAAAATATTGTAAGTGAGTACAACTAGGAGAAGAGATAGCAGCCAGTTGCTCCTCAGTCATTCACAATTGTGGGAGGAGGACTGGGTTCAGGACTATTGCCAAGAGAGTCTTAGGTAGATTCATCTGCTGATAATTTGCTATTTACATTTTCCTCAGATTCTGTTTCATTTTTGTAGTTCTCTTTTTAAGAAAATCCTGTTTGGTTAACCGCCTAGACTCATTGCTTTTGAGTGGGGAATAGATTAGTGGCCTGAAGGAATAAAAATATGTGATAGAAAGGGAATAGCAAATAGAAAATAAAATATAAAACAAACAGAAATACAAAGGGAATAAGAAGAAGATAAAAGAGCTCTCCTTCTGAACCTTGATGCAGTGTGTGTGTGTGTCAGCTCTTCTTAGGTACTGCAGCTACAAAGCCAGGCTAGCCAGCTGCCAGAAATGATCTGCAGCAAAAGGAGCATTCTGCAGTGCTGAACAGTTGACAGAGCAACTCTTCAGTCTCTTTGCATGCACACATACTCTACCACTAAAGATGGGGGTGGAGAGGTGTGACTGAGATGGGAGGATCAAGCACTAGTAAAAAGGATGAGAGTGGAGTGCCAGCCTGTTCTTCTTTCTCTCTATATAGCTGTGGCAGACTGCATTAGTGAGAGCATCTGCAGTAAAAACAGGTGCTCTGTGTGAAGAAAAGCAGGAAGCTCCTAGAGGTACAGAAAAATCAAAATCAGAAAACTTCTGAACAATTGCATACATACTGCAGGTCACAAAGGTAAAGGGGGAAATAGCTTGATTGTCTGCATTCCAGCATAGGTGAATATTTTCCTACAACCATGTAGCTAAGATAAGAAGACTAGTCATGTTCCTGCTCCAGGGTGTAAACTGATCTAGCTGGAGTTTGGACATAGCATTCCACAGCTTCCTGAGGATAAAATTAATTCACCAAGTTCAGCTTGCATAACTGGGAAGTATGGAGCTGTCGGTGCTGCTGCGTGTCAGGGAGCACACTTCTAAACCACCTTATCCAGAGGAGGGAACATTAGATCCCAAATTCTCACTGTATACAGGAAACAAAGGGGCTGCACTGTTGCTCTATGGCCCAGATGGGAAAACAGATTATACTCCCAAAGCTATAAGAACACAAGCAAAACTTGGAGTAGGAGCAGAGTTCAAACTTTAGTCTTCTACAGACTGTTTCATCCTGTCCAATGAAATATTTTAATTTCCATCAGTGCAGGTCTCTTAGCAGTTGGCCTCATAATACATCCTGATTCTCACCACCAAAACCCTGCCAGAATTCATAAGTGAGACAGATATATCAGAATCCTGCCTTCATTAGGATCACAACAAAAGCTACATTTTAAATATCTTCTCTCTGCTTTGAAGTTCCCTACATTTTAACTTCTGTCTATCTCTCCTCTGGTATCTCCTCCTTTCTTGGTCTTTTGTACCACCCAAGATACATGATTTACTATTTCTATCACTCCTCTATTAGGAACGTATCATACAAAAGTAAGGGATTGCAAAAGGAGGTGGGGACCTCAAAAATTATTTAGCCATATACTTTTCAAGTGGCTTCTATTGACTTGGGCCACTAGTCCTCTCTTCTTTTTATCTTTGAGGTCAGTCTTAGAACATGCATCTCCCAGGGTTGTGTGTCCTAGATATTAACAGTATAAATAAAAATAAGGTAGATGTATGATAAACCTCACCCATCTGCCACTGTTTCCATCTGCATTGACTACTTATAGGGTGAGCATATGGACAATGTGAAATCTGGGACCCTGCCTGCCTGCCTGAAAACCCATCCACCCACTCCCCCCAGGTCACTGCTACAAGCAGAAAGGAAGAGGCAGCCTGGTGCAACTTTGATACTACTATTCAGGCAGTTAAATGAGTCAATGGCTTGTTAAATGGCTCAGTGCTCTTTACTTCACAAGGGTTAACAATCATCTCCCCTTTACAATCATCATTTCAAGCTAACCTATTTGGCAATTTTGCCTTTCTGCCAGGGCTTTTTATTTCACAGCTTGTGCCATTCTGCCTCTATACCCCACTCCTCAGGGGCACCCGTTGGATGGGATTGGCCTCCAAAATCTGGGACTGTCCCAGCCAAATTACAACATATGGTCACTCTACCTACTTAGACGGTGATCATGTAGTCCAGGGGTAGGCAACCCCTGGCACGGGTGCGAGAATGTGGCACACAAAGGCATTTTGCTTGGCACATATGCCTCGGGGTGGACAGTGGGGATGGGGCCCAGGCTGCACTGCCACAACAAAGATCGAGCCCTTTGCAGCTTCCCTGCCATCCCCCACCCCAGCACACCAACATCTTACAAGGTGAGGTTGTGGGTGTTTTTGGCACCATGCCCAAAAACATTGCTGACCCCTTATGTAGTCTCTACTATGAAGAAAGGCATCCATGCTCACTAGTCAGATCCCTTAGTTTACAAGATCTTTGGGGCAGACAGCTTTATCCCATATTTGTCTGTAAACTGACTTGCACATTGTTGGGACTAAAAATAGTAGACCTGATCAAAACAGTTTTTCTAACAAAATATTTCTTTAATGAAAGTGACTTATTATACAAAATAGAAATTCCATATGAGAAGAATTCCATATTCTTTTTAAAAGGCTTGCTGTTTCATTTGGAGACAGGAGTTAGCTGAAAACTGAAAAAACTACTCAAAACTAAAATAAAACATTGTCCTAAGCAGGGGATTTCATACGGAGCCCAGTTGGGTGCATAAAACTGGTACTACTGCTTTGTAGCTATGTTCACAGGTGTAGTCAGGTATACTTTTCCCTTTGATGGGGGTTTGGTCCAGTAGATCTGCATGACTCATGAAGTCACTGACATAAACCTTCTCTGTGCTGTCACAGAGAAGGTTGCTATGGAAAAGGTCGTGTGAGGCATCTTGTGTGGGACTTTTAGGGACATAGGAACTGCTGCTGCTGTTGGGGACATAGAAACAGCATACGAACAGTTTTTAAAGGAAGAATGGAGAACTGAGAATAGTAGTGTGATTGTGATGTTATAACCACGATGTTCCTGGAATTATGCACAAGGCAAGGATTTCTTTGGGTGATTTCTTTTATTGGAGCAACTACATATTTGGGATAGACAAGCTTTGAATGCAAGGCATTTTTCAGAATAAGTATATAGGTATTTTAGAACTCACAAAAATGTGCTTGTGAACCACATTCAGGCTGCCTAAGCTTCATGCAACAGAAAACCAGATTCATACATCACACACTCCACCCACGCTGTCAAAAAGAGAGACAGAGGTCCCCAGGCATTACAGAGTATACGGCTGTGTACTTCCCTTGGCTCTAATTGGTAGATAAAGGCAGGCAGCTAGGCTCTGACCAGTAACCACTCAAGGACAACAGTGTTATTCTAAGAAAACTGCCTTCACAGTAGGAAAGCTTCAGGTAAGAGAAACTGAATGTGACTGTGGAGGAAAACTTTTTAGCGCTCAAGAGGCCAAGTATGAGTTCTATGTAAGTTGATTAGTTACCCTGAATTAGATATGAATTTTGCCTGACTTCTGGAAAAGCAGGCTAAGGAAGATGATACTGTTTACTATATTTTCCTGGAATTTATGAAATAATGTCTGAATAAACAAACCCCAGGAGGGGGACTTAAGAAATTAAGTCTGCTAAAAAGTGGATTATTATCAGTCCAACATCAATCAGACCTTGAGCAGGTGAGTGAATCAAAATCCAACTTCTAGAAGAATGCTTTCAGAAAAACCTTATGGGAAGTGCAGGGGAATATTTATGCTGAAATCCTCTTCATTGGGAAAAGGTGCTTAGGAAAAGTCACTTTTTCCCCAGAATATTGCATCAACTTCAATGTTTTCCCTTGAAAAAAAAACGTCTATTGTTCTGCTTTGAAAAAAAAAAATGGCTTTAGAATTTGGTTTGGTTTTATGGTGTTTTTTTGTTTTACATTATTTCATAACATAGTGCAATGCATGATAAATACTACTATGATTGAACTATCATAACATAAACATTAACACGAGCTATTATTTTGTTTTGTTCAATAGATTATGTGCTGCCCTCCAAACTTGTCCTGTGATTTTTATTAAAAAAACCCAAACAAACCCAGAAACTTACTGTCTCTAAGGGAGTTCCATCCCCATTAACCACAACTATCAACTTTGCAAAAGGAGGGAATACAATGATTTTAGAAAATGAATATGCTGCCTTGCCTATATCTGTTCCCAGCTGGACCTTCAAGTGAGGACAGCATTAGATGCTACCTGTGCTACAACAGTGGATGCTGTTCATTTGCTTTCAAGTATACCTGGAGCCAGCCTCTGCCATCTAGAATAATTACCTGGGATTAGATTTTGTAGTTCATGTTTAGCCAGGTAATTCATTTAAAATGAGAGATATGATCCCATATGCATCATGTTGTTCCCTAAAGAAGATCTGCCTCTTGTGAGTCCACTACTTTATTCCTGTGCACAGAAAAGTATGACTGCTCTCACTGGCTGTGAACCCACAAACCTTTGGAGGCTGTTCAAAAAGACAGCAGCTGGTACCTTCTAATTTTTGTGGAAAGGAGTTGAGAAGAATTCAAAGTGGGGAAACTGGCTCTGCTCTGGATGAACACTTTTAAAGTTGAAGCTGTTTGCTGCATTTAAATCATTCTGAATTTGTGTACACACAACTAGAAGGTTCCAGATGCTGCCCCTTTTTGAAAGGGGTTAATGGGGTCACATCCTATGGCAAGTTTCTCTGTTACTCAGTAAGATGAGAAGTTCCAAGCAGATTCCCTCTGATGCAGGGCTGTGCAAGTGGTGGTTAGTCCGTGGGCTGCATGCTTGGCTATGGCTGGGGGTTCTGGGCTCCCCCTCCCTTCTTCAGATGCTACTTCCTGCCCCTGCAAGATGAGTGCAGGACTCTGGGCATGCAGTGCAGCAGTGAGGGGGTTGTCCATGCAGGTATACCATGCAGCAAAGTGACATCCGTGCAGCATATGGCTCAAGGACCCACAACTCAGTCAGACCCAGTCCTTGACTGCTTCAAAGTTGGTCAGGCCTGCTCTTACCTAATGGGATCAATGGAACCTGTTGCAAAAATAGATGTGCTGGTTGTAGTGGATGAATTTGGCTTTATTTTACTATCATTTCTACTCTAGTTTCAATTGAAAACATATTCTTATTTCTTGTCTTGGATAGCTTATTCCTGAAAGTAGTTGCATTTTGTTGGTGGATGTTGCTGTGTGCAGTTTGTCAATTTTGCAGAGTACTTTGGGATCCTTTTACTATGGAAGATGCTATTTACATCTCAGCCTGTTATCCAAGATGGTGGTTGCTCCCAGATATGCACGTGCTTCAATCTGGAGGAACCCCAGTGCTCTGTCACTAATGTGCACTGAGACATTGGGCAAGTTGCTTCTCCTCTCTGTTCTTCCTCTCTACCCTTCATCTGTCTTGTCTAGTTAGACTGCATACTGTTCAGAGCAGATGGTCTCTGATGGGTCATACACTGCCCAGGGATATTGTGTTGGTATCTCTAGACTTGTCTAAACTGAATAAATTTTGGTCTGCTAATACTGAGCTAGCTCCATTAGTGGGATACAATGAGCATGTATCCCAGAAGGGGTTAATCTGCAGCTACCAGACTCTCATTCAGCTGCAGCTCCTTCCGTCTAGTGGCTGCAACAGCAGCTAGGAGCCCTGGGCTTCCCTTTTGACTTATGCTTCCTGCACATGTCCTGTGGGCAGTATAGCATGCAGGAGCTCACAACTGGTTCCTGCCCACATGAATGGTAGAATGGCTGCCTCCACGCACAGTGGAGTAGAGAGGGGGTCGTTTTTTAATGGTCCTTGACCATCCTGGTGCAGTCCACACAGGGTGCAGCCCCCAGCCACTAAGAAGCCAGACAGCCTTGCTGTTGACTCTTTTTTCTTTAAATAAAGAATCCTCTGTGTAATGTTGTTCTGGGTAGATACATTACTTAAAATGTCAGTGAAAGCTGGTTGCCTATCAACATTACAACTCCAAACATTAAGAACAAAAAAACTGAACTGGTATTGACAACTACAGAAAATGTTGTTTGCAGAAGCCATTTAGATGAGACATTTTTGTGGTGGAGACTGGGAGCTATGATGTGATTCTACACTTGGATCTGGTTGCTATGTGGGCTTGAGCAATACTTACCTTTCCCTAAGGTTATCATAATCATTTTTCTGTTCTTGTTTATAGAATCATAAATATTTTTTATTTTGGGATGGGGAGATTATGAGGTTGTGTCCATTGTATAAGAGGTCAGACTAGGAGTCAACCATTTTGTGTCACAAAGTAGCTCTGAGTTTGGACAAGATGACATATAGATACTTAAGGGCACTGACATATCTACCCCATCCCACCCCAACACATCTGTAAAGCAGGTTTACTACAAAAAAGTGCATCCCGATCGATAAGTGAACAATGATGGTTTTGTTCATAATTATATAACCTAGAAGATGCATCTGATTTCTTGACATGTAGCCTAAAAGGTCCTTAGTCTATGTTACCAATATGTTCTTATTCTAAGTAAGGGAGTCCAATGAGTATAACAATAAACATTGTGCAGGCTTTAAGGAAAAGACACCAACAGTATTTTTTTTTCTTCACAGATTCAGAATCTTAAAATTGAAGAAATCATGGTGGAAACTGTTCTGGCACCATGGACAATATTCTTGGTCATCTCCGCTGCAGTGCTCATAATGAGCTTTTTGATGTTTCTTCCCCCTGCTGCTGTGGTGATCTGGAGAATGAAGTATATGCCTCAAATATCTTTGAATGGAGCTGTATAACTAGGCCTCATGGATGGTATAATTCCATGGGTCCCATCAAAGACTCTAAATAAACCAAGCAATGAAAATGTCTCATAGATAGCAATTATTGCTTGAGATCCATCATGAGACTTAGCTTTTCCAAAGTCTATAACTGTTGAAATCCAGCAGGATGCTGCATCTAATTAATACAAATTTAATATGGCTTCTACTACTCTACCTTCATCTTACTGGCTGGGGGCTGGCATGGCACAGGTGCTAAGGTATACAGTTGATAGCCCAGAAGTCACAAGTTTAAGGCCATAGCCTTAGCACTCACAGTGCAGCCTGTCAGATTCTACTGAATCTGCAAATTCTGATACTTTGTCACAAGAACATGAGAAAAGAAAAGAAAGGACCTCATTGGCTGCATTGCAGTTATCATCACTTGTTTGTTTCCTGGACTGAGTTTCTCTTTATGACCATCCCTGAGAAAATATGACTAGAAAAAAGCAAACGTATAATGCAGTGATCTCTAACTGCCCTTCAGTAATCTGAATGCTGCTTGCCTTTTTCTACTTTTGAATAGGCTCTTGCGAATAGTAGCAGAAAATTGTCTTACTTTTAAAACTTATGAAACCTGTAGGTCTGAAAAGTTCAAGGCAAATGGTAAACACTAGGAAGTATTATTTATCACAATCTGACAAAAGCTTTAAAAGGGAGTGATGCAATAGAAAGTACATTGTGGTACCGCTGTTAATCAACCATTAGTCTTGCACCTGGATGATTTGAGAACTTGTTTGTGGTCTAGAACATTTGTTTTTTTGTCTGCTTTTTTTTCAAATTCTAATGGTCAGAACACAAAGCTATCCCAGCCCTTGGCAAGAATATTGGTTTGATTTATATGCTCTGGTGCTCAAATATACCAATGTAAACATTGACTATGACAAGTTAATACAAACATACTGAAGGTGTTTTCCCTGAAATATACTGTATGAATGTACTGGAGGAAATGGTGAGATGTATTTAAAACTAAAGGAAATTTAAACAAACATGATTGATTACTTTGTGCACCAGATCACTTCTCTCACAGAATATTTTGGAAGGGAGGAAATATAAAAGCATAGTTGTGATCCTGTAAGCAAAGCAAGAGCCAGTGTTCTATATAGGTAAAACATGTATATAAAGGGTCTTAATCTGCTTCTGGTATGCCGAATGAAATAGGATGATTTATGCTTACTGCTTTCTCTTACCCTACAGGAAGGGTTCCACAAGCTACATTGTATTCTGATAGAAATGTATGCCACTTATCAGAAGCTGTACTGTTTATCCTGTGAAGGTCACTAGCGTGCCAATTTAATGGAGTGAAAATGTCTGTATGATAGTGGTTTTTCAAAAAAAAAAACAACGAAAATTAGCTTCATTCTGCACATGCTAATCCAGACTGTTCTGGCTTAAGGCTGAATAAATCCTGAAGACTATATTTTGTTATTTTCGCAAACTGCCTCCTTTAATCGCAAGGGGATCTGTGAAGTGACTCGCTTCCCTTAACTGCAGGGAGCTTTGCAAGTTCTGGGTAGTTAGTAGCTGAGCAGGTTTATCCCGACCTGTTCAGTCTGTAGGGGCCCAGCTATGCAGTGGAATGAATAAGACGAGGGTACTTACAAAGTGTAGATTTATTTTCTTCTTAACAGCAATAACATGGTATAACGGGGTTTCCCACTCTAGACTTGGCCCAACCCTGGATCAAATTGAGCGTGGTTGCGATTTGATGGGATCGGCTCCTCGTAGCTTCTAACTGCGAGGCCTCAGAGGAGGAGAGCTCTGAGGGAGAGAGCTCCGGGGATGGGTTTTATAGTAGGGCGGTACGTACTTAGCCAATTAGGTACCGCGATCCGTTTCATTTCTTAATATGATGCGGGCAGGGGCCATGAGCAGACTTGATTGACATGGGCTATGAACAGGTTTGATTGACAGTTATTTTGAAATTTCTCATTTTCTGGCCAAAAAAAAGAGAAGATAACTGCACTGTAATTATCATTGCTTGTTTTGTTTCCTGGATTGAGTTTCTATGCATGACCATTCTCTTTATGATCTTCCCCCTCTCTATAGTTTTGGTGCCAGAGGCAGGGCTGCAAACCAGGCAGATACCTCCATCAACTTTGAAACAAAAGTCCAGAATCCTTTCCCTATAGCCCCCTCCAGGGGTTCTGGTCTCTGTGCCCTGGATTGTTAATGCATTTTTTTCATCCAATGACCATTCTATGAACAATAGAGAAATCTGCATCTTTTTAATTCAGAGGGCAATATTTTTGTTCCTTCTATGGTGAATTAGCTTAATTCACTATAGTACTGCCTTATAGGGCTGTGCAAAGCTTCGGACCATGATTTGGATTCGGAAAAGATTTGGACAATTTGGAGGCCAAATCAGCATGTCCAAATTGAATCGCTGGCTGCTTTAGGCTTTCTGAATTGATTCAGAGCTTCTGAATTGCTTCAGAAATGATTCAGAGATTCAGGGGGGATGTCTGTATGGGGAAACAGAAACTTAGAAGAGGGAATGGGGGCAGGGGGGAAAGACTGACATGTCTAGGTGGCCAGTGAGCATGATTTCTCTCTGGCTGCCTTTCCAATTACAGTGTCTGGGGGGAAGGACATAGAAACAGTATAAAATCCTCTGTGTGCATTAGGCTTGCTATGGATCTTGTAAGCTGGTTCTGTCTGAGAAACAGCATCAGAAAGGTATTGTGCACTGCCTGGCTTGCTTCATAGTAAGCAGTTGCTACTTGCCTGCTCCTTTTTGTTGTTATAAAGGATTGGGTAGGATTTAGCTTACCTTAGCTTAGTATATCTTAATACTATCCAATTCATTTCTTTCAATTTATATTTGCTCTTTTTTTTTTGCAAACTTGAAGGAAAGCTCCATATTTTCCCTGCCAGCATGATCCATTGCTCTACAGGGAGGCACACAGATTGCACACACACACTTATAATATACAGACATACAACAAGAAAAATCAGATATTCATAGGAGAAGAAGAGAGTCAGATTATATATTGTAGTTATTAGTTATTCATATTATTATAGTTAGTTTACAAAGAGACTAAAGACAACACCAAAGTCAGATTCCGATTGAGACTAACACAGAGCTCAGGGTTTTAGAAGAAGGAGATATATCATTTTAGGTACACTTTACAACACAAAAGAAGAACAAGAAATACAGTAGTAGAAGTCACACATTCACATTAATAGAACATCACAGAAGAAGGCACCATATATAGTTATTAATAATCAAAGCAGAGTCCAGTGCATGCACACAACACAGAGGGAATAAAACACACAACACAAAAGGAGTGACACATACACACACACCTTTTGAAGCACAGGAAAGATAAGGTCTTCTGGCAGGTGCTGGAAAGGCAGGTACCAGGTCTTCTAGCAGCGAAGAGAGAGGGGGTAGGGGAAGAGCTAGAGCTGCAAGTCCCCACACTCCGAAAAATAGATGGATTCTCTTCCCAAGCAGCCATGATGCTTCTGCTGCCAGTGGAAACAAGTTGCAGTGTCTGCAACTCACATCCCTGCATCTGCACCACCTCTACTCAGTCCAGAAATAGGCACCAGCGGAAGAATTACTGTCTTCTCCACCCTAATGTCATCTCTTAGCATGAACCTCCCTCCCACTGCCAGAGGAGGAGCTGGAGCTGGAACCAGGGGTGCTGAGAACCCTGGCTCAAGCAATTCTGGGGACTGAGGGGGAATCCACGTTTGTGCTCCACACCCTTCAAATTTCACATAGACCCAAGCATCCTCCAGAAAGCAGCACCTCAAAGGAGGTTGAGGTTGTGGAGGCAAGTGACTCAGTTGAGGCAGCTCCTCCTGGTATTGTGCCTCAGCCTGCTGAGGAGTGGGATAAGGCAGCATCCTCTCCCTCAACTCAAGCAGAGGAGTAGCATACTGTGGGAGCCAATTCACCAATTCAGCCAAATCAAAGCGGAAAACTGATTCAGAGCTCCGAATTAACCACTGGCATCCAAATAAGCCAAATCCAAACCCAAATCAAATAGTTTCCTATTTGCACAGGCCTACTGTCTTATTATAATTGGCCCAAAATGAAGACTTCTCTTTCCTTTGACATCATTTTCTACTGCCTGTTGGCTGAGCCAAGACTATCTTAAGGTGGTAGAAAAACCCAAAACTAAGGATTGCTTGATAGTCAGATAGTCAGACCACTCTAGTGTGTAACAAAAATTACGTGATCAAACTAGGAGGACTGGGAGGTATCAATATCTTAAGTGGTTAAGCATTGATACTACGCACACTCTGGTTAGTATCTCCTCAATCAGAGGGTAACTTTCTGGGTGAACTGGAAGTTGATAAAATATACAAAGAAAGTAGAAAATGGACTAAAATGGCAATTCACCAATATGCAACAGAAATGGATAATATCTAGCTGTCTCTGTATTAGTGTGCAGTTGTATGAATCAAGTAATGAATGTCCAAAGAGGCATGTTTTCAGGAGAGGTTGGGGGTTTGTGTACCCTGGCCTTCTAGCAATTGGATTGATCAGCCAACTGAAAGTAAATAATGTCTTTTTTTTTTCCTACTCACTGGCAAGCCTGCAGAAGTGGGACTGGAAGAAGGGTCCCTAGCAGTACCAATACTGCCATCCAGTAAATAAAGATTTGGACTGTCCACTTCAGTTATTGGCCCCAAAAGCAAAGTTTTTGTCTAGTTTAATATTCCAATTTAATGACAGGGTTTAAAAACTCTCACTCTTAGATACAAAGAGTAATGGCCCCTGAAATTATCACTATGTTGCAGGTGGTCATAATGATTAATGAAAAGAAGAGTTGTTATACATTAAGTGTAGCCTCTGTTTGTGGCTACTGAAGATGGGCAAAAAGAAATATAAAGAAAGAGAACACAAACACTGGGGTAGTGTCATCAGATCTGTGAACACAGTGTACTGCCAACAGACAAAAACTGGAACAAAGCCCTCGGATTACCTGAAAAACATAGCAGGCAGCCACGAAGCTTTGTTTAGATGTCATAGTTGTTTGCGTAAGTGTTCTGTTCTCTAACAGCCTCCCAAAACAGGCCAGCAGCTTCTTAAAAATGGTATGGAGTTTTGTTGCCTTGGCTTCAGTTCCATGAGACCCAAAACCAAGGCTTGTCTTCTGTGTCTCATTTCTAAAGTGAGGTCAGAATGCCATGAACTTTCTGGTGGGAGATGGCCTATGTTCAGTCTACTCCATAATTCAAGATATTCTCTATCTCTGCAAAACACATCTGTCTGTACTGGAATGTACAAGATACCTGGCTGAGATGTTTGAAATTTCAGATTAGTGTGGGCACCTAATTTTAAGGCATCTATTCTCCCCTAAAAGGATGCAGAGCCCTGAATTTGGTCAGAGTCCTTGATACACTGCCTAGAGAGAGTTAAATGACCCAGAAAGGCACTCCAAAAACTTATTTAATGAGTAGGGAGGTGCCTTGAGTTAGTCAAGTGGAAATGCTAAGTACAGGGATGGATCTGAAATCTTCCCTCTCTCTGTAGTTTTGGTGCCAGAAGAAGGGCTGCAGACACCAGGTAGACACCAGACAGATACCTCTACCAACTTTGAATAAAAAAATCCCACATCTTCTCCCTATCCCATCTCTAGGGGTTGGTCTCTGTTCCCAGGATTGTTAATGTATTTTTTTTAATCTAATGACAGTTCTATGAACAATAAAGAAAAAGTTTTGGGAGTAGAAATCAGAAATGCTGATCCTCAATCTCAATCTCACGCTAGTGAGTTCACTGTTGGTATCTTCATTCTAGCCCAATGAATTCTTCAGTCTTTATTGCATTGCTCCACACCTTCAGCAGGGGGCATAAGAGTGCCCCACCTGGAATAGCTAATAGACTGGTGGTTAGGCCACTCTCTAGGAAGATGGCAGATATGGATTTAATCCCTATTTAACTGAACAGAGAATTCAATCTGGTTCTGGTTCTGGGTGAGTTTGAAGCACTAGGAAATAATTTTAAAGATGGGAGTTCCCTTTTTCTTCCCACTGCTTGTTTAAAAAACAACCCAGAGCAAAACATATCCACCACCGCATTTTATAAGAAACCATGTCCTCTCTATGTGCTGTGAACTGCCTACTGGATCAGTCCCCTAAGGGACCTGCTTCTATTGCAGGTTACCTTTAATTAGGGTAATTGTATGTCCCAGATTTGGGGGGCTGGTCCTGGCCAGCCAGTGAAAATTAAAACAAGCATCCTGGGTGTGGAGACAGAGCAGGAGATGGGGAAATTTCCAATTATTATATCCACAGATAGTTGAAGTGGTTAAACTCACCAAAATATTTGGCTATTGAGTATCATTTTAGATTTACTACTATGTTATTAAGAAAAGTAACCTTAAGGTAGAAAGCAAAGAACTAGAGAATTTTAGGACATAGGGCAATGAGTAAAAATGGCCACACAATATTAATTGTTTTAAGAGAATAACTGTGTTCACTGAAAATAAATAGACCCTTTAAGTTACAGATTTTTTAATGGATTTTTCCATTACCTTATGCACTGTTATTGTTTGCTGTGCTGAGTTGCAACACAACTTCATAGGAAATGAACTTCAATAGAGTATCTCATTTTATCTTTTTTATCAGAGTCAGACTTGACCAAACTGAGTAAATATTTTCCTTGTGCTTTCAGCAGCACAGGTTGCATCTCTAAATAGTGAGGGACAAATTTCCAGGTTGTCATGTGATCAGGCAATTACTGTAAGCTGATGTTGGCAATAGAGAACTGGGTTTAACTGAGCCTTTATGGTGTCTATGATGCCTCACTTTGTAGATAAGTTAAAAATGATAAGTTTATTACACACAAAGCATCCTAAAAGGGATAATGGGCAATTTTTGTATTAATAAAATATTCAGAATAGTTTTAAACAGCTGTGTCCATTCTTTAAGCTTGTCTGTTTCATAAACATAGTGACCTTCATGATGCTAATACATTTTCATTTCAGGGTGTGACAGATTTGTCAGACAAGTGCAGACTCCCAGATCCATGACAGCCTGGCAGGTGGATTGCCTCTGTCTCAGGTCCCCAAGCCTTACAGGTTCTTGGGGGCCTGGAAGCCCCTGTCTGTGGACCTGCCAGGGCTACTGGTAGCTTGGGGAACATCAGAAACCTTTGAGAAAAAGGCAACATTAATTTAATACAATTGAGATTCGCAGTCTGCAGAACATTTGAACAGTCTTTTGTGATTGGTCATCTCTAGCCTCCATTTTGACAGTGATCTGCTGTCTCCTTTTCTCTCCTCTTTTGGTCCTACATTTCCTATTAAAAGTTAAATGGTTTAAGATTTTCCACTGATCTGGACTTGGTTACTTCACCAAGCACATGGATGAGGAAAGTTTTTAACCAACAAACTATTGATATTCTGAAAGCAATGATTTGGATTTTCAGGAATGGCTGAGGATCCCTAACCAAGTCAGCCACTTAAGTCATGCCTATATTGCTAATTAGAATCAATCTTACAGCCACCCTCAAACCCTTACAGAACAATAATCTACACTGAAACCCCTGAGCCTGAGCCTGAACCCTGGTGGCATCTAGACTGGCATACTTTCAGAGTCTGAGACTGAGCCGTCTCACCCATCTTTCCTTTCAGTGTTCTGGGAGCGCATCCAGATAATACAGGCCAAAAAACCAGAAAATCTACCAGGAGCAATCCATAACTTCCTGACTTTTTCTGTCCTGACTTTTTGCTATTTTGCACCAATGAAAACCAAGCACAGCAGGCCAGTCAAGTGATTTGCAGGTTGATTCTTGGAAGGATCCTGTTGGAGGAACAAGAAACACAAAGCACAATGGCTAGCAGGCCACAAGATGAGTTATGAAGGGGGAGGTCTGGGACTAGTTAAAGGTGATTCTAAGAGTTGCCCCTCAGTATCAGTGCAAATACACTTTTAGCTGCTTAAACCCCATGTCTTTCAGTGCCTGTCACCCTGGCTTGCTTCAGCATTTGTTAGCTTAACTTTTTTCTGAGGATCCTTCTTCAGGTGACTCCTGATGAGGAGTCAGAACACCTAGCTTAGAGCCAGTAAATCCAGAAGGAGGTTAAACTTCATGGGTGTGCAAAATGGGCTGCATTTAATTTGAATTTGGATTCAGCCCGAATCGGGAACAGTGATTCAATTTGTTCATTCAGATCAGTGTCTCTGATTTGATTCAGCTGAATTTGAATCTGAAAATTCAATGCTGCTTCGTAGAATCACCGATTTGGACATAGTCATAGCTTTAAATGTTTTTTCTACATACCTCAGGGGAGCAGGTGTGGCTCATGAACATTGCAATGGTGGGGCAGATGAAGCATCCCACAGGAGCATGGGGTGGAGAGCCCCACCTGATCTGCGGTGAACCCAGAAGTGGACTGTAAGTACTTCTGGTCCACTTCTGGATCCACTGGGGAGTGCGCTGGGGGCTCCCCCCTGTGCCTCCTAGCTCAGTGATTGGACACAGGGGGACCCCAGGTGCCCCCCCAGACCCAGGAGGCACTAGTTGCTGAGCCGGGGGGGCATGGGGAGGGGCCCCAGTTCACTTCCCGTCAGACCCGGAAGTGGACCAGAAGTGCTTCTGGTCTACTTCTGCGTCTTCTGCCAAGCGCACTGGGGAACCCCCCGCTCTCCCATGGGATGCTCCATCTGCCCAAGCATCACAGCATTCACAAGCCACCTGGTACCTCAAGGTATATAGAAAGAACATTTAAAACTATGTCTATACATGAATCTTGGAATCTTTCTGCATCTCTGAATCAATTTGTAGGGTTCCAGTTCAATTTGGGAAGATTAATTTGGGTGTCCTGATTCAATTCAGATTTGGAGATTTGGTCACCAAATCAGGCCAAATCAAGTCAGGGTCTTAGGGTGAAGATATTTGGATCTTGGGGAGCACTGGGTGTGCAGCTGAATAAAGTATTTTCCCTGTGTCTCAGCAAAAGCTGCTGATCACAAGGCTGGATGATATATTAAAAGTAACTAACTTTGCTAATCCTTAAGTAAACAGATTCCTAACAAAAGGATAGGGTGCAAAGTGCATGATGTGCTGTGTAAAAATAGGATACAGACCAATGGCTATCATTAGAGGACAAAGCAGAAGTACAGCCTTGGAGATGATGCTGAAGTCAGCAAGAAACCAGAAAGAACCAGCAAGAAACCACAACTGACCAGGAGAAGACAGAGGTCAAAGTCTGAGGCATGTGCTCTTAGCAAAGAGGCATGTAAATGAGTGAAATGCATAGGCAATACCATGTTAAGGAAGCAAACAGTAAAGAGAGGCAGAGCTTGAGATGGGAGGAGAAATGGGTAGAACCAAAGGAGGTGTATAGGCAGGGTGAAATGTTAATAAGTATAAACCAAGGTGTATAAATGTGGAAACAACTATTGTTTGGGGTGGCTCCCTAGTTTGTTGGTTTTTTGGGAGCTAGTCCAAAGCTGTCTCCATTATGAATAACGCTGTTTTGAGCAATGTGTGCTGGTGTTTGCTCCCTGCTTTCTCTGGCTAATGAGTTGCAGGATCCACGGGCAATTGGATCGTCAGCTCCCTAGTCGCTGGGCACCGCATGGAGTTGGAGTCTAACATCTTGGTGCTAGGGACCGAAGCTTCGCACAGCCCTATTAAACGTTTAAATGCTAGAGTTTTTTAAGGTTCTTAATCTAGGTCCTTCACATTATCATTTTATCATAACATCAATGCACAGTCCAGTGAGAACCTGTTCTTACAGCTGGATAGTTAATGTCACAAACCATTCTGAGGTCTCTCTAGGGTTACCTGATATAGCATCTGACCTTTTAGCTCTCATTATAAAGCACATCATTTCACCTGTGAAATGTTGATGCTCTTCCTCCTAGAAACATGTCAAAGACAAACTGAAGGCATTCTCTTTACCTTTCATCATAACGCTTTCTATTCATAAGCCAATTCAACTGAATCATTTATTCTCTTAAATACAATGTAGGAGTCTGATGCAAACAACATGGCTGTCAGTGAAGGTCAATTCCATTTCTTACATTTTGTCTGGGTCAAAACAATACATTTTCTGCATTTTAAAATTCCTTGCACTCAAGTCTGGATATGGTTCACTGAAATATCTATAATGAACATAAAGTCCTAAAGTCTTTCTTCCTATTGAAACGGTGTCTGAATGACCCCACTGAAATGAAGATTCACTTTGCTAGTCACATCCTCAACCCTAGAAAAATGGATTTTAATCTTTAGAGGCTATAGGCCATGAGGGCCCGATCTAGTGGGGTGCACTGGGACAGTCAGGCCCCCTTTCACTCCTGCTCAACTCAGTGGCTTTTCTATGGGCATGCCATTGAGAGAATCCAGCATACCAAGTGCACTGTGGATCTGGGTTGGGATTTGGAGTCCTATTTGAGGGGGAGGAGTGAGCTGGTAAGAGGGAGATCTGTGGAGGTAGATGGATTCAAAGGGGAATTCATCTCCACCAGTATACTTGGCCTGCTCCTGGGCTGTGGGGACTTGCTCAAGGCTCTGGAGCCTAGTCAATAAGTGAGAGGTGGGGAAAAAGGAATGGGATGCACCACTGGGGCCATTTGCAAAAACTGTCTGCACCAGTACCAGCAGGGAATGGGTTAGGCAGTGCAGAGCCCCCAGCTGACCTTCCTGGGGACTTTCCACTTTTGGAGAAGTTCCATACCTTCTGTAACCCAGACAGTACTCCAAGATGTACCCCCTATCCAATTGAAGTGATCAGAGCAGGTGCACAAGCTCTGTGGGAGGTGTAGAGACCCTCCTTCCCCTGTAGAGCAGAGCCAAACCACCAATGGGGACTTAACCATATCCCTTTCAATGAGAAAACAGTAGTAGGAACATAACATGTATAAACCAGGGGGTATAGGAAACACTGCAATGCCCCAAGGGAGCAAAATTCAATAAAGATTAGGCACTTGCAATCATACACATATTCATCCAGTTGACAAAAAGACAGATTTAACAAAATATAAAACACAAACAGCAGAATAAACAATACTGGGTGGTGAAATATAAAATGCACAAAATACAAAATGTCAAATAAGAAATATAGGGCCTTGGTACCTGGAGTGGAGAAAGAGGGAAAACACAATGACTCCTTTTCCACTGCAACAAGAATTTCTGCCTGTCACATCACTCACCCCAGCTGACACTTGAACTCAGATCTCCCACATGGTGGGCAGAAACTCTGCCACACAGCCACAAGTGCTGGTACTAACCTACATTGCTAGGAGTTTTGACTTTCCAGGAGCCCCTGCCTCACCTTGAGTTTCCCAGCCTCTTGCTGGAGCTGGGGACTCTCTCCCACTGGCTGCAGCCTTTCATAGGGGGAATCCTGAAGCCCAGCAGGGAGCCTCTCCTGCCAGCTGCACCCTGCACTGCTGAGGGGCCAACTGCTGCCTGCAGGTCCCACTCCTTCAGGTTCTTCTGATGCAACTGCTTCTGGCCCACTGGCTCAGCTCTTTGAAGCACCTTCCTCATGGTCCCTCACTCATCTCCCTGAGTCAGCTGCGCTGCCCCTTTTATCCCCCTCCAGGTGACCCAAGAGGCCAATCAGGGGACATGGAGGGTGAGTCTCTGGGGCCTGATTGGTGAGGAAAGGGAATCCAAAGACCTCCAATCATCTTTTGCATGTTCAAAACCTCTAGGCCAAATCATTACCAGCTAGCCCGTCACTTCCTGCGGGCTGGTGCTTTTCCACTTTTGGAGAAGTTCCATATCTTCTTTCCTGCCCTACTCCACATAGACCCTCCACTCCTGCTCTTCTCTTTTAAATTCTGCCCTAGAAATCTTGCTCCCATCAAAGGAGAATTAACCCATCAAAGGGTTTATTCTTTTGATGATACTTTACCTGTCCCTCACACAGACCCCCATTTCCCACCTCCCTTTGCTGCTAATACAGGTAAATATCTTCCTGGGCATGGGGTGAAGATCGTACACCATCCGCCAAGCTCTGTTGGTAACAGCTTCCTTTGAGGTAGAAAAGGGTTGCTACATGTAGAGTTTTTCTAGGTGTGCAACCAAACTTAATCCCTCTCCGCCTGCCTGAAGGGCAGTAGTGAAAGCCCTGGTTCACCTTTAAAGGCAGCAGCTTGAAATTTAATGCATCATGTCTTGCCATAACCCCCTTCACTACACTCTGGGAGAATATGCCTGCTGCAGTCCAGCACCTGGCAGATCTCACTCAGATGTGGAGATAAGTCAGTGAAGTGTGGGATGCTCTGTCAAGACATTCATTTTATGAATTTAAATAAGAGATGTCCTTTTAATTCTAATGTCCACAGGTCTAATGAAACAATAGCTTTGATATTGTTTGCCTAGTGTGGTGTGTTTATATGTTTAATATATAATGTAGCATATTAATGCACGTTCCAATAAAGTTATATTTGGCTTTGCTTTCAACTTCAATTGAATAATGTCGCCCTAGACCCCTAGCACAGGGGTTGTCAACCAAGGGTACATGTACCCCTAGGGGTACTTGGAAAGGTCCTTGGGGGTACATGCAAGTGGATGGGGACAGGGTGCCACCATCCACTACCCCATGCCACCACCTCCGAAGAGCAGGGCTGGGGGGAGGGGCCAAAGGCAATAGCAATGGGGGGGGAGGAGAAGGGGGAGGGGAGGAGCTCACTAGCAGTGGCTGCCACTGGCATCCACCAGTCCACGCCGCCGCCACTGCCTGCCGCCCCATACCACCACCACATACCACTTTCCCATGGCTGGTTGCATATGCAGCTCTGTGGGCTGCTGACAATTGGGACACAATTGTCGGGTGCAAGACCTGTCAGCAGCCCATGGAGCCGCATGTGTGACCAGCTATGGGAAACTGGGATGCAGCAGTGGTGCAGGATGGTGTGTGGTGGTGGCGCCACAGAGTAGTGGGTAGCACAGTGGCTGCCACGTGCCAGTCCCGCCCCTCCGCACTCCATGTCCAGCCTCCACCATCAAAAGGTTAGAAACCCCCTGCCCTAGCACATTAGTAAAGCTTCTAGTTTCTTTTTAACTGGTGAAATTATGCATCAGGATATCTGTGATGATACACCCTCCTTTTCAAACTCCTAGATCTGCCCATTCTTTGCATCATAAATTTTTATGTCTTATTTGAAAGGCAGTACCTTCTATAACTAAAAGTATTTTCTTGAACCCAAAGCAAGAGTTGTATTCCAAGAATGACCTTTCACATCATGGAGATACACTTAGGCATGGGAGAAGTCAATGCTGCCACTGTATGTACTTTACTTATTCTTGAGGCTTTATCTCAAGGACTGTCAAATGAGTATTTTTGAACAAATTTATTTTATATGAATATTTTCTTCACTAAACATATCTTTATCACATGTGCTTGGATATAGACAGTGAACTGTATATAAACTACATTTTTTTCCCTCTTAAACTGATGCTCATACAACTAAGTGACAATCCATCGGTTTCTTTGTGAACTGATTAGACCAAATTACCCTGCTTTCAAAATAAAATAGGCCTCCACTCTGTGCTTCAAGTTTATTGGACTTTATTTATTGCTGATATCTAGTTACCACAAATTATACAATCAAAATCTTTTTCATATTTGCTAGACACTTGCAACCTTTCTTCGGCAAGTTCTCCAAGAAAAGTATCTATGTGGTGTTTTTCAGCAGTGGCATTAGCTATGGTCTCCCAGCAGGTTACATTAGGAGGGAAGTAAGCAGATGCAACTCCACTTATAGCAGTTGATGTAGCTGTGAAGAAAAAAGTAGAATAATTACTACCCTGAAGCTTGTAGTCTAGGCACAGTAAATGAGTTTGGGTGATACTGTTATCCAACTGTATTCATCCTTATGGAGTAAAGTTCAAGGATATGTTTTCTACCTAAAATAAAGCTATTCTTCTTTTTTGGATCCTAAATGTTGTTCAGACTGATTTTATTTGTGTAACTGCCTTAGGGTATCGATCTCTTCTACTCAGAACAAAAGAAATTTCCACAGTCAACAGTGGATGCTGGAAAGATGGATTTTCAGTTAAGTTACTGAACTAGAGCTCAAAAGGCCTAGGTTTGATTCAGGTGGTCACATGTTGTGTGGTTTGACTCTTTTCTGAAATTAGAAATGTGCCTCATTTCTAATATGGGGATGATAACATCTTATTTCCTGAGCCAGTGACTGTCTTACACTATGTGCATGGGCCAGGAGCAGGCAATTATTTCAGGCAGAGGGCCACTTACCAAGTTTTGGCAAGCTGTCAAGGGCCCCATGGGTATCCCCACCCCTTAACAGATGCCCCACCCCCTGGTACTCATTTTATGACTGGAAGTTCCACCCCTTAGCCCCTGACCTTTGCCCCCAGAAGTACTCCTTTCAGCAAAGGTTTTTGCCATCTCAGAACCAAAAAAGTACCAAATTATATTCTAAAAAGTGAACATCTACAGCATTCATTAATTTGATTAAAAAAAATATTTTTGTCCTGATTTACATGTGTTGGTGCAATGCACATTGAGGTGATTGCACAATAGCTTAAAATAAAGTCTTACTCTTGTATATTGTGAGGGGGTGGGTATAGGTTTGTGAGAGGGCTGTGGGTGTGTATGTATGTCGGGTGAGGGAGCATGTGATAGTATGTGTGGATATGTGGGGTGTGGGTGAGTGTGTGGTTTGTAGGAGACTATGTGGGAGGAGGGTGGCTGCAGTGTGTGAGGAGATGTGGGTGTTGGGGCAGTGCAAGGGGGGCAGTGCAAGGGGGGAACTAGGGGGAACAGGTATGGTGAGGTGTGCATGTGGAACTTGCCCTACAAATACACACTCTCTCTCACACACACACACACACACACACACACACACACACACACACACACACACACATTCTCACTGCCCCTATTTACATATACCCCCACCCCCCATACTGGCATGGCCCCATGTTCCCAGTCCAGTGATACAGCCCGGAACCTTGTGGTGCTGAAGCAGGTTAGGGGCAGGAACCACGGAAATGGCTGGGGGTGGGTGGGGCTGGGTGCCTGCCTCCTGCTGCCAGTTCCCCCTGGGTCCTACTGCCCCTGGCTCCTGTCATCTTTGACAAATGGCCAGGAGCAAATAAATATTAATTTACTAAATTTTTAGGGGCCTCACAGGCCGGATAGATTGGCCTGGTGGGCTGGATCCAGCCCACGTGTCATATTTTGCCCACCCCTGGCATAGGCAGAGATTAATGTTATGTGTCCCCAAGTTCAGGGGCCATTAAGCACTGGTGCAGTATAAATGGTAATCACTCTTACTTTATTTATTCCATGCATTAATCAAAACATACTATATGCAGCAGTTACTACACATTTAGTTTAGTACTTCCTTATTGAAGTACTAATTAAATGCACAGTAACTATAGTTTGCATTAATGCACAGTAGTTACTGTGCAGTAGCTCTGGTGCAGCTTTTTGTTATGGTTACTGTGCAGTAGCTTAATAGTATGATTTTTGATGAACATGCTATTTTGCAATGTTATTAGGCTACCACACAGTAAGCATCTCATGTAGATGCACCCACTATTTCTAAACAAGCAGTAATTTAAACCAGTACAAATTACTACAGCAGGATAGCGGCTTATTAAATTATTTTTTGTATAAAAAAACCTGTTCAGAAGTGCTTACGATTGCAAACAGCTAGCCTGTTTCCTCCAACTAGCTGTGTTGTCCACGAAAACCCAGTAGAACTTCCACATTTCTCATATATCCTGCTTCTTCTTAGGAATCCAAAGTCATAATCCTTATATAGAAACATAGAAAGTAATTCAGTGATATAGGTTATACCACAGAATCAAGTTTATTGCAAGGAGAAGTAGTTCTTTGAATTTCAGTGAAAGTATGTGCTTATAAAGATGTTCATGATCATGTGATTGCAGAAATATGGTTTTAGTTTGTATATACATGCAGTTATATGTCATTTGTTATAATATGAATTGGAGAGAACCAAAAGAAAAAAAATGTTTAAAGAGATTTGTAATGCTGGTCTTGTCTATTTTTAAAGCAGTGATCTCCAACCTTTTTAAGTAGGAGATCATCTTAAGCAACCCCAAGATCTATCATTCACCATCACCACGCCTCTCCTTCTAACTCAGCAGGTAAGTCTGTGGGGAGGGAAAGGGGGAGCAGATCAAGGCAGAGGGAGAAAAAATTATTTGGGGGTGTGTCTTCCCAACAAGTAAGTCAAGTAAGTCCCACCCAGCCAAAGCCCTACTCAACTTACTCCTGCTCCTGCCTCTGCAACACTGTCCTTCACCACAGGAACCTCAATCTAGCTCCTGCCCCTTCTCTCCCCCATAGACTGATCTGCTGGGCTAGGACACATGCATACATGCACACAGGCACTCAGCTCCCCACCCCAGTCTCGGACTGACTCCAGGAGGCGCCAAGATCTACCGGTGGATCAAGATCCACTGGTTGGTGACCACTGATTTAAAGGGTCTTGTTGGCATATCTATATCAGTACAGCTAAACCAACAAACTTTCCTAACCTATGTGGGAAATCTATTTTATATTGGCAAAAGAGTTCTTTTCTCAGATGAGCAAATGGATTAACTGTATATAGACTCCAGGAGTAATTTATTAGTTTTTTTAATGCTAAAATATGCAAGCCATTTGAGGAGTGAGGATAAAAAAAAGTCAGCTCCACAGCTAATATGGCTATATCAAAATTTTGAATGTAGACCACTTCTGTGACAGATGAAGGGGAGAAGGAAATAATTAATTCTATGGTTATAGAATAACTATAAATTTGGGGAGGAAATATTAAGAATAGTTGATAGTGTGTGTATCCACTAGGATATAGAGTGAAAAAAGGTTAAACATCATGGCCACATCTAGACAAGTGAGCATGTGCCTGTTGTGGCATCTCAAAGAGTTTGAGAAGCTGTAAGAGCCACACTGAGAATGAAAAAATGTTTCCTGCACTGCATATTTGCAGCAGACTTTAAGACTAGGGACAGACATTACACACAGACTGGGTTAAATAATCAGAAATGGTTTAAACCAGGTTTAAACCTGTAACAAAACATATGTTCCATGCACATAAACCAGTTTCAAAATGGCTGAAACTGATTTAAGATAAACCTGGTCGAATGTAATATCACCCTTAACTGATTTGGGTCAAACCAGTTTATGCAATGTCTGTCCCAGACCCCTTCCTGGTTTAAGTTAAACCAGAGTCCCCCAGCATCCCAGATGCTTTGCAGCCCTAGGCTGGGCTCTGTACTCCAGAGAACAGGCTGGCCCCATTCTTCTTCTCCCTAGCCAGAGTTCTGGGGGAGACTGCAGGCACAGCATGGTCTTCCCTGGCTTCCCTTGCTGCTCACTGCTCAAGCAAGTATTCCTCCCCCGCTCCCAACTCCCACAGCACAGACCCCAGCCCCATGGATCCTAGGCATGTGGTATACTAGCTAATGCTGAGAGGTGTGTGTGTGTATGTGTGTCTCCAATTTCACTGGGACAGGACAAAGGCAGACAGAACAGTGTCCACCTAAGGCTTTTTGGAGCTAGTCAACAGGTCAGCTAGTAATGTCCCTCCATTCCTTCCTTGAAAAAAAACTGTTTAAAAAGAACTTGAACTAATAAGATCAACTTTTGTTTTGTTGATTGGCTGATAAACACTATCAGGCTTGCAGACAATATGAAAAAGCAGAGAGGGACATTGGAAAGCTGACTATCATCAACAGATGCATGCACTGCACCCCACCTCCAGCCCTTTGCCTCACAATGCTAGGCCAGGGCTGGGGTCTGGCAACACTCTCACCCCTTGAGCTGCAAGCAGGGAAAAGCCTGAGATGGGGCAGGCAGAGTGGGGGTTTAAATTTCTACCTAATCAGAGGTCCTGCTGAGGCCTGGCCATGCTTCCCCTCAACTTAGCAGTGTGGAAGGGAAGAGATTGCTGCTTTAGCACCCCCCCACACCTTGACTTCAAGCCTGAGCCACTGCAGGCATGTGCCTGCATTTCTTCAGTCCAGAGAGAATGTCTGTATGGTGGAAAGCTGGTTCAGCCTGGCCAGGTTAGACTAACCTGAAAAGATTGAATAAATTCAGGCTCAAACTTTTTGACTGTCTGTCCCTAGCCTAAATTTGATACCAGGAAATCCTGGTATCAAAAAAAAGTAACCATGCTGAAGCCTTGCCCTGCTCCTATTTACTCCAGCATGTCCTGGCCATAGAGACACTCTGGTCAGGTGCTAAAGTATCTCTCTGGAAGACCCAACCTCTAGTTGCCTCTAGGCATGCCCCAGGAGCGCAGCCTGTACCATCACTTTTTTTCAGCATGTTTTGGGGGTTTTTTTAATAAAGGGATTTCCTGATATCAAATTTAGAATTCGCTCTACAAATACACAGCACAGGGAACAGTTTTTCATTCCAAGTATGCCTCTTGTGGTGTCTCAAACTGCCTTGAGATGCCACAAAAGGCACATGCTCACTCATCTGGACAAGGTCCATGATTCCAATGATCTGACTCAAGCAGGGAGTATAGTGTTAAAATTAGAGCAAAAATAGGATGCTTGTCTCATTTTTTCTTATTTATACAGGCAGTCCTTGACTTACAACTGTTCAAGTTACAACAAACGTCACTTGCGACCTTTTTAAATTATGACAGTGTTTCAAGGTTCTGATAAAGTTTCAACTGTAGGACACTGGACATAGCTGTCTCCAGCTGGTAAATCTGTTGTAGTGGGATATGTGGGGTGGGGGGCAGATAAAAGCCCCCCACAGCGAGGGAGGGATTGCGGCTGGGGCAGAGGCTGGGACAGGGACTGCCCAGCAGGGGCAGGGGGCCATGAGGAGAAGGTGGGGCAGCTTCTGCCGCTGCACACCGCTGGTCCAGGAGGGCATGGGGTGGGGGTGCTCCCAGATCTCTGCAAGGTGGGCAGGGCCAGGGCTGCACCAAGCTGTGCTCCGGGCGGGCAGCAGAAGGGGCTATTCTCTGCTGCTGCTCGCCCAGCCAATTAGACGAAGATTAGATTGCACGTAAATTTCTGATCTGCTCACTCAGTTCTAGAATAAGTTCTAGAATAAGAATAGAAAGTTTAAACACACAAAGTGTCACACACACAGTGACTCTCAACCAGGGTGCTGTAGCATCCTGGCGTCCCTTCAGATCGTCTTGAACGGTGCCATGCAGTGTGAAAAGATAAACAGATAAGTGCAGGCTTGGGCTTGTCCTGCCTAACTGATCCCTAACCCCAACTGCCCAGCCCCTCTGCAAAGAGGTAGCACTATTATATATAAATTAGTTTTTGAAATTGGGTGCTACTCAGCTCACAAAATTTATGCTTTGCAGGGTGCCTATTCCAAAAAGGGTGAGAGCCACTGATCTAGTATGTTAAGGAATGAAGTCGCCATAATGCTGATAGTAACAGTATACATTACATGGTTGCACATTGGCTTGCAGTAGTAGACACAATCAATGCTGACACACACCATACCACCATTCGGAGGGGCCAAAGGAAGAGAGCACTTGTCTGGTACCTTGCAAGCTTTAGAATGAGAACATAATGCATATCAAATATTGGTATCAAATATTGGTAATGACAGCAGTTTCACAGAATTATGCAATGACTGGAAGAAATTGTAGGGGTACATATTGAAATTAGAATCAATCAAAGCCAAGAACTTCGTATTATTCCATGCTTTTGTTCAGTCTTGTTGTTTGAATCACAAAGGAGACACATTTTGGCAAGATAATTTTTTTGTCAAAAACCTGATTTTTCATTGAGAAACTGCTAACAGAAAATTCTGGACCAACCCCAGCTATATTTTTGTGTTTTAAAGTTTATAATGTTGCCTTTGGCTCAAGTTGTCATGTACATCCTGTGCACATAAATTTGATAGCTTCATATTTAAAATAATTCAAGTGGAATACAGTCTTATAGAAAACATGATAAGCTGCCCATACCCAATTCCAGAAACCTACTTATGAAACTAGTCTTATGTCTTACAACAAAAAGGGCCAGAAATATCTCTTTTTAAATTAAATCTGACTGATGCAAAACCCTAACACCCCCCCCCCCAAATATAACCATCACTTAAAGTCATAGTGCCAGTTTGGTGAAATCCTATCATTAATGCATGGGGGGGGGTGCACGCGCATATGTATGTTTACGCATTGGACCACTAAGCAACAGCTGAATTGGAATGATTTTCCTTATCTCTTCAGTGGTCGTGCTGCTATACAAACTGAGGCTTGATCCTTTTAACCACCTTGACTAATGGCACAGACCTATATGCAATCTCACAGTCCCAGATATTCAACAGTATGTTGGCACTGAATTTCCACTGATCCCTGTAGATTTCTCAGAGTGCTTGTTTCCCACAAGCATTTTGTACCAGCCAAGATGAGGAACAGGGGGGCTCAAGAAAGCTCAAGGGAGCTGGACTTGGGGCCTTGAGTCAAGTCCATCACTAATGAGGCCCAAAGGATTTCTCTGTGTGCTATAGCATGAACTCATTTAAGATAAAAATTAAGAGTATTTGCCATTGTATGTCCTCACCTTTTGCCTGAGTTTCTCGCAGGAGCTCAAGTACATGTTGCACTCTCAATGCAAGGGCATTAATTTTATTTCTGTCATGGTGATGTATTTTCTCAAAGCACTGGGAAAATGTCTACAGAAGGAGAAAAAGGAGGACAATTGGTAGGAAAGACTTCTGAACATCAGTAGAGAAAGCAAAAGCAAGAATTCTTTTCATTACCAGTATATTACATACAATAATGAACTTATGCTTAAAATGTGTGTCTGTATAAACCAATTTACATGTCTTGCCTCCCCTGTATGCAGAAACTGGGTTATTATACCTTGTGCATGATGGGATATTGATCTTTGTTGTAGTATATACAGTAAAATTGCATTATAACAAGCCCATCAGGGACCAGAAGAAAAGTTAGTTAAAAAAGGGAGTTTGTGATATTAATATTACTCAATTTACTGCCTCATAATCATGAAAAAACACTTCTGGCTGTTGGGATTTTTAAAAGTTAGAGGTTGTTATAAACAGGGTTTGTTATAATAAGATGGTACTCTATTTGTAAGTACTATGTTAAGGAACAGATCCAAAGCAATCATATTACCTCCATATATATTCTCTAGACTAGCGTGATGCTGGGAGATCTGCATGTGTTGTGAGTAGAAGGAATGGAAACCCTCCCCACAGAACAACAGCAGTTTTTTGTAGCCTACATGTTACCTCCCTGTGGAAAGAAGTGTCCCTAGGGTATGATCAAATGCACTTACATCTCTCTCTGCTCTTTCTCTATGTCTAATCCATGTTCCAAGTGGAATCTTACCATCCTGCCCCTCCATCTACTCCACATTTTTCACTGCCTTGAACGATCTCTGCATGATTTGACCCTAATAATGGAGCTAGCCTATAAAAAGATAAGGCATGATTTCCTGAGCAGACTCCAAGCAGTCACACAGCTGCAGAGCGTGTTGTACAGTTTTACAGATGGTATGTACTCTAGGACTTTGTGACTAAAGGCAACAGCTCTGCTGAGCTAGCAAGGATAGTCTTCATTTTACTCTAGCTAGAAGACAGTAGTTGGACTTATCTAACTGCTCTTTTTCCTATGTAGCCCTGTCCCAATGAAGTTAAAAATGGAAGGAGCTCTCTGATGCCATCTACTGATGATCTGGAAGAGAAGTAGCAAAAGACACATGCATGCACACAGGTGAACACAAAAGCACACCCCTCAGATCTAATGCTATCTAGTGTATAAAAGCAGGGGGGGGGGTTACCTTTAGCTGCTGAGTCAAATTGGCTAAATTAGCATTTTTGCAATCATCATGATCATCAGTGGCTTCTGTCTGAAGACAATCTAAAAAGAGAGAGGCCAGCATATCATATATTAATGCTTCTAAAAAACCCACAGCCCAGCTCTTTCTGCATATTGAAGAATCATAATAGAACATTTAAAGAAGATGACTGGGATGGTGGGTTTATAGTTCTGCTTGTTATATTTTTTATATGGGCAATCCTGGATGGCTTAGAGAGCCAATAGCAACTACTCACCAGAGTATAGCCTGGAAACATATTTGAAAGAAATAAGCCCTTTAATTGCAGGCTGGAGGATACATCTTTAAATGGCCATGTGAGAAGCTGAAGCTGCTTAAACTTGCACTGGAGACTAATTGTGTTCTCAGGTTTAAGTGTAGAGCTATAAATATCGCTTAGAATCACCTATACTCATCTTCAGACTAAGCAACATGAAACACTGTGGGTGCATCTACACAAGACATTTACTGTGCAGTAGACTAACTAGTTCTGCAATAAACATCTCATGTATAGATGTGTAACCCTATTAGGCCACAGAAAACTCCATAGCAGGGTAGTACTTGTAAATACAAGTACTATTCTGCTGTGAAGTTGTTTACTGTGCAGCAGCACAAGTGTAAAAGCTGATGCAGATGGCTGGAGCCAGCTCCCTGCTGGCAAGCCCCACATTGGAGCACTCTTGTGCCTGCTGGAAAGCCCCACATTGGAGCAGCCAGCCCCTCCACAGCACATTTTGCTGGTCAGAAGGATCCCCAGGCTGGTAGGCTGACCTCTCAGATCTCCTCCCAGCCAGGGTTGTTCTGACCTGGCTCAACATGCTGTGGTCTAATTACACATGTAGATGCGCCCTGCCAGTCATAAAGCAGAGACTGTTTGTTGACATGTTCTTGAGGAAAGGAAAGACGGAGAGCAGAAAAGTAGAGACCCTGGGCTTCAGAAAAGCAGACTTCAATTCACTGAGGGAATTCATGGGCAGGATCTCCTGGGAAGCCAGACTGAGGGGGAGAGGAGTCCAGGAGAGCTGGCTGTACTTCAAAGAAGCCTTACTGAGAGTGCAGGAACAAACCATCCCTATGCACAAGAAGACTAGCGAGTATGGCAGAA
Source organism: Caiman crocodilus (assembly GCA_030014935.1). NCBI lineage: Eukaryota > Metazoa > Chordata > Crocodylia > Alligatoridae > Caiman > Caiman crocodilus. Next base: position 48,946,528 of record JAGPOW010002742.1, read on the forward strand.
GACAAGCTTGGTTTAGAAGGGAACCCTTCAACAAACTAAATTACAAAAAGGAAGCTTATAAGAAGTGGAAACTTGGACAAATGTCTAGGGAAGACTATAAGAGCATTGCTCAGGCAAGCAGGGATGAAGTCAGGAAGGCCAAAGCACAACTGAAGTTACAGCTAGCAAGGGATGTGAAAGGTAACAAGAAGAGTTTCTACAAGTCTGCCAGTAGCAAGAGGAGAATCAGGGAAGGTGTGGGTCCCTTACTGAATGGAGAAGGGTGGGGGCAACCTTGTGAAAGAGGATGCAGAAAAGTTCGAAGTGCTGTCTTTGCCTCACTTTTCACAGGCAAGGTCAGTTCTCAGACTGCTGCACCAGGCAGCACAGTATGGGGAGGAGGTGAGCAGCACTTCGTGGTGAAAGAACAGATTAGGGACTACTTAGAAAAGCTGTGTACAAGTCCATTGGGCCAGATGGGATGCATCCAGGGGTGCTGAGGGAGTTGGCTGATGTGATCACAGAGCCACTGGCCATCATCTTCGAAAACTCATGGCAATCAAGAGAGGTCCTGGATGACTGGAAAAGGGCAAATATAGTGCCCATATTTAACAAAGGTAAGAAGGAGGATCCAGGGAACTACAGACCAGTCAGCCTCACCTCAGTCCCTGAGAAAATCATGAAGAAGATCCTCAAGCAATTCATTTCTAAGCACTTGGAGAAGAAAAAGGTGATTAGGAACAGTCAGCATGAATTTACCAAGGGCAAGTCATGCCTGACCATCCTGATTGCCTTCTAGGATGAGATGACTGACTCTGTGGATGTGGGGAGACTGATGGATGTGGTGTAATTTGATTTTAGCAAGGTATTTGATATGATCTCCTGCACCATTCTTGCAGGCAAGCTCAGGAACTATGGGCTGAATGAGTGGACTGTAAGGTGGATAGAAAACTGGCTGAAGCATCGGGCTCAGTGAGTAGTAATCAATGGCTTGATGTCTAGTGAGCAGCCAATAGCAAGTAGAGTGCCCCAGGGGTCAGTCCTGGGCCTAGTTTTGATCAGTGTCTTCATCAAAGATCTGGAAGATGGCATAGAGTGCACACTCATCAAGTTTACAGATAACAACAAGCTGGGGGGTGGGGAGTAGTAGATACACTGGAGGGTAGGGCTAGGATTCAGAGTGACCTAGACAAACTGGAGGATTGGACCAAAAGAAATCTTATGAGGTTCAACAAGGACAAGTGCAAAGTCCAGTACTTAAGACAGAGTAATCCCATGCACTTGTACAGGCTGGAAGCTGAGTGGCTGGACAGCAGCTCTGCAGAAAAGGACCTGGGAGTTACAATCTACAATAAGGTGAATATGAGCCAACAGTGTGCCTTTGTTGCCAAGAAGGCTACTGGCATCCTGGGCTGCATTGGTAGGTGTGTTGCCAGTAGGTAATGGGAAGTGATTATTCCTCTCTTTTTAGCACTGGTGAGGCCACATCTGGAGTACTGTGTTCAGTTTTGGGCCGTCCAGTACAGAAAGGATATGGACAAATTGGAGAGACTTCAGCAGAGGGCAACAAAAATGGTGAGGGGGCTGAAGGGCATGACTTATGAAAAAAGACTGAGGGAAGTGAGCTTATTTAGTCTAGAGAAGAGGCGGCTGAGAAGGGATTTAATAGCAGCCTTCAAATACCTGAAGGAGGGTTCAAAAGTGGATGGAGCTATACTGTTTTCAGTGGTGGCAGATGACAGAACAAGGAGCAATAGTCTCAAATTCAGCAAGGGAAGTTTGGGTTACATATTAGGAAGAATTTTCTCACATTTTTAGGAGGGTAATAAAACTCTGGAACAGATTATCCAGAGAAGTGGTGGAAGCTTCATCCTTGGAGGTTTTCAAAACCTGGCTAAACAAAGCTTTGGCTGGGATGATCTAGTTGGGGCTGATCCCGCTTTGAGCAGGGGGTTGGACTAGATGACCTCCGAAGGTCCCTTCCCACCCTACCTTCTTATGATTCTAAAAGGAAAGACTCTAAGTACCACTCCTGTGCACAGAGAAGACAGAAGAGAACATTCAATAATACCAAAAACCCAAACACCAATAGGGGCCACTGCCACAGCTTCAGACTCCTGAAGCCATGCTCATCAGCAAACCATGTTCCTTCTGCTTAAGACTCCTTCTCACCCCACAAATTTTCTCCTTCTGGCTTCCCATTGTACCAGCTTCAACAGGAGCAGTCGGAGGTGTGATTGGCAATGTGTTTCTGTGGCCTAGTGGTTAGACTACTTGGCTAGAAAGTTAAGAGATGTACCCTCAGATCCCTTCGAGGTGAGGGAGTATTTAGAAGTTTGGTTTCCCACTTGCTCAGCAAGCTTCTCAACCACCAGGTTCAAAGACAAAAAGGCTCTCATCCTGTTAAACCACAGATGGGAATAATTTTCTGTCAGTAACATTTCTAGGATAGATATGGAGATTAGGTAGGTGGAATCTACTCACAACAGAACATAAAGGGCTCATTCTGAGTCAAAAGAGTAAGATCTTGCAGAAGAAGTAAGATCAAAACAAATCCATGGAAGTATCTCCAAATGTCACCTGCAGGGCTAATGGCCAGGTAATGAGTACTGTAGATTGCCAAGTTTGGGTCAGAGGGGCACTCCCTCTAGGGCCTACTTTTGGTTTCACTGCTTCCCATGAAAAGAAATAAACAAAATCTGGTTCCTTAAAGTGCTTCTTTTCTTAAAGGTCACAAATATAAGATTATATAAAAGTTTAAAACAAGCAAGCATTATTGTCAGATTAATAATGACAGTAGCTAGCAGCTAGGCACACATTTTGACTGAATTGTTCCAAACACAGACTTTTATGGGTGTATTTGAACAGTCACTGTATAACACAAAAAATGAATAGTATAGTCAAAGTAAGCAATTTATGAAGACTCTCTAGGCTGAAAACCATGTGAACACAAGGGTTGGAAACCCCCAGCACACATGGCAGAGCATAGCGCATGAGGCCATTTTGCTCAGCATGCCATAGGCAGCTGCTGCCAGCCACAGGGCCTGGGCTGCTTGCAGCAGGTGGCCAGGAGCTACAAGCCCTGCTGCAAGCATCCTAGGCTTCATGACTGGCAGCAGCTGCCCAGAGTCTGGGCTGACTGCAGCTGGGAAGCTGCCAACAGCTGCACCAGTCTGCATAGCACCAGCCAGGCTCCATAGTGGCAGTGACTGCACGCATGCCTCGGAGTGCAGGGCAAGAAAGGGGCCAAGGCAGTGCAACCCTGGCTCCTCCCCTCCTGTCCACCCAGAGGCATATGTACAACTGCTGTCAGCAACAAGGTTCAGGCCTTTCACAGCTCCCCTGCAGTCTGCTCTTGGCATACCAAGTTGAGGGTTGGGGTGAATTTGGCACTCCAGCCAAAAATGTTGCCAACCCCTGGTCTAACAAGTGTAACTAAGAATGTTACTTTTCATATAAAAACAAATGACGTGGGTGCTCAAATAGCTGTTTTAGACACACCCGTATCAATTTAGGTGCCAAAATATGGCAATAGCTGCCTTCTACTAAGGGCCCCCAATTTTTTTTTAAATATATGCTTCCTTTAAGGTGATAGTAGTAAAAACTAGTCATAGCTTACCTGCACCAAGCCATAGTGCAATCATGAAAAACAACATACTCCAAGGGCCATGAGAGTGGCACTGCATTGCTGCTAGCGTAGTTAAGGGAGTAGTTTGACTTCTTTGCTTGTGAAGTGAAAAACTGAAATTCAGAAATTGGGGACAAGGCTACAGTTAAATTACTGGTTGTTTACATTGTGGTTTGTCCAAAGTTAACAAGGTAAAAAAAATCACAGAGTATGATCAAGTATACACATTACCTAAGCTGTTGGGAAACCACTTGAAACCCTGCCAGGAATATCCAGGCAAAATTTCTCAAGATGGTTGTGGGTAGGTAAATCTGCAGTGCCTGCTTGTTCTGCCAAAAGAATTGGCAAATCCTCAAACTAATTAACTGTTCTGCTTTAAATATCTTCATCATTTTTTATCATCTGCCAAACTACAAATGCTGCCTGCATTTTCATCTCTAAAAAGAAAAGGAACCAGAAAAATAATTGGTTCAGCAACAAGTGTTTTCACTTGCTTTAGAGCTACTGGATCAGCTTCACAGCAGAGATAACAGTAAAGGAAGGTAACTAGGTCAATTGATCAGTTGTGTTGAACACATCATCCAATGCAGTTAGCCCTGCAGGACTGGTTCACCACTGCCTGGTACCTTTTCTATCTGATTACACCAGGGCAAAGTAAATAAAATACTACATGTGGGGAAGTCGGTGTGCGGTGGGGGGGGAGATGGATGGGGTGCGAGGGGAGTAAGGAAGAGGAGGGAGGAGTGGTTCATCTCTTAAGCATGTTTTGCAGGTACCTAAATGGTTACATGAGGTCCAATCAAGTAGAGAATCTTTTGCTTTGTCTGTGAATAATACACAAAATTATCCCCAATTCTACTAATTTATTGCTAAGTATTTACCAAGCACTTCACACAGTTTTCAGCCTAGAACGTCTTCATAAATTGCTTACTTTGACTATGCTATTCATTTCTTATGTTTTACAATGATTGTACAGATACAATCCTGTTTCCTGACCTGGTTTTGTTTTAGGTTTTTTATCCACTCATTTGATACTGTAAATGACATGTTCTTTTCGCTAAGGTGTAGTCTTTAGCCTTCCCTTTTTTGCTGAATCTTACAATCCATTATACACAGTGACCCAGCTTAAACATGATGAATGAAGGGTAGCATCTAGTGGTTCGGGCATGCTCCTGAACCCACAAAGTGGGTCTTCCCACGAAGTCTCTCAATCCCTTCACTGGTGAGCTATTTGTATTTCACACATAGCCTCTCTTCCACCAGCCATTTTTTCAATGAAAAAAACTGTGACTGTGGTACTTAGTGCTAAACTTAACTCTGTTACTACATATTAGGTATGCAGAGGTATTCATGAAGTCCAACTTTTCCATAGCATCCCTACCATAATTCACATAAGCCTGCCATTGAGTGAGGACCTTTGGTTGGGCTATTTTCTCTAGCATAATTGCAAAAAACAGTGCTATGCACTGTACTGCTGACATATGAAAAAAAAGACTTGATTCCTCAAAGGCATGCATGAGGAATCATCAAAATTCAAGATACAACAAAATTCAGGAGCATTGGAGGCCTTGTACCTTCTTCCATCATCCACACGAAAAATTGGAGCAAGGGTTATGGCAGCCCAAATACGCTATCTCTTCCTCCCCCATCATTTCTTGGTGAAATTCCATTCCTTGGGGACACGAAAGCTCCTTCACATGCTTGAGAGTTATATTGAGAACAGGATCCCAATCCTAGAGCCTCAGGCCATATGTACCTACTAGCTATGGGGCCTGGCTGTAAAGTGAAAGGGCTCCAGAGATGAAATACAATAACTGAAGGGAGTTTATGAATTAGGAGCAAGTTGGACAAATGTAACAAAGCTGTCTTCTTGATTTCTGTATCTTTTATGGTCAACAACTGCAGTTGCTGCTGCTTCCGCTGCTGTTCCTGAAGTCTCAGGGGCACTATCTGAGACAGGAGTTCAGCAAGTGCCTGAAAGGAGGTGAGAAGAGAAAGAGGAACAAGGAGGAAATGATGACAGACCTGGCTGCTTCATCTAAGAAGAGAATGGTGGATGAAGGAGAGAAGCATGCTAGGATGGAGTTCCATCATGACTGCTGTGCTGACCTAGTCAAGAAGGGACTAACTCAGATCAGGCATGCATCTTCTAAAAACATTGGAATACCAAAGCCACAAGAGCAACCATGGGCATGGCATGGTAGACTATGGAGAGGAATGGGGCAAGAAAACAGTAATTTATCTCAGTCATCCTCAACTGGGAGATGAAGAAGGTCCTGGCAATATTGGCAATCCACCATTTTGTCCCCTTCAGTCTTCCTACCTTGGGTGCAGACTTTTCTATTCCATGACCAAGCACCACCTGATACATTCCTTTTGTATACCAGACACTTGCTTTTGCCACCCCTTCACATCCCCAAACTTTTCCTATATAGTTCTACCCATACTATGGTCAGATCCTACACTGATCACATGAGTACAGATTTGCCACCCTCCCACACAACTGGCACTAACTTTCAGCTAGCCATTTGACACACTTTACATCCCTAGGCTGGTGGACAGAGGCTACTGGGGGTTGCTAACTTCGAACTGCTACTTGCTTCTGATGCAATGGCAAGCACAGCATAGACCTTGCTGAAAGTCTCCCTGATCATTCTGAAACTCTGGCACTGCTGCTTATTATCCCAGATTCTCTGCAGCAGGGGTGCTCAACCCTGGCCCGTGGCCCCATGTGATCTGGTCCGCTGGACTTTCCACACATCCTCAAATTTGGTGGTGACACCACTCCCCCATAGGGAGTCCCAAACCCTGTATGCTAAAGGCAGTGCTCAACCCCAGCACACAGGGCAGCATGGGGCTCCAGAGACCCAATTCCAGCACCTGGGAGGCTAGGTGGGGGCAGGGGTGATGCTGGGCCCCTGAGGCCAAATCCCAATGCACTGGGATAGGAGCGGGGAGTGCCAACCCTTCCCAGGGATGAAACCCAGTGGAAGGTGATTGTGCCAGGCCTCCAAGGACCAAACCTGGCATGTGGCAACAGAAGGGAGAAACACCAGGCTCTGGGGCACCAATTCAGGTGTGCCAGGGTGGGCTGGGGCAATGCCAGGCTGCCAGGAACCAGTCCCAGCACAAGGGGGCAAGAGGATGTGGTGCTGTGCCCAAGGTGCAGTCAGCCACTCCATTTATCTGTTCTATGGAGCCAAAAGGTTGAACACCACTGTTCTTTGTTTCTGCTGCAACATCTACCTAGTTAAGCAGGTACCAGCAGAGTTAGGTTGCTTGTGGAAGGAAAGCACAAGAGATGAAGAGGGGTGGGGCTGAGGGTATGTGCATAGCATGCAGGAAAGTTAGGCACCTGAAGCGTGAAAAGTTAATGTAGTGAGGATGAGTGTAGAAGTCACGTCTTGCCCAAGTAAGGGACTTTTGGAGGTAGGGGAGACAGACACTGGTAAGTGCTTTTGGGGAAGTATGAGTAGGCTTTGAAGCAGAATATCAGATGTTTGGGCACATGTATGTCATGGAAGGGTAAAATAAGTGAGAACATGTACTCAGATTGGGGATAGCTTACCAAAAAATGCACACAAGCTCATCTTCAGAACTGTTTACTGAGCACAAGGAAAATTATCTGCAACATTAATAACTGCATGCCTACAGTACCTTTAACCCATGGGTCTCAGTCAATTTAACAGTCAAATCAAGCCTCACAACACACCAGTGAGGTAGGTAGATATTACTAGTATTGATGTTGTTATTATTAGCCCACTGTACATACAAGGAAACTAACACACATCTGACTCACAGAAGATCTCATAGTCTGGGGCTGTGAATCCATTCTGAATGCTAAGCACCAAACCAGTCAGATTTAAAGGAGGCATATTTAAAGGAGGTAACTAAACAGAAAGTACATGAAACATTCTTCTCACAGTTATTTATTCCCATCCCACACTTAATAATTTTGACAAGAAGTAACTGCTATTGTAAAGTACTTGTGTTCCATATACAGACAGGGAACCTGAGACTTAATCACAGTCTGGAACTGGACTGAAAACTCATTTGTCCTGCCTACCAAAACATTAATGGCAAATGTCCTTGTAAGCCCAGCAACTCATAGATACAATATGATTAAAGTACAATGGTTTCTATAGCCAGCAGTGGACATGAATGATGTAACTTCACACCACATCCAGACTTCAGGCCCAAAGTCCAGAGAACTTTTGATATAAGTCCAGAGAATGCTTTGCACGTATGCCTCTGGAGCCACAGCAAGATACGTCAACTGTCTGCCGCTGCATCCATTTTATCTATATTAAAACCTTAGACAGATGTGCAGGTGGAAGCTCTCCAGATGTCTTTCAAGTGTTCCAAATAGTGAGGGTACAGACATTTACAACCAAAGAAGAACTTCAAAAATGATCCTTGAGAAAACAGGCACATATTTGAAGTGCTTCCTAAAGCAACTCCAACCTCTAGTGGTCCACCAGCATCCCACAATGCTCTGCTCTCTACCCTTGCATTGGAGGAGGGGTGGGAGGACAGTGAGGCAGTCAGCCAACAAGCATGCTCCTATGCACCTCCCCCTTGCTAGAGAGAGACATGCTGCTGCATATTTTTGCAGTCATTTTGAAACACCCTGGTAGCAGGATCACATCTCTGCTCAGCACTGAAGCACACCAAATTTGAAGGGATTTGGACTATTTCAAATGTGTGTCTATCCATGCCCTAACTTAAAACAACTTTTCTTATTATTTCTGGTAGGATCCGTTGATGTCAGCCAGTCACAGCAATAGGTAAGCTTCCCAGTAAGACAGGGTCTTAGCATAGTTTTGAATCCACATTTAAAAGAAAAGGGGTTATTGTATTCAGAAGAACAAATGTATCATGAAGCAAATTACTAAATGCAACTTACATTACAAAGTAATATTTTCTCACAAACATGCTTACAATTCTTATCATGCAAAAATACAGAAGTAAAAGGACTTTCTTGGCTCAGGGTTTTTTATGTGAAACATAAACATAAAATCATCATAAATTCTTTTTTACATTAAATGGGCTTCTCTTGGCCAGAACAGTTGCTGCTATTTCCTCTATAGCAGCCTAAATTTATAATGATGAAATCATGTTACATTTCCAAGATCGCCAGTGTTTTCCTGTAACACTATCATAACCAATGCTTTCAGCTATACGGAGATCTTTCAGATTCTCCTCTGGAAGCTTCCTTCCTTTCCCAATGATGTTTCCGATATTTCCTTGATTCAATCCTCAGTGAAGAGAGTGGAAAGATCCTCACTGACTTCTTGACTGTTAGGTCATGTTGTGGAGCTCTTATCAAACAGGTAGGTGTAGAACTACAACTGTATTTCTATATTAGTTTGAGACAGAATTAATAGATACATTTCTTTGTTATCTGTAGCCTGACAGATAACACAAAAACTCATTGAACAGCAGCAGCATGTTTTTTTGGAACAGATTAGCAGCAAAGTATGATTTTTATTTGCTAACAAAAGAGACTGTAAAAATGGCCTTGTGGGTTTCTGTAATTCATTGGTAAGGAAACCATCTAAATAGAACCAGTAATGGTGGGGAAGTAGGTTACCATGAGCTGCACTGACAATTTAATATTGTGTGGCAGAAGGATCACCCTGGGTAGACGTGTTGCTCCTGGCAGCAGAGTGGAGGTAGAGGATTCTTGTGCCTTCCTGATTCTATGTACAGGGAAAAGAAAGGGGCATAGATAAGATGCCTCTCTACAACCCTAATTCCTAGGATGTTTTCAGCCCCTTGGAGCTATTTTCAGGTTGCATAAATTAACAAAGTCCTCAGGCTGGTCCAGTCCAGCACAGCAGGTGGCCTTTACAGAGCAGCATTAGACTCAATTACATTCTAACTTTGTGTATACCATCTGCCAGCCCTGAAGACTTATCCTGGCCCCTGACAATCAGTGTGTGTTCCTTTCCATCCTATGATAGAGGATCTGAAAGCCAAATTACAACCCAAAACATAATCCACAGTCTTCAAATTATGCTCTCAGTAACACAAGTATAAAACCATTAGACTTGAAAGGGCCTCAACAGATGAAAGTAGGAGTAACAGAGAAGTGTTGAGGTGTATACTGGAATGTAATTTGGCCTGAATAAAAGAATAAAGGTCTTTGGTTATAGGTTTCATAGATTTCATAGATTTCATAGACATTAGGGCTGGAAGGGACCTTGGAAGATCATTGAGTCCAGCCCCACACCTGAAGGGCAGGAAGTTAGCTGGGGTCATAGGATCCCAGCAAGATAAGCATCCAATTTACTCTTGAATGTGTTCAATGTAAGTGCTTGAACCACCTCAGATGGCAGGCTATTCCAGACCTTGGGGGCTCAGACAGTAAAAAAATTCTTCCTTATGTCCACCCTGAAATGGTCTTGCAGTACTTCATAACCATTTGACCTCGTCATCCCTTGGGGCACTCTGGTGAGCAAACATTCCCCCAGATACTGATGGTTACCCCTGATAAATGTATAGGTGGCCATCAGATCACCTCTGAGCCTGCACTTCTCCAGGCTAAAGAGCCTCATAGATCTCAGCCTCTCATCATCAGGTCTGTTTTCCTGACCTCTGATCATGTGCGTGGCTCTTCACTGGACTCTCTCAAGCTTCTCCACATCCTTTTTGAATTGTGGGGCCCAAAACTGGATGCAGTACTCCAGCTGCAGCCTCATCAAGACTGAGTACAGGGGGAGAAGACATCCTGGGATTTGTTTGAGAAGCATCAATGGATGCAAGCCAGTGTTTTGGTTGCTTTACTAGCCGCAGTATTGCATTGCAGGCTCATGTTCATCTTGTGGTCAATGATGACCCTCAAGTCTCTTTCTTCCATAGTACTAGCCAGCGTAGCACTGCTGAGCCTATAAGAGTGCTGCAGGTTTTTCCTCCCAAGGTAGAGAACCTTGCATTTTTCAGTGTTAAATATCATCATGTTTTCATCTACCCATTTGCTAAGCCTGTCCAGGTCAGCCTAGATCGCCCTCCTGTATTCAGGTATGGATGCTTCACCCCAAAGTTTGGTGTCATCAGTGAACTTGGCCAGTCCACTTCTGACTCCAATGTCCATATCATTAATGAAGATGTTGAACAATATGGATCCAAGGATACTAGTGATAATGCCTGAGATAGAAAGAAACCACCCTGAACCTGAGCAAAACTATTTGTATATTAGTGGCACCTAAGAACATTAGTCATGGATCAAGTTCCATTGCACTAAATGCTGTACAAATACAGAACAAAAAAAGATGGTCCCTGTCCCAACATGTGTGAAGCTAGCCATGACAAACAACAACTCTATTTGCAAACTGAGCAGTTCTGATATGGAAAGTTGGAATGAAAGTTGGAGCAGGGAGTTGGAATGAATACAGAACCTCACCAGGCCATTTTTGCCAATTGACTTCTTTAGGTGAAGCTACTCTCAAAGATATTTTTGACTAAAGGGCAACTCTCTTTGTGGAATGCAGGTATGCTCTGAGGCATCTTTCCTCTGGGGATCTGGGTTCAAAATCCTATTTTTAGCTACATAACCAACAAATTGTTATTTGAGACGCATCACACAAAAGATGAAGGAAATATCCATGACTTGACCAGCAGGAGATTTCTGTGTATTAAACTTGAGAGACACAAGAAGAAGACAAGCTTGAATAATATCTGTGCTTTTACTGCTTTGTGACTTTTTTTAAAATCTGTGATGATGGAGTCATTCACATGATTATGCTAACTGCTCCCCCCACAATTCAGGAAACTATGTAATTAAACAAAAGTTTGTGTGTGTGTAGTGTGGGAGAGGAGGGTGGAAAGAGGGAGATAAAATTTCTCCAGTACAGAAGGCCTGTTGATCTGTTAAACTGCAGGTGAATTTTGAGTATCATATATGGCTCACACTTTATCAGAAAAATTAATTTCACTCCTTATTGGTTATCATAATGTGAAAGTGGCACCAGAAAATCAAGACCCAGTCCCACTGAAATCAGTGACGACCCTAATTTCAATAGATTCCAAATTCTTTGAGTCGTTTGCAGATTTACTGTTTCCCTTTTCTGTTTAACTTTTTAAGACTTCACAGTATGTGGGTACACAAAACTGCATTTTTCCACAACTAACTATTGCCTGGATCATGACATATCTCTAAAATAAAAAGTAGCTGGTATTTTTTTTTTAACTTGGGCAGTGATGTGTGCCCTACTCAAGTCAGTTTGAAATCCCACCTGCAAAGAAGTATTTTCACAGATGTTAAATTTAAAAATCTAGGGTATGTTGTACTGCCATCTAGTGGCCTACTTAAGCATTTACCTTTCAATTAAAGAGATGTTGTCAAGGTTCATAGGACCAATGTTTTTCTCTATTGCCTTGTGAGTACTTGTGTGTGCAGATTTTGTTTCCAAATTGCCTCAGTGCCAATAACCAACACATTGAGTCTGACATTTCTAATAAGAAACCTGTGTGTGCATAAAAATAAAAAAGTACATTACAGTAAACAAAAATCAGTTTCATTTTCAGACAGGGTTGTTATAAACACCATTGAGAAAATTAAGATAGTCATAGTGAAAGATACCTTAACAGTATACCCTTAAAATCTATTAACTATGGAGTACTAATAGCACTTTGCTGTCTTGTGTTTGATAGCAGTGACATTGGCAGGTAGTATTAATTTTGGCCAGTACTAAAGTCAGTGGCAGTGTAATGTGCCACAGGTTGAGATGAGCCATTCAGTCTAAAATCTGATGAGCTGATACATGACTATATATAAAAAAGGCACCTATGAAAGTAACTAAAAACTTTTTTGCCTGAAGAGTATTATATAAAGTCTAATAAGTCTTTAAAGCATAGTTAATTAGAACACTATGGTAACAGCAGACACCCTCTAAAGAAGATTTAAACACTATGAACCTAGTAACATCCCCTGAAAGTGAGGATATGGTGCAGTTAGGCAATAGTGAACTCTTTCTGGGCAAAATGCCTTACTACTGTTTGTGAAACCAGCTCCAATAAGGAAACTATACCCCAGGACTCTCCACTGTGGAATCATGAATGTCAGCAGACTTACAACTCCATATGCAAAGTTGCAAGGAACAGCTTTTCCTTTGCATGTAAGACCACACTGCGATAGATTTGAGGCGTAAAGGTAGGTTGGTGTATCCTAGTGATATTTTGGCTTTATCAGGCCAACCAACAGAGCAGCAGTTAAAAAACAAAACATAATTTTTGGTGGCATATGGTGATATAAATGAATAATGCCTTTGATGCCTTTGATAATGAACCTCGATAAAACATTTAGGGTAAAAATCAATCCCATGAAAATAACCTTTTCCTTCTGTTCACTGAAAATCTGAAATTTTAAAGCTAGAAAATTGCTGTTGTATAAAAGTAGTCAATACTCATTTCTGGAAGCATCTTGACTAGTGCAATCTTCTTCCCTTCTGCATTGGAGGTAGAAGCATTACTGTCAATATGCAAGTTTTTTAGGTATCTCCCATGAAAATTCATTTCTTCCAAAGTGACCATAACAGGCAGTCTTCTGATAAATGGGCTTCTTTAAATCCAAATCCCTAGTGTTGAACAAAAAGAAAAGAAATGCTTTATTTTAAATGAGAATATTATATATTGTTTTTAAAAATACAATAACTGTATCTATTTCCTTTTTCAACCATATAGGCTGCTTGCAATCTTGTATTATATTGAAGTGAAAATGTACACATAACTTTCTCCCAAGGAATGACTATAAAAGCTATAAAAATTAGTCTGAAGTCTTTGATAACTAGAAACAAAGCCCAGTTAAATTAAAGGGAATTCTGAATTTAGACAAACAGAGACAAATTTCAATTAATTTATCTGGGGGGGAAAAAAAATCTCCATTTTTCAAGCAGCTCAAGTAAAACCAAGTTAACAGTACTGGAAAGTGTATCTAATTCAACTCCACATGCCACAGAACACTGTAACTTTATTTACCCCAGGAGAGGACCAAAATCTGAGAGGGTGACTACCAGCTAAGCACACATAATTCCAAAAGAAAGCTAGGCATACCAACTTACCCCTTAAAAGATGTAGCATACTGCTTAGTTCATAAATACGTATGATCTATACAAACTGCTAAAATAACTTTTTTATACTATGTGATTCAATTCTATAGTAGCCAAGTGGTTGAACAGGCTGATCTAGGATGTTCTTTCTATCTGGGAAGTCTATACACCTGTAAGGAGGACTTCCAGCATGTATTCACTTTGTTTTTCTCACATGCTCACCTTACAATGACTCCAGGTCGAAGATCAAAGTTCTTGTGAACAATACCTAACAACTCTCGCTCTGTTTTCTGGGAGGTTCCATAAGTGAACAATGAAATACAAAGTGGCTCAGCCACTCCAATGGCATAAGAAACCTTTGGCACAAAGAAAGAGTGGTAAGAAGCATGTGGCCAGCAGGATACATAATAGAACAAAACATTCTTATAAGGGATGGGTGAGTCGTCTCAGAAAAAAAAGGCTTTTCCTTCACTTCCTGCCCACTGCCAACTTTTGCTCAAATTGTAACAACACTCAGAGGTTCTAAATTCTTTGGAAACTTATTGTGTTTCCTAGGACCTTCTGTGTACCTTATTCACCAACAGGATTATCTCCAGTGATTATCTCATTGACATGGCCAGTCACACACTGGATCTAAATCTTCAGTCTGAATTAGTACAAAGTATACACAAGCACCATACTTCTTTCATGTTGCCTAGGCAGCACCGGAGTTTATCTGTCTGTCTATGCAACTATTTCCACTGTGATAGTACATGTCAAGATAACTTCCAATAAATAAGCATAAAAGGCTGGTGTTCTGAAAGCCTGGCAGAGAACAGATCTTCCTTTCTTCTTTCCTTTTAAATTCATCAAGCTTCCACCCTTCTAAATGCTTCTAATTTCTATCCATTCACACCACTTCAGATATTATCACAACTATGATAGCTAAGACATGCTGCTTGATCTCTTCTACATAAACACATTTTAAGGGAGAATTTTAAAGGAAAGGGTAAAAAGGAAAAATTTCTGTTAAAAAAAAATCAAATGTACTTGAACTAGAACACGACGACATAGACCAGCTTTCACCAATGATTTAGCCACCCAGCGAGCTGCATATGCTGCCGATCGGTCAACTTTTGTATAGTCCTTGCCTGAAAAGGCACCACCTCCATGAGCTCCCCATCCACCGTATGTGTCCACAATGATCTTTCGACCAGTAACGCCAGCATCACCCTAAGATATTAACACAAATGTCACTTCTTTAGCATTTATTAGCTAGTCTTCTCTTCTTTTTCCTTGTGGAAAAAGAATTTTACAAATTAAATTCTAAAGATGAATTTTCTCAGAAGAATAATTTTTTAAAAGTTCTTATGATGACAATAATTTCCTTGCAGAAAAGGAAACTGCCTGAGTCAAGTTTTTCCTGGGAAATGACAGTAGCAATGAAGTTATCTCACTGAATTAACATAGTGGGGTTTCTGTTGATATAACAAGAGGAAGATCAGGTTGTCATTTGCTCAGAGTTTATCTGATTATGCTGGCTACTTTGTAAATATATAGGAAAACATATTCCTTTTACCAGATTGATTTAAAACAAGGCACAACAAGTAGAAGCAACGTCGGGATATGAAGAGAACAGAGATGGAAACATAAAGGTAGAAATTAATTATGAACAAACCTAGTGGTTCTGAGTCATTTAAAGTTTATTATTATATAAGATAGGTGGCCAATCTGTGGCACACATGCGATTGGTGGCATGGGTAGCTTCTGTGTGTGGCACGCAGCAGATCAGGGAGGGTAGGGGAACATACTGGCAGATAGGTCAGAGAGGAGAAATCAGAGCAGCAGAACAGACAGGAAGCACAGGGTAAGGAACAGAAAGACTGAATTCTAGGTGGTGAGTACAGGGCAGGGAACAGGAAACAGGGTATGTCTACACATGCATTTACGCCGGCTTAAATTTACTGCATAGTAAGCAGAAATAGGCTGGCATCTACACATGCAGGCATTAAAGCACATTAATGCTGTATGTATAGTGACTTGGGACTAAAGTTGGAAATGCATGTATTTCATCTTTAATAAAATCTCCTTCCATCTGGAACTACTCTGTTAGACTCAGAATTAATTTATAATTTATATTTGTAGTGAATTCAGACCTTGCATTTACAGATCTACATTTTTGTTGCAACTGACTGTGTGATCACAAATGGAAGGTCTGAATTCAGTAAGTTGCAATGAGAATGATTAATATGTTTCATGAACTTCATTTACTTAATGGAAGGACCAAGTAAAAGAGAATGAGATGTGGATGTGAGCCACAATGCATTCAAACATGGATCACTTGTTAAAGTATCTAAACTAAAATACATACATTTATAAATTGTGTTAAAGGTCACTCTAA
This sequence comes from Caiman crocodilus, assembly GCA_030014935.1. Classification (NCBI taxonomy): domain Eukaryota; kingdom Metazoa; phylum Chordata; order Crocodylia; family Alligatoridae; genus Caiman; species Caiman crocodilus. The sequence goes on from JAGPOW010002742.1 coordinate 48,962,564, forward strand.
AACCAGTTTTAATGTGAATAAATCATCACTAGGTGCTGTTAAGATGATACTAAGAAGTAAGGAGTTTTTGGTGATATCAGTTACTGAACAAACTGTATAGTTGGGAAAGATGTTAGAAAACTTATTGGGCACAATAAGTTTCTTTTCTTCAGGTCTGGAAAAGAAGCAAGTGCAGCCTAATCTGCCAGAGCATGTGTTAGTGTGACTTCAGACCCCAGGAAATAAATACCCCTCACTCCTCCACACCTTTGCCTGGGGCTGCCCTCCCCTGCCCCTGCTGGCTCTGCAAGAATACTTTTCCCTGCTGAATGGTCTTGTTCTTTTCCATAATTAGGTTATTCATTCAACTAAATTTCTCTTGCTTTGAAATTATTTCTGATAACTTTTCTTTGCCCCAAGTTTAAAGTCCTCCCACATTCCCTCAAGTCCCTCTTTTACATAGAGAGTTAAACACAAGATCTTGCTTTATCTAGTATTAATTTAGGCTGCACTTGCTTCTGTCCCAGATTTGAAGAAGAGCACTTTGTGCCTGACAGTTTGTTAAACATCTCTCCTAACTATAGTGTTGGTCTAATAAAAGATATCACAAAAACCCTTTGCTTTGCATATTTCCTAGAACATCAAAGCTACAACCATATTCCAACTCAGACCTGTACTGTAATTCTTAACTTGCCAACGCCAAAATGAAAGTCATTAGCTTTGAAAACATGAAGTATCACTGAGGAAGGAGTGGAAATTGATTCAGATTCCCAAAAGGCCAGGCTTGTAATGCTAATTTTGTTGCCTTACCTTTTTGCTTTTTTGTTTTGTTTTGTTTGTGATGTTAGATCTATTTGAGACTGTTCAGAACATCATAAATACAGAAGAAAACAGCAATTTATAATGGTTGCCACAGTGGGCTTCATATATTTGTTTATAGGGCCAATTATTGCCAATGGGGATTATGCCAGGTAGGATGCTAATGGTGTATAGCTTCCTTTTGCTAATAATATTATCATTAACCAAATATTTCTAGTAAAAAATTCTTGTTTGGCAGAATGATGAGTTAATTTCAGCAACATGCTGTATACTCCTGATACTATCTGCAAATATCTATATTTCCTATTTCCATTTTTCCCATTTTTAATAGCACTGAACAAACATTGTCCCAGGTTTTCTGTGAAGGTTTGCTCAGTCTTTCTAAGAAATGCTTCTGTTCAACATTTGTATTTGCTACCTGAAAACTCCTGGAGCCAATACTATGATGCCAAGTTAATGGTCTTTTTAGGAGCTTCCTATTAAAAACATCTCCCTGGGACCAAAATAAAATTCAGGAATGTTCCTTTTAAGTGAAAGATAAAAATGCTACTGGCCTAATTAAAGAAAGAAGAATCAAATGGGAAAGTGGAACTAACTGTGAAATCAAAAGATATTTTAAAAATACATCTTTGACCAATGGTCTGTTCCTGCAGTCAATGAGGAATTTAGCCACTAGCTTCTATCATGATCAAGCCCTAAATCCTGACTTCTAGATCTCAGTCAGACAAAGCCCTCATTCCTTTTGTTCCCTAAGAGATGCCTGCCTTGGGTTGGATTTTTAGAGATGTTAAACACCTGCAGCTCTCATTGTCTTCTTACAGAACTGTGTGCTGCACAAATCTGAAATTCAGGCCTTCCAGCAAACAGCAGATAAACAATTGGACAACCCATTCAGTTTGATGGGTGTTTCTCTTGTGAGCATACTTGGTGCACTTTAATGTACATCAGCCTATCTTAATAAACATTAAGCATCACTTAAAAACCATGGACACCTATACACATGATGGACCTCTGCTCCAACATGTGCTAATTAGCACACGTCACAGCAGATTCAGTTAATCTAGTCTGCAGAAATTCTGCTGGAGTGTGCTAATTAACATGCTCCAGCAGCCTCTTCATCATGACTTGCAGCATTATTTTCTTCTGTTAGAAACATATGCTGGGCAAACTGGTGGAAGAATCAAGATATAAGAAATAACCACATACCTGTGGCCCCCCAATAACAAAACGTCCACTGGGCTGAAGGTGATAAATAGTTTTCTCATCCAAGTATTTGGCAGGAACTACAGCTGAAATCACACGGTCCTTCAGAGCTTTCCGCATAGTCTCCAGTGAAATGCCTTCATCGTGCTGCACAGAGATCACAATGGTGTGAACACGGACTGGGATCACGGCTCCTTTTTCCTGGACATACTGAACAGTGACCTGAAAGAGGAACGAGAGGGAAACAAGAAATGATTGTATGATGAATTGCCATTCTATACCAGATACTGGGTCTTAATACATAAGGAACAGGTAGCTGCTTACCTGGAGTTCGGGGGTCCTCCCAGGGCTACAGCAGGGGACAATACAGGCATGTGGAGCCTAGCCAGCAGCTAGAGCATGTCTCTGGCCAGCCAGACTCTGATTTTGGGTGGTTCGTGCTGCAGCCCTGTGCACTGTGCCACTTTGTGGGGGGCAGTTTTGGAGATCCCATTGTCAAAAAAAATGCTACACTGCAAATTAGCAACATGATGTACAATAGCACATGCGGCACATGTGGTTTGCAGTGCCATAGATGGGTTTGTGGCACTGCAAACCACACTTGTATGCTCCTGGGGATATGCCCATGTTGGTGACTCAGGTTCAAAAAGACTATGCACAAAAGGAGTATTTTACCCTTTTGCATCATTTACTCCTTAGCAAAACCCATTATTTAGATGGCAATTTTCAAAAGGAGTCTAAGTAGGCTCTTAGTACAATTGAAACTAAAATCCTTCAGCTCCTTTGAAAATTTCAATCCTAAAATGTACAGGCAAAAACAAAGCCTTAAGATTTCCTAACCCTAAACACCTAGGTCTTTGTACACCAGAGATAAATATTTCTCCACTGCTATGCAATACCTTGTCTCAGATATCTAGGTGCATGCAAACAGTTTTATGTTACACCCAAGAGATTATACCATGAGCAGAGGAACTATTTTATGTGCTACCAGAAAGATGAGATCATACAACAGGCTATGTTCTGTGAGTCGTAGGCAATTCACACAAAGCAGGGGTAGGCAATTATTTCGGGCAGAGGACCGCTTTTTGAGTTTTGTCAAGCCATTGAGGGCTGCATGACAGGCAGGGGCAGATAAATATTAGTTTTCTAAATTTTGGGGGGGCCCTCCTGGCTGGATAGAATGGTCTGGCAGGCTGCATCCGGCCCACAAGCCACATTTTGCCCGCCCCTGACATGAAGTGGCATTCTGAATAAAACAGACCATTAACAATCATTATTTGAGAAGGAGAGAAATTGTAAAAGATAATTGTACTCAGATAGATAAATTCATGGCTATTACCTGCCCACAAGTGATTAAGGCTTGAAAACATTCTTCTACAAGCTACTCCTGTATTCAGGAAAGAGAAAAACTGAAGCAAAGGCAATGCTTACCTGTGTTTTAGAGTCAGGTCTCAGCCAAGGGAGTTCACCACTGCGCCTCATCTCTGCTAACTTGGCATTCAGTTTGTGAGCAAGGATAATTGTTAGAGGCATACATTCTTCTGTCTCATCTGTTGCATAACCAAACATCAAACCCTATTATGGCAGAGGAGAATATATATTTCAGCCAGTGATTATAGTAGTACAATAGTGGCTGGAGACCACAAGATTCCACTGCATGCAAAAAGGAAACAGGGCATTTGATCAACCTTTTATTATCATTTGTGTTACAGACAAACCTTAGAAAGCTTCAACTAAATCAAGAACTCGTAAACACATCATTTGGAATAGTTTCTACCCTCAATGTTTTCAATTTCTGGCCAAACAGGTTTTAGTTTTTTGGCTAAAAAGTATTTGATAAAAAGCCAAAATCTTCTCCAAAAATTGCACTTTTTGTGAAAATTTCTTTTTTATCAAAAAACATTTTCAATGGAAAATTTTCAGTCAGCCCTAGGACTATCTCTGGTCAACGTGATTTATCTTAAGGTAAAAATAGAAATAAAATATTGAGGACTATTTAAGGGTCAATTCTGTTCCTTTCTCAGGCAGAATTCTTCTATGAGTAAGGTGTCTTGGTTAAGGTTAGAGAGATGGTTTGGAATGAACGTAATGAAGTTTTTTGTCTGAGCAGACCAGAGAAAGAATGCATAGTGACATTTCCTTGGTGTTATCACTCCTCCTCTAGGTATGGCTACATGAACAAGTTACTGCGAGATAAATTAAGGTTTGAATTCATAGTGTGTCTGTTATTTCATGGCAACATGCCTGTACTAGCCACACTCACAGCCATTTCATTACAGGTGATGTATGTAATTTGAGGAGTGCAGAGAAGAAGCAGTGTCCAGAGATCAAGGCAGCTTCCTAGGATTTCAAAGAACTTCAATCAATTCCTACTCTGGCACAGAACTGTGCAACTCTGGGCAAGTCACTTAGTCTCAGCACCTCAGGTCCCCATTTATGGGAATGTGGAAAATGATTCAGATGAGGAAACTGGCACTTCCCTACTTCATAGGATGTTGTGAAAATAAATACATTAAAGACTATTATATGCTTAGGAATGCTGTAGGAATGAAGGCTATAGAAGTGTTTAAGATATTTAGATACACTGGCATTTGGTAGAAAACTTGTGTACCTGTGGTGATAAAAATGAAATTGTTAATTTAACCCTCCTGGGGATTTTCAGTAATATTACATTGCTTCCAAGGTTCTATGAGAGCTCTATTTTATGATTCTCAACAACATTACCATAAACTAGATAGTACAGCTAATGGGAACAACTGTAAATGTTAACTACACAATCACACTTGCTCGGTATGAGTTTTTATACTAGTGCCGATGTCTTGGGGATACACTGTAATTATCTACATATGCTATTCAGCTCACAGAAGTACACTTGGACAGTCTTAATTATGTGGAACACCTACTATAATAAAACATGCCGCTGCCTCTGGGAAATAAATGAGAATTACAAATGTTCTGGCACAATTGAATTCAATTAACAAATGCTCCCATACTGCTTAAGCTCAGAACACCTTTCTGCAATGTAAAAATCTCATGAGGTATGGAAAAAGGTTGATTTCCCATATAACTGTATGTGTTTTATTTATTTGATCTTATGGGGCAAATCCTGATGCCCATATATCCATCTTATAAATCTACATCTACTCAAACAGAAATGTAAAGCATATCCAAAAATGCTAACTTTCCCAAGTGCTAAAATACTAATTATAGCTCCCCCAACTTCCCACACCAGCTAAGGGTTGACCCCTAGATCTGCAGGATGGACCAAATTTAACCGTGATATAGTGTTAAAGCTGGAGCACTTTTGATGCATTTGAATACTTCTCATCTCATTCACACATATTATTTAGAATGTAACAGCTGTTGCCCTTTTGAAATGCCCTTCTAAATGTACGTGTGTCCGTACCCAGAGATGAATTGGATTGTATGTACCCAAGGTAGCCAACCAAATGTATGTTCTGTCATATGTCAGGTTAGGATAAAATTGTGCAAATTCTCATGAACTGTGACCATACTGATTTTGATTTAGAAAATATTATAAAAATGTTATGAAGTAGAGTATTAGCAAATATTATACTCACTCTCTCTCCATAACGTTTTCAGAAGTTTTTTTTTCCCTTTATCAAAGGATAACATGGTAAGTGCAACTAACAGAGTTTTGCATTTATTAACACATCATTTATTGAACTGACATTTGCGATGGTTCTCCCCCCCATTGTTTTCTTTTTTTTAATGTGAATGACTTGTGATTACCTGATCTCCAGCACCAACATCTTCTTCATTCCTGTGTAGATGAACACCCTGGGCAATATCAGGTGACTGTTGTTCCAATGCCACCAGAACATTACAAGTTTTGTAGTCAAAGCCTATTTAGAAGATAATGCTATAGTGAAGTAGCTCTCCTGAACAGCTATGCAGAGCAACATGGAACCATAAACTAGACATCCCAGTACTAAGGAAAAATACCTTCAAAATTCATAATCGTCCTGATATTTGCTGCTTAAATTTTATGTCAGTGCTACATTTCAAATACAGCATTTTTATCTGCACACAGCATAACAGCAAAATTTCATCCTTCTAGCTCTTTGCCACAGGCTATAGCTGAAATGGTCATAGAAAATGATGCAAACATCATGAAAAATAAGAAATCAAAAGAAAGAAAATACAAGACCCCAGTTGTTATTACTCCAGCAAGCCAGAAAGGTTCTATTTCCAAGGTGGATATGCTCAAAGAACTATCACTAGGGATAATGGTATGAAATTAAGAACAAAGGATACTTTACCCTATCAAATGAGTTTCTTAGCAATGACACTTTTTAGGCAACAGTTTCCTCACAAGAAAAACAACAGATGTTCCATCACTTGAGACATTTGAAACTAAACAGGATAAAATGCTCAAGAACCATCCCAGGCAGAAGGTAAGGCAGGGCACCTTGGAGACTAACTGCTTCAAAGAAGCATGAGCTTTCATTTCTGTATTGACTGGAATACAGAAAAGATACTCTAGATGTTTTCTACCTTTGATTTATTTGATTTGGGAAATATCAATCCAGGTTTAGTGACAGAGGAATTAGGTTGCTGACGCTCTTCCCCTTGCTGTTAAATTTGTGGTCCTAAGAATAGCTAGCAATAAAGCAACTCCTAAAGAACAGTGCGATGGAATTACTGTTTTGTAGTAGTGATACTACAGTGATACTACTGAACCATAGGGCTGTGCGAAATTTCAGCAGGTTTCACCGTTTCGAAGCTGTTTCTATGTGTTTTGAGCTTGAAACAGTGAAATTGACATGAAACAAAAGCCTTTGAAACAGCTTTGAATGAAACAAGGACATTCAAAATGTTTCAAAAGTTTTGAAACGTTTCAAATTTCGAAGCTGGGCTTATTTGGCTTGAGCGCCGCTCCCAGACAGCAGCAACAGCCTCCTGTGATCTGGTGCAGATCCAGGGGCCACCCCTGCACCCCTGGGATGGCTGCGGGGCTCTGCTGGACTCCTCTGGGGGGGTGTAGCCTCACAATCTGCCTGCTGGATGACAGGAAGCTGCTTCTGCCTCCTCAAATGGGGGGCCCGCACATCCTGGAAGGAGACCCACAGAGCACCACAGCCCGCCTGGGGGTGCAGGCAGACCCCCGATCTGCCTGCCAGATCACAGGAGGCTGCTACTGCTACCCAGGACTGGTGCTGGGCACAGCTCACACCCCTTACCAGGAAGATTGGTGCTGCCACTGGCTCCAGGCTGCAGAACCAGCCACCAACCCCCTACCGACCCACCCAACCCCCCAGGAAGGTTGTGGGGGCTCTGCCAGACTCCTCTCACAGGTGTGGGCCTCTGATCTGCCTGCTGGATCACAGAAGTCTGCTGCTGCTGCCTGGGACTGGCACTAGGCACAACCCGCACCCAGCACTGGAAAGACTGGTGATGCTACTGGCCCTGGGTGACAGAATTAGCCTCCTGTGATCCAGCAGGCAGACTGGGGGCCCGCCTACACTCCAAGGAGGGCTGCAAGGCTCTGCTGGACTCCTCCCAGGGTTGCAGACCCTCAATCTGCCTGCCAGATCACAGGAAGCTGCTCCTGCTCCACGGCTCCTTCTTGTCAACACCTCGAGGTGCAGTTTCCCAGAACTGCTAAACCTATCTCCTTGAAACTTGGCAGGCTTCATGACCTCCAAAGGAGCTACCAGCTTTACAAATTTCATCCAAATCAGGCAAGAAATGACAAAGGTATAGGCAGTTTCATCCTTTCCCATTATAGCCTATGGGCAAAACATTGAAACAGCAGCGAAGCAGCTTCCACAAAACAAAATGGAACAGTGCTTTCGAAATGAAATGGAACTTGAAACAAAACACTGTCCCATTGAAATGTCGAAGCAGAACAGTGCTGTTTCGCACAGCCCTACTGAACAGCATTTGTTATCCATTGTACTTTCCTTGAAACAGCTGTTGTACTCTTGCAGCTGTGGACTTTGATATCCTGTTTTCCATACCTTCCTGGAAAACCTATGGGAATCAGTGGGAGTTCCCCACATGTAGGGAAAGCAGATTCAAGATCTGCTGTGCAAGCTGAAAAGCAGATTTTTGCCTTCAAAGGACAAACAAACAGGTCAACATAAGCCAAGGACTTAAAGAAGATTGTATCAGAATTTTCCATCTCCTTTCTCCAGGTATGCAGAAAGTAATTTGTTTTTCCTTCTTCTCCTCCTCTCACAGGATTTCAACTACTAAATTACTGACAGTTGCTTATCAACGTGAGGATCAAACAACTGTATTTCAAACATGCACAGTCTGTCATGTCTCCACCTGAGGAACACGGTACCCTCTTTGCTTTTACGGAGGCTACAATAGAAAAGGGATATTACAAGGGGAAAATCAGTATTTCCAGTTTTTGGTCTTTTTAGCTTTTCTCCTTTTGTTGTTTGTGTATGACAAGTTTTTTACAAGGTGCAGTGCATCTTTCTCCTACTTTTGAAGACTGGCACAAGAAAAGCAATTTCTAAGTTGCTGGACTTTGCAGCATATTCTTACAGCATTGTTGTTTAGGTTACAGTGGAAATAATGAACAGATGTGCTCTTACAACATTTTCCCAACGTACTCTCACTGGAAATATTGCAGTAACGATAGGAGCTCAGCCAAAAGGCAAACTTCATCATAACTGTAAAAGACTTGCAATGTACAAATTAACTGCTAAGTCTACAGCAATTGTGTACAGGAAGTTGAAACTTGTCTCAGATATAAAACATTCTGTTTTTTCATTGCTAATGCAATATACAATTCTATAAATCTGACTTGGATTGTAACTGCCTTAGAAAAGGGTCTTATCTTTTTGGTCTGGTTTTTTTTGTTGTTGTTGTTAAGCATCTGGTAGTAAGGACAGATGTGTTCCCGCAGTGAAAGTAAAAAGGGGCTGGGGTGGTGCAGGCACTAAGGCACATAGTTGACAGTCCATAGCAGAAGCACTCACAGCACAGCCCTGTCAGATTCCAACAAGTTTGAAAATTCTGCTAAAATACTTTGTCACAAGGACATGATAAAGGGAAGTAGAAATAAATAATAATAAAATAAAATGAATTACCCAAATCTCCTCTATTCATTCCATGTCACAAATATTTACTTGGCCACTAAGTAATATCCAAGTTTCAGTGAGTTTGAGAAATAGACTATGATTTGCAAATTAATAGTTAATCCTACATTGGCAACATGCTCCTATTCAAAATATATCCCAGCTCCCCTTTTTGCCATAAGTTTCAACCATGAAGTAAATAGTTTCTCCACTTCAGAAAATGATGGCTGTATGTTTCTCTCATGGTAGTACCAAAAGAAGATAAACAATTTCACTGGGCTTGCAAGAATATAAATATGCACAGGGAGATAGATCTATCTTGTAGTTACCTCCTATTCAGCATGTTATGTCACCCAGAAATCAAATTCTTGAGTTTTTCTACAAACCTTTAGCTGAATCATCATAGCCGATGCACCTAATTGCATCTCGCACTACTCGCTGATAATCCACTACAGCAAGAGACGTGATCTCCCCACACAGCAGCACCATTCCTGTCTTACATACTGTCTCTACAGACAAAAGAAAGATTAAAACAAAACAGAATTAGGATTGGCTGGATAACTCAATATGCTATTACAAATAATTCTGCTTCTAATAATACTGATCTGAACTGAAGAACCCTACTGAACACAACCAATGTAGGTATTTGTACTCAGGTCTCCATAGGGTTAGCAGTTTACATGTATGAATCCCTTTATCCTCACTACACCACTGTGAAGTAGGGAATCAATGGTATTTACAGACAGAGAAACTGAACCCCAGAGAGTTTCAGCCACCTACCTGATGTAACAATGTACAAATTAAACTAAGATTCCTGAGTCCTATTCCAGTGCTTTTACCACAACAGCATTCTCTTTGTTTAAGGGGTAAATTTAGGCCAAACAAACCCTACCAATGACCAACCAATTCACAAATGTACCTCCATTTGAAGAGTGAGTTACTGGGAACATCTATATGAGACATTTACTGCAAAATAAACTCACAGTAAACGTGTGTGGACCTATAAGGCCATACGAAACTAAACTCCACAGCAGGGTAGTATTTTTATTTACAAGTACTAGCCTGCTATAAGGATGCGCCACACTGGAGCACCCTTGTGCTCCAAGCAGCCCCTCCATAGCACATTGAGCCAGGTTCAAGCAGCCCGGGGCTGCAGGCTGACCCCACAAACTGCTGCAGTCCCAGGTACACTTTCAAACAGCATGCCTGGGAGCAACAAACTCTGAAGCAATAAGTGCCAGAGTTTATTGCTGCAAATTAAGTGCATGTGTAGATGTGCCCACTGAAACCAAAAGTTGTTTTTGCAGTGAATCAAAAGACCTATGAGACACCTCCATCTCAAGAAGAATCTTTATGCAATTAGGAATAAAACTGGAGCTAGCAATGAAAAATAAAATGTCTATATAAAGCTAAGGAACTGCACTTTTTTTAGAGGTAGCCAACGGTTCTTTGGCTGCTCTACTATATTAGAATTCTATTCTCTTTTCCTTAGGAATACTAATTATATTTATGATACCATTGGTTTGATTGATCTAGGCTCAGTCTTTACCGAAACCTGACCTGTTTCTGATCATTGAACACAATGTACTTTCAGTGCTTCTTTGAGAAACAAAGTAGCAACACTATATTATTGTTTGTTTTGAACTTTCTTGTTTTGCTATATATAGTTTCTAAACACTGTAATTAGAGTTAGGAATGAACTAGCATGTGATAACATCAAGCTCTTGTGTAAATATATTACAAAGGGGAAATAGCAGTTTGCAGTTGTACGCACTCATTTAAGTGGAAAAAAAGAAAATATATGTATCCTTACCACAAGCAACCTTGGCATTTGGATCTTCTTTGAGATGGGCATCTAGCACAGCATCACTGATCTGATCACAGATCTTATCTGGAAAGGAACAAAATTGTTTGTCTAAAAGTAGCTTGCTATAGAAAATGTCCCTGAACTAGAAGAAATTAGAGAGGCTGAATTTGCTCTTCTGCAAATGTGCATGGGTCCACTGTAATGCCTATGCTACAGCAGATTTTAAAAACTATTAAATGTTCTCTGGACAAAGATTCAGATTTACACTGGCTGTAGACAGATGAAACCACTATAGTGCTCTAAGAAGCTTGCATGAAACTTACCACTTATGAATATGTACCATCGCTGTTTTGTATGTTCACTCCTATTCTTCAGGAAATTAAGCTACATAGGAGCAGCTTACATTGGAATGAAACAACTCTCAGGCTAGAGACAGACATTACACATAAACTGGATTAAGTGATGAGAAACTGGTTTAAACCTGTGACAGAACATAAATTCAGTGAACATAAACCAGTTTCAAAATGGCTGAAATGGGTTTAAGATAAATCTGGTTGAATGTAGTCTCAGACTTAACTGATTTGAGTCAAACCAGTTTATGCAACATCTGTTGCAGACACCCTTCCTGGTGTCCCCCAGCATCCTAGGTGCTTTGCAGTCCTGCGATGGGCCAGGCTGGGCTGTCTACTCCAATGAACAGGGCTGGCCCTGCCCCTCTGCTCCCTAGCCAGAGCCTCAACCAAGACTTAAGGCACAGCAGGGTCTGCCTTGCTTCCCCCTACCCAAACCCCTCTGCTGCTTGCTGCTAAAGCAGACCCCCCCCCCCCGCACTCCCTTCCATCTTTCACAGCACAGACCTCAGCCCCACAAACCCTAGACATGTGGTATGCTAGCTAACGATGAAAGGTATTTGTGCGTGTGTGTCTCCAATGTCACTGGGACAGGCAAACAGAACAGTGTCCACTTAAGGTTTTTTGGAGCTAATCAACTGGTCAGCTGGTAATGTCCCTCCATTCCTTTCTTGGAAAAAGCTGTTTAAGAACAGGTTAAACCAATGAGAAAAGCATTTGTTTTGTTGATGGGCTGATAAACACTGTGTTATCAACTCCCTGCTGGTTCCCATGCTTGTCAGGTTTGCAGACAGTAAGAAGAAGCAGGGAGAGAGAGATTGAAAAGCTCAGTATCATGAACAGATGCATGAACTGCACACCCCCTACTTTGCCTCATAGTGCTAGCTGGAGGCTGGCAACATTCCCACCCCTTGAGCAGTGAGTGGGGAAAAGCCTGGGACAGTGCAGCCAAGGTGGGGCTTTATACTCCTCCCTAATCAGAGCGTCCTACCTAGGCCTCGACACAACACCCCCCCCAGTTCAGAACTATGGAAGGGAAGGGAGGGCTGCTCTAGTGCCCCCTGACTTCTAGCCTGAACCACTGCAAGCATGTGCCTGCCTTTCCTCACCCCAGAGGGAATGGCTGTACAAATGTAAACAGATTCAACCAACCAACCTGCAAAGATTTAATCACTTCAGGCTCAGGCTTTTTGAAAGTCTGTCCCTAGACTCAATTACCATAGTTTAGCTTTCACTTGCTGCAGGATACAGCAGATTCATGGAACTGTAGCAACTGAAGAGCCTAAAAGGGGGTGTGTTCCCTTCTTTTTCAACCAGTATAATTGCATTGTATATCCATACTAATCCAATACAACTTTAGCTGTTTGTTTTTCACTTATTTGCAAAAAATACCAAGGATATGCAACATTCCTTCCACTGATGAAACAATATTCAATCACTGAAGAGTTGGGGTCCTGGGAAACACAACTGAAGACAGCGCACAGCAAGAGCAAGTGCTGCTTGCAGAAAACCTACCTGCAAGAAATGGTGGGCATTATTATGTACCACAGGTATATAATCTGCAGGGCCCAGCCTGCAGAATGCTGAGCTGCTGATTGAGGAATTAGTAGTAGTTGGCCACTGCGACCAGGTGGCCAGGCCAAATGACCAGCAGGGGAAAGGCAAACCTGCATATAGGCCAGGGGCAGGCAAAATATGTCCCAGGGGCCAGATCTGGCCCTCTGGGCCCCTAAAAAATTTAGAAAATGAATAACTGCTCCTGGCTTCCTGTCAAAGCTGACAGAAGACAGGGGCAGTAGAACCCAGGGGAAGCCACTGGCAGGATCAAGCAGCTGCAGAAGCAAGGCCCAGGGCCCCACCCAACCCCCCTCCCAGTCACAAGCCTTGTGTGGAGTGAAGGGTTCTGGCCTGGGCCCCTAGGGATTCTTCTTCCTTCCTGTACCTGGAAATTCAGATAAGAAGGGGGAAGCGGGGGCAGGGGAGAACTGCAGGCAATCATCCCAGTCCTCAGGGTTGGGCTAAATCAGCTACTGCAGTCCTGGGGCTGAAGCTAGGAGCCATGCGGTACCAGAGTGGGTGGTGGGAGGGAGGTCAAGAGGAGCGGTGGGAGCCACAGACAAGAAAGCACTGAGAGCGGCAGCAGGCAGGGGGAAGGGGCAACACACGGGCATGTGGAGCACAGCAAAATCTGGGCAGGAGTGTGGGGTCCACACCGGTGTACCAGAGCCAGGGCCAGCAGGGGCCCAGAGTTGGGTGACAGAAGCACGGAGCCAGGCTAGCAGGGCTCTTTGGAACTGAGCCAGCTCTGCCCTCTCCCTGCTGGCAGAGCTCAGCCCAGCACCCCATGCTCCTGTCACCCTGCTCTGGGCCTTGCCCTGGCATATCACACTCCCTCCCAGCTGTTGTTGCACTCCTCATGCCTGCTCACTGCCACCCCTTCCCACCTGCTGCATCCATTTGCCTGAGGCTGCCATCACACCCCTCCACTCCACACTGATTGCTTTAGCACCGCATGGTTCCCAGATGCAGTGCCGAGCTGCAGGACACAGCAGGAGCTGGCATGGCCCCTGCGATTTTTAGCTGGTCCCATGCGGAGCCTGCTTGGCCACTCTGGCTCCTGAGGTCTTGGCTGTGCAGCTGGGACATGGTGGCAAAGTAGTAAGTGGGGGGGGAAGGAACAGGGAAGTGACAGAAGGGCAGTGGTGGCAAATGTGGGGGGCAACGCTGAAGAGTGGAAGCATAGGGCCACACCAGTGCCTTGTGGGCAGGAGCTGCAGGAGGACAGAGCTGGGGCTTGGAGGAGTGCTGGTGGGTGCACTGCCTGCTGCAGGAGGGCTGTGGGCAAATCCTCCCCCTCTCAACATGCCACAACCCTCCCCAGCCACCCTACCCCAACAAACCCCATACCCACTCACATCCCACATAGCCGCACACACACCCACATGCTTCTCTACCCCACATAAACGCTCCCCCCACACATGTAAAATATAATTTGGTATTTTTCTGGTTCCAAGATGGCAAACACCTGCTGAAAGGAGAATTTCTGGGTGGGGGGCAAGGGAAGGGACTTCTGGTGCAATCATCAGGGGTTTGGGGTGGGACTTCTGGTCCCAAGATGGTGACCAGGGGTTGGGCACCTGTCAGGGGGTGGGGCTACCTTTGCACCCCTTGATGGCTTGCCAGAACTTGGTAAGTGGCCTCCACCTGAAATAACTGCCCACCCCTGATACAGACTTTCCTCCAGGTAAACGGGTGACTTGGCTGTATGAATCCACCAGGAAAAGCCTGTGGAGAGTGAATGCACTTGGAGGAATGAAGATGTAATGAAGCACTGTTCATCTGTACCCAGGGGGGTTGAGGGTTTTGTAAAGGACTGTTTAGATCCCAGTGGAGTTTTATTTTTTGTTTGTAACAACCAGTGGACTGGAAGCACCTGCGAGGGGAGGTCAGGAGACTGCAGAGCAGAGTGCCCAGCACACAATTATTTTCTTGTTGCTTAGTCTTTCTTATTATGAGAGATGAGCACCTCAGTGGGTAGGGACCTGAGCTTGAGGACACCCTGCCAAGGGGGACTCCATGGCAGGGAAACCCATGCCAATGGAGAGACATTACCAGCCACCTGTTGATTAGCTCCAAAAAGCCCTAGGCCAACACTGTCATGTCTACCTTGTCCCCACAGCACAGACCACAGCTATCGTGTGAGGTGTCTGGAAGGTGTCTAAATAAGGCAAAGGGAATCCCTGCTTCAGCAGGCAGTGGTGAGGGAGGGGATGCAGGAGGAAATCAGGAAGATGCACTGTACCTGCAGTCTCTGCCAGAGCTGCAGCCAGGCAGAAGAAGGGAAGGGCCAGCCCAGCTCTCTGGAGCAGAGAGCCCTGACCATCCTACAGAGTATGCTGGGATGCTGGGAGACACTGATTTAACTTAAACCAGGAAGTGGTCTGGGACGGAGATTGCATAAACTGGTTTGAACCTAATCAGTTAAGTCTGATAACTGATTATTATCATTCAACCAGGTTTATCTCAAACCAATTTCAGTCATTTTCAAACTGGTTTATGTGCACTGAACATCTGTTCTGATACTGGTTTAACCCAGTTTCTGATCACTTAAATTGGTTTATGTGTAATGTTGTCCCTAGCTCTTGACTCTATGGCTTAACTGATTGACAACAGTCTCTGCTATAAACAGTGGTAGAAAATAAAAGAATCATTCAAGAAAAATGGAAATACCTGATTTGTAGAAAATAGCAAACTGTTATAGGTACTCTAGTTCTCTTTAAAGGATTTCAGTTATTAATAAATAATACGAAATATAATATTTAAAATGGTACATTTGATTTTCTTAGAAATCCATGATTAATACATTAATCCTGGGTAGTAATATCATCATGGACAGAGTTTCCTAAATGACTGTGATAATGTTAAAAATATTATAGTCTAAGAGTAAAGTAAACAAGGCATTTCCTTAATGAATCCATTCCCTTTCAGACAAAAATAGGTCCTGCTCTCATACAAAACTATACTCCTTTCTTTTCCTACAAAGTCTTTTTGCACAATATCTACTCATTTCATTGATACAAATGAGAATTTACTATCATCAACAGTGCTCCAGGACAAATATACAATAACTAAGAGAAAAGCAAGATCAGTTCTGTTATGCTTCATGCATCATTATCAAGTCTGTCATTGATTTTGGAGTACAGAGGGTTTATTATGATGCAAGAGGTTGTAGACAACACAGCTTGGTTTTCAGTTCCCAGATAGTTTGCAGTGCAGATAGCTGAAAGTCTCATTTACCCTGCAAATAAATAGGATATGTGAATAAATGTTTGAAAAAATAGCATTTGCAAGGATGAACCTGAGTACAACTATATTTCAATTACTATTTTCAATAATTTACTAAATGCAAAAAGATCAATAACAACAGGTAGCCCAATTGCTCATGTCATGTATAGTATTCATTACATAAGTGATACAGTTGCCCAATAAAGTTCACTAATCATAGTTTTCTGAGAAGCCTGACTATACATTCTGAATTTATGTATGTCTACATTATTTATTACATAAACTAATGCAGCTTGTCCCAGTGTGTTATGTTCCATTAGGTAGGGATTTCATATTACATACACATGAAAAGACTTCTCTTTACTTTAATAGATTTGGTTCAGAACTAAACACCATACTGAAAGTTTCTATTCATCCTTTTTGCAGTCCATTTGCAGTGTGCATATATATCATTTGCACACAGCCTATTAATAACACCTACTTTACAACCATGAAGTGCTTAGAAGACTTCAGTTCTATTTTCATTGGAAACTGAGGGGATGCCTCCCAGAGAAAATGTTGACTTTTTATCAAAGACAAGGGACATTTGAAACATATTTTTGTGGGGGGAGTTAATTTATATCAACTAAAAAAATACCAAAGGGTGTAAATATTCATCTAAAAGTGGTCAAACCCCAAGAATTTTCAATGTTTTTATTTAAAAAAATACCTTTCTGAGACAAGTACTTCCTAAGAAAATGTTCATGTTCTTGAAAACCCATTTTTCATTTAAAAACAGGTTCAATTTTTTGACCAGCCTTTCGCTACTAACGGAGGCTATACAAAGTATCACCACCCACATTTCCACTTTTAAATGATTCATAGGTATGTTCAATGAAATACTTGTGATAGTGAAACATAAAAATCGTCCTGTTCAAAGTGAAAGAGATGCTAACCCAGCCACACTGAATAGGTGTATAATGCTTTGCAATTATTCCCTCTCATTGTTGGATGCTTGATCTACTATAGTATTGAATACACTGTTATAAACTATATAGAGAAGCCAACTGATCAATAGAAGTTTGCTGTAGGAATTTGCATTTCTTGACCTTTTGTAATCTCTATTTATTATAATAAAACTAATGTTTTAGTTCTGCTTAACGTTTTGCTAATAATTATATTACTTTGGAATACTGAGGCCTCAATGAGTTCTTTGCCTCAGTATTACTAAACAAAGGGCAAAAAAAGTCTCACAGTGGGATCGTAGCGAGACAACAGCACGGCACCAGACTACCAAGCAGTGACTCTGAAATAGTGCAGAGTCACTGGGAAGGACGGATGCTTTTAAGTCGGCTGGCGCAGATGAGCTCCACCCGAGGGTACTGAAGGCACTGGCTGATGTCATTGCACGGCCACTGGCAAGAATATTTGGCCACTCATGGCACACAGGCCAGGCCCTGGAGGACTGGAAAAGGGCCAGTGTGGTCCCTATTTTCAAGAAGGGGAGGAGGGAGGATCCAAGCAACTACAGGCCAGTCAGTCTCACCTCCATCCTTGGTAAAGTCTTTGAAAAGATAATAAAGGCTCATATACGTGAGATCCCAGCAGGAAAAATTATGCTGAGGAGAAACCACCACAGGTTCGTAGCAGGTAGATCATGCCTGATTAATCTAGTCTCTTTTTATGACCAGGTTACAAAGCCTACTCCTAGACACAGGAGTAGGGAGAGATATTGTTTACTTACACTTCAGGAAGGCCTTCAATATGGTATCCCACCCCATATTGGTGAGCAAATTAAGAGGCTGTGACTTGGATGATTACACAGTCCGGTGGGTGGCAAATTGGCTAGAGGGCTATACCCAGAGAGTGGTAGTGGATGGGTCAGTATTGACCTAAAAGGATGTGGACAGTGGGGTCCCACAGGGCTCATCCTTGGACTGATATTCTTCGATGTCATCATCAGTGACTTGGACAAGGGAGTGAAATGTACTCTGTCCAAGTTTGCAGATGATACAAAGCTGTGGGGAGAATTGGACACACCAGAGGGCAGGGAACAACTACAGACAGACCTGGACAGGTTGGACAAATGGGCAGAAAACAATAGAATGCAATTTAACAAGGGTAAATGCAAAGTGCTGCACCTAGGGAGGAAAAATGTCCAGCACACCTACTGTCTAGGAAATGATCTACTCAGTAGCACTGAGGCAGAAAGGGATCTTGGAATCCTAGTGGAGGGTACTGGATGCATGACCATCAGAACCAAGGAGGTGATACTTCCACTCTATTGGGCACTGGTCAGACCGCAGTTGGAATACTGCATCCAGTTTTGGGTGTCACATTTCAAGGTGGATGTAGATAACCCAGAGAGGGTCCAGAGAAGGGCCACTCATATGGTTAAGGGCTTGCAGGCCAAGCCCTACGAGGAGAGACTAGGGCACCTGGACCTCTTCGGCCTCTGCAAGAGAAGGTTGAGAGGCGAACTTGTGGCTGCCTATAAATTGGGGGCGCAGAAGGGAATTGGTGAGGCTCTACTCACCAAGGCGCCCCTGGGGATTACAAGAAATAATGGCCATAAGATAGCAGAGAGCAGATTTAGACTGGACATTAGGAAGAATTTCTTCTCGGTTAGAGTGGCCAAAATCTGGAATGGTCTCCAAGGAAGGTGGTGCTCTCCCCTACCCTGGGGGTCTTCAAGAGAAGGTTAGATGGGCATCTGGCTGGGGTCATCTGAACCCAGCACTCTTTCCTGCCTATACAGTGGTCAGACTCGATGATTTATTGAGGTCCCTTCCGACCCTAACATCTATGAATCTATATCAGATACATTTAATGAGGGAAGGGTTTTGGCTTTAAGTCCTATGAGACAATGTGTCTCAGGGAAACACAATGCCTTTGAAAGCACAATGCACCATTATGCTGCACAGACACCAGTCAGGTCAGGTGGTGGAATGGAGCAGACCTAAATGGCTTGGGATTTGGGTATCCAAGAAATCTCCTCCATCTGTGCAGTTGTGTTTAGGAGATGTCCATGAATTGGTTCCCCATTTAAAAATAAGAGAGTTGCCTGAAAGCAATTAATCCAAAGGGCTCCTTAACCTCCAGGGCTCATATATGTTAACCTTCTGAGATGAAAAGCCCACCTTTATTCTCAGATGCTTCAAAGAGGGTAGGCTAATGAGGCAGGAAAAACAAGGAGACAGTGTGTTATATAATGTTGACTTGGCTAGCTTGTATAACGGCAGTTCATTAATTATTATCAGATCACTGCTATTTTTGTTGATTCTAGGCATTTTTTATTGTGTGCAATATGCAGTGTGTGATAGGTGAAGTTACATTTAAATACATAAATAAATAAAATGTACCCTATATTTCCTCTCCTTTGTAAATTTACATGAAAAGAGGGAAGCAGATCCTCAATGGTTGGAAAAGAAACAACACAAATTACAACAAAACAATCTGCCACAAGAACTGATCTTTGCTCTTTCAAGTGTTTTCAAGTGGGAATTATTATGCTATTGCATATAGGTGAAGAGTAATCATCAAGGTTAAACTGCTATGTTTGCAATATCAAATACAGAAAGAGTAAGCATGAAACAATTTCAAGTTGCCACACAGAGTAATACACAGTTTCATACAATTTTATTAAGAAATCTGGTGGAGCTGAGCCACTTTGGTGACACCATCTTTGATGAAGCTATGTTGATTTCCTCTGGGCATGATCTCCCCTGCAGGCCCCTCACAAATGTGATCCTTGATAAGTTTTTCAAGGATTTTCCCCAAGACCGATATAAGTAGGGTAAATCTCTACTTATTCACAGATTTAAATTTGTACAATACTCTGACTTGTTAGGCTTATGCTCACTAGAAGCTCAGGAAAGGTATCAGATTGCCCCTCCCAATTCTGCAAGTGTAAATCAAGAACAAGTCCACTAAAGAGAATGGAGTCTCATCAACATAAGGGTATATCTCATGGCATAATACAGCTATACAGAGGTGTATTATACCTGCTGTGCCCTTGGCCCGGCTGTACGAGCGATGGTGGTCCACAGGCCAGGTGCCCAGAGACTGGAAACTAGCTAATGTGGTCCCCATTTATAAGAAAGGGAGAAAGGAGGACCCAGGAAACTATAGGCCCATAAGCCTCACATCAGTCTTGGGGAAAATC
>JAGPOW010002742.1:48982808-49005141 GCA_030014935.1 Caiman crocodilus
CAGAGGAAATCAACATAGCTTCATCAAATGTGGGTCCAGCCAGACCAACCTGATGTCCTTTTATGACTAGGTAACTAAATCCCTGGATGATGGTGTCACTGTGGACGTAGTCTTTCTGGACTTTAAGAAGGCCTTTGACGCTGTCTTTCACCCCCTCATCAATAAATTGAGCAACTGTGGCATTGATGCCTACACAATTGGATGGGTCAGAAATTGGCTGATGGGGTGCACCCAGAGAGTGGTGGTGGATGGGTCATGCTTGACCTGGCAGGATGTGACTAGTGGGGTCTCCCAGGGCTCGGTCCTGGGGCCTACACTGTTCAACATCTTCATCAGCAACTTGGATGAGGAGGTAGAAAACACATTGTCCTGATGACACCAAGATGTGGGGAGAGGTAAAGGGAGACAGAGGCTGCAATTAGATTTAAACAGACTACAGAAGTGGAGAGATGGTAATAGGATGGGCTTCAATGTGGATAAGTGCAGGGTGCTGCACTTGGGGAGAAGGAATCCACAGCACACATACAAGCTGGGGAGCTCCCCCCTTGGGACCACAGAGGCGGAAAGGGATCTTGAAGTCATTATAGACTCCAAGATGAACATGAGCTGCCAATGCCAGACCGCAGCCAGCAAAGCCAACCACACTTTGTCGTGCATCCAAAGATGCATCTCAAGCTGGTCCAGATAGATGATACTCCCCTTCCATACCACATTGGTCCAGCCTCAGTTGGTGTACTGCATCCAGTTCTGGGCACCACACTCTAAGAAGGATGTGGCCTGCCTTGGGAGGGTTCAGAGGAGGGCCACCCGCTTGGTTGGAGGGGAACAGGGCAGGCCCTATGAGGAGAGGCTGAGGGACCTGAACCTGTTCAGCCTCAGTAAGCCAAGGCTAAGGTGGGATTTGGTGGCTGCCTACAAACTCATTAGGGGAGATCAGCAGCAAATAGGAAGGGTCCTATTCCCCCCCAGCAGTGCCTGGGGTGATGAGGAACAATGGCCAGAAGCTGCTGGAGAATAGGTTCAGATTAGACATTAGGAGGCACTATTTCACTGTTAGGATGGCTAGGATCTGGAACCAACTTCCTAGGGAAGTGGTCCTCACTCCTACCTTGGGTAAATTAAAAAAGAGGTGGATAAACACCTGTCTGGGGTCATGTGATCCCAGCATGTGCTCCAGCTAGTAGCGGGGGGGTCAGACTAGATGATCTATTTAGGTCCCTTCTGACCCCTAACTACTATGAAACTAGTTCCTGAGTTAGCTCTGAAGGAAACAGATTGGCCTCAGAAGCAGCACAGCTGTTTTTGTATTGCTGAGAAGTAGGTTCATTAGTTCTGAAGGTGTGTTGCATCAATCTATGTTGCTTCTGATACCCAAGTTAACTTGGGTATTTCTGCATGCCACTGCATTATGTCATATGGATATAACCAACATAGGCACAGAATCAAAGTTGCAAATCTGAGTGCATCAAAACCATAGCAAATGTTGGCATAAATGCTTGGGAACCAAAATGCAGCCTTTTCAGAGTTGGACAATGTGATTTTATTTATTTATTACATAGTGAGCTTTGCTACACTACTTGACTCTTGACTCTAATGTTGCTTGAATGACTGGGGTCATCTAGATCTTGGAGTTTTAGTTTGTCCCATCTCTATAATCGCATAACTCATTCCTCATCTTCCCTAATCACAAAATGAAATGTGTTCATATGTAATATGCATTTGCCTGTTTTAGTGCTTTGTAACAGTTTCCTAAGTATCCCTGCTTGCCCCTGTCTTCTGTTATGAAGTGCTCTCACTTGCTGTTTGGACAAGTCCAGCTTGCAACAGTTAGCAGTGCTGCACAGTGCAGGGAATTTTATCATACATATTACTTTGCAGTAATACAGTATATTTTACCATCCCCAATCACTTTATACTATACAGCCATTTAGCCAAAATGCATACAGTCAGTAAAACGTCTTTATTTTCTAAATGTAATACTCAGCAAATAATCCTGCCACAAATTCATTCTTATATGTCCCAAGTCTCTTGCAATGGATATGATTAATAGTACTCCACTGTGATGTTCAGACTAAAAACCCCTTACAATAATGTTACAGACCTGAAGGCAGGCAGGTCTGTCGGCTTTGCAGAACTCACATGTCTGCAGTAGTGTGATTGGCCTGAACAATCACACTGGGTAGCAAACTGGCTCAAGGGTCCCACACAGAGAGTGGTGGTGGATGGGTTAGTGTCAACCTGGAAACATCTGTGCAGTGGAGTCCCTCAGGGCTCAGTTCTGGGGCCAATACTGTTCAACATCTTCATCAGTGATCTGTATGAGGGGGTAGGAAGCACCCTGTCCAAATTTGCAGATGACACAAAAATATGTGGTGAAGCTAATACCCTGAAGAAGAGGAACCAGATCCAGGCTGAGCTAGACAGGGTGGGAAAGTGGGCAGAGAGCAACAGGATGCACTTCAATAAGGACAAGTGCAAGGTGCTGCATCTAGGGAGACAGAACTGCCATCATACCTATGGGTGGCCTTCTCAGCACCACTGAGGCCAAAAGACATCTTGGAGTCACTGTTGACTCCAGGATGAACATGAGTCATCAATGTGATGAAGTAGTCAGCAGAGCCAATGGCACCTTGTCATGCTTCACAAACAGGTCCAGGGAGGTGATTTTCCCTCGCTATGCAGTACTGGTCAGGCCGCAGCTGGAGTACTGTGTCCAGTTTTGGATGCCGCATTTCAAGCGGGATGCAGACAACCTGGAGAGGGTCCAAAGAAGAGCTACATGTCTGATTAGAGGCCTGCAGGGAAGGCCCTATGAGGAAAGTCTAGGGGACCTTAACCTCTTCAGCCTCTCCAAGAGAAGGATGAGAGGGGACCTCGTGGCAGTGTACAAATTCATAAGGGGAGAGCAACGTGAAGTAGAAGATGATCTGTTTATCAGGGCACCCCCTGGAACAACAAGGAACAATGGCCATAAGCTACTGGAGGTTTAGACTGGACATTAAAAAAAAGTTCTTCACGGTCACCATTGCCAGGATCTGGAATGGGCTTCCAAGGGAAGTGGTGCTCGCCCCATCCTTGGGGTCTTCAAGAGGAGACTGGTCAGGCATCTGGCTGTGTTCACATGACCACAGGTTTGGTGACCCTTTTCTTGTCTGCCAGGGGTGGGAGGTTAGACTAGATGGTCCATTGAGGTCCCTTCCAACTCTATGAATCTATGAATCAAGCTCATGAGATGGAGACTTAAACTTTCTTTATATGTCCAGCTAAGGAATGCACAAGGTAACACAGTACTAGCACTGCAACTCTTGTATCTTTCCATCCCCAAGTCTGGCATAAAAGCAGAGCTAGAAGAGAGGTATAGATAGAGTGTAGCAGCATCCAAAGTAGCTACCAACTGCTTCTGATAGCTAGACTAGGAAGCCCCACAATAGGGGAGCCACAAAAGATAACTTAAAAGCATGCTTTCCTTTTCAGTCTGTGTCCTGGTTTGAGAAGATTTTTTTTCCAAAATCATGTCAGGAAGGGAACAAGCACTGCCATTTCTAACCACTTGGAGAAGAAAATGGTGATTAGGAACAGTCAGCATTGATTCACCAAGGGCAAGTCACACTTAATCACCTGGTTGCCTGCTGTGATGAAATGACTGCCTGTGCAGGGAGACCAATGGATGTGATATACCTTGACTTTAACAAGGCTTATCATACTGCTTCCCATAACAGTCTCATAAGCAAGCTAAGGAAGTACAGGTTGGATAAATGGACTGTAAAGTAGATAGAAAACTGGCTAAATCATCAGGCTCAGAGGCTAGTAGTCAATGGCTTGATGTCTAGTAAGCAGCCAGTATCAAGTGGAGTGCCCCAGGGGTCAGCCCTGAGGCCAATTTTGTTCAATATCTTCATCAATGACCTGGAAGATGGAATAGAGTGCACCCTCAGCAAGTTTGCAGATAACACCAAGCTGGGAGGAGTAGTAGATATGCTGGAGGATAGGGCTAGAATTCAGAGATCTAGAAAAATTGAAGGACTGGACCAAAAGAAATCTCAGGACATTCAATAAGAACAAGTGCAAAGTCCTGCAGTTAGGATGAAACAATCCCGTGCACCAGTAAAGGTTGAGGACTGACTGGCTGAGCAGCAACTCTGCAGAAAAGCACTGGGGGGTTACAATGGACAGTAAGCTGAATATGAACCAACAGTGTGCCTTTGTTGCCAAGAAGGCTAATGGCATACTGGGCTGCATTAGTAGAAGCGTTGCCAGCAGATGGACAGAAGCGATTCTTCCATTCTATTCAGCACTAGGGAGGCCACAACTGGAGTATTGTGCCTAGTTTTGGGTCCCCCACTATAGAAAGGGTGTGGACAAATTGGATAGAGTCCAACAGAGGGCAAAAAAATTGGTTAGGGGGTTGGGACACATGACTTCTGAGGAAAGGCTGAGGGAACTGGGCTTACTTAGTCTGGACAAGAGAAGATTGAGGCGGGATTTAATAGCAGCCTTCAACTACCTGAAAGGCGGGTTCCAAAGAGAATGGAGCTAGAATGTTCTTGGTGGCAGAGATGACAGAACAAAGAACAATGGTTTTAAGTTGCAGCAAGGGAAGCTTAGTTTAGATATTAGGAAAAACTTTCTCACTAGACGGGTAGTAAACCTCTCTGGAACAGGTTAGCCAGAAAGGTTGTGAAGTCTTCATTCTTGGCAGTTTTTAAAACCCAGCTAGACAAAGCTTTGGCTGGGATGATCTAGTTGGGGGTGGTCTTGGTTTGAGCAAGGGGTTTAACTAGATGACTGCCTGACGTCCCTTCCAACCTTAATTTTCTATCATTTTAATACTGTGTCTACAAAAATGGATTAAATTCATGGCTTATGACAGTTTCCAAAAAGTCCTAGTAAGTTTCCCCTTTTTCTCTCTTTTTATTCTATTAACAATAGACGTAGGGCCAGTAAGGACCTAGTCAGGGAACTTCTGGAGAGACTGGACATATTTAAATCAGCTGGTCCAGACCATCTTCACCCCAGAGAGCTGAGGGAAATAGCAAAGGTCATTGCAGGACCCCTGGCATGGCTTTACAAGCACTCGTGGTGTTCTGGCGTGGTACCAGAGGACTGGAAAAGGGCCAATTTGGTTCCCATTTTCAAAAAAGGGAGGAAGGAGGACCCAGGAAATTATAAGCCAGTCAGTTTTACCTAAATCCTAGGTAAGCTTTTTGAATTATCCTGGTGCATGTCTGCAACCAACATTGGTTCATTAGACACAAATTCTGTCAGCCCTACGAGGTGTCCTTCTATGACCAGGTCACAAAATCCTTAGACGAAGGTGTAGCGGTGAATGTAGTCTTTCTGGACTTCAGGAAGGCCTTCGACGTGGTCTCTCACCCCATTCTCATTAAAAAACGAGAAGACTATGGTGTCAACACCTACACAGTCAAATGGGTCACTAACTGGCTGGAGGGCCACACCCAGAGAATGGTAGTGGACAGGTCTTATTCAACCTGAAGAGATGGGGGCAGTAGGGTTCCTCAGGGCTCAGTCCTCGGACCTGCACTGTTCAACATCTTCATCAGTGACTTGGATGAGGGGGTAACAAGCACCCTGTTCAAATTCACAGACAACACAAAGATGTAGGAAGAAGTGGGCACACTAGAAGGGAGGAATAGGCTGCAACTGGATCTAGACAGGCTACAGGGGTTGGCAAATGAGAACAGGATGGGTTTCAACACTGACAAGTGCAAGGTACTGTCCCTGGGGGGGGAAGAACCAGCAGCATACCTACAGGCTGGGGAACTCCCTTCTCATCAGTACAGAGGCAGAAAATGATCTTGGAGTCATTGATGCCAAAATGAACATGGGCCGACAGTGTGGGGAAGCAGTCAGGAAGGCCAACCATACCTTGTCATTCATCCACAGATGCATCTCAAGCAGGTCCAAGGAGGTGATCCTCCCCCTCTATGCAACACTAGTCAAGCCACAGTTGGAGTATTGCATCCAGTTCTGGGCGCCACACTTCAGGAGAGATGTGGACAACATGGAGAGGGACCAAAGGAGGGCCACTCACATGATCAGGGGGCAGCAGGGCAGTTCCTACGAGGAGAGGCTAAGGAACCTGAACCTGTTCAGCCTCCACAAGAGAAGGCTGAGGGGGGATCTAGTGGCCGTTTACAAACTAGTCAGGTGGGACCAGCAGGCATTGGGGGAGTCCCTGTTCCCCCGAGCACTACCAAGAGTGACTAGAAATAATGGTAACAAGCTGGCAGAGGGTAGATTCAGGCTAGACATCAGGAGGCACTACTTCACTGTCAGGGCGGCTAAGATCTGAAACCAACTTCCAAGAGAAGTGGTGCTGGCTCCTACGTGGGGGGTCTTTAAGAGGAGGCTGGATGAACACCTTGCCAGGGTTGTTTGACCCCAGTACTCTTTCCTGCCATCACAGGTGGTCGGACTTGATGATCTGCTCGGGTCCCTTCTGACCCTACAAACTATGAAACTATGAAACAATACATTCCATATCTATTTTCAAATGCATCTTCACTTTTTCAGAGATCTGGCAATCTCTTCTAGGCTAGATAATATCCACAAATTTTGTAAAGGTTTTCCACAGCCAGAGTACAAACCAGTTACCCCAGGATGCCCTTAAATACATGGGATTTTAAACAGCCAAACAGACGTGCAAGGAGAAGACCACACCTGAAACAACCAAGGGTACAAGTAGCTTTAATACTAATAATACTTACAAAGAAGTGGGTGTGTCTACATGTGCTATTAATGCAACACAGTAAACTCCAGCACCGTTCATGCCAAAGTTTATTGCTTCTGGGCACCAATGCACCTGGGAGTGCAGCACATTGAACCGAGTCAGAAAAGCCCCAACTGGCAAGGAGTTTTTAGAGATCAGCCTGACAGCCCGGGGCTGCTGTGACTGGGTCCAATATGCTGCAGAGAAGCTGGCTGGGACATCCCCTCCTGGTGGCCCAGAGTGGAACTTGGGGGCTAATTCTATTTTTGCAGGTGAGCAAAGGAACTAGGGTTCATGTAATGTGAGGTCAAAGAAAGAGACAGAATAAAAGGGAAAATATGGACATGGAAGCAAGCTAAAGGAAGTAGTAAAATTGAGGGGAGATTTATCTGAACCAAATCTTCACAGGTTCTGATGCTTATCCATTCTTGACCCATTAAAACCAAATGAATATAAATATGTGACATATCTATGAGAACGTCACTTCCAATTACGAAGAATCTTGCAGAATGTGATAGGGCTCTAGTCACAACGATAATCCATTGCTCTAGTCTCTGAGTATGCATTGGGTGGAACCCATCATTCAGGGGCCAGGGGTAAATATCAGTGTTTCTCAGACTTGTTACTTCAAGCATGGACACTTGGAAAAGATCCTTAAGTGGTATAACTTAATATATCTCCATTGATATGAAGAGAGATACCAATTTGCCTCTGGTAAGGATTTCATCTAATGTATCCAGTTAACATTCAAACATTAAATAGACAAAAGCAAAGCTGGATTTGGTTTTGACACTGACCTTCCTCTTCTTCTGAAGTCATTCCACCCTTTGATTATTTACTTTTACAAGTGTGCACACTGACCTGGGAAGCCTTGTCATGGCAAAAAGGAGGAGGATGCCAAATGGTTTTCTAAAATAAATACACTTTTCAGGACATCAAACAGCCTATTGTCCCTTGCCCTCATTTGAGGGAACACTTTTTGTTGACATAAGCTGCATGTTTAGATGATCATTTGTTTTCAATAAAATGGAATTAAGCTCTACTGAGAATACACTAAGTTTAGCAAATAATTGGCCACTATTTACTTAAACCAATTGCATGTGTCTTATCAATAAACAGATGATGCAAGGAGAAAATGTCAGTGGTGCTACCATGCACAGCTGCTGGGGCTAAGGATTTTTAAAGGGTTTTAAATAGCTTGCCTAGTAATATACCCCGTCACTGCTGGCTGACCATTTAAGATATATATGCAGGAGAGGTTCACAAGGCCACAAGTATATGGAATCGGAGAGATGAGCAATGCATTTCTGTCAAGATGTGAAACCTGAGCCTATCAGAGAGGCAGCAGTGTCTCCAAAGTAGTCCGCTGCAGGACCCTCAGAAAACAACTAGAAAAGAAGCAAGGGCAAAATGCCACACAGGTCACATAGTTAATATGTGAAATTCTAGAGTGCCGGTAGGACCATAATCACAAGGGTTTTAAAATCTACATAAACAAATATCCTGCAAGAAAATTAGACTACACTATTACTAACACCCACCCAATCCATTGGCTGGATTCTTTGCCAAACTTTCTAAAACACATTCTATCAAAAACATTTTAACTTGTCTATATCCACCACAACCTTTTACTTACCAGGATGCCCTTCTCCTACTGATTCAGAAGTAAACATGAATTCCCATTCATTATCCAGAGTGTGGTCACATAAGCCATCTACTGGCCCATTCATGATTTTGATGCTTTTCCTGATGGGTTATTCAAAATAGTACTTCAGGACTTCTGCCTTTAGAGCCTTCCTCTTTTCAGGCCAGAAGAATAAGCTTCTTTATCAGCAGGGCTCCCAGTTCTTTCAATTACAGCTTTCTACAAAATCCTGAATTTGAGTTCTCTGTGTGTACATGCACACTGAGTTTGCATGGGTCTGAGGATTGTACTTCTACCTAGTTTGAGCTGTCAGTCTGTGAGTTCCTCCTATATATGGAAAAGTGAAAGTGCCTGGATAATCATGTGAGGAAACTGGAAGATCCCATTTCCTGTCAGGGGAGAAAGTTAACTTTGGGATTTTTCACTTATTAACTTACTGCCCCAAACCATCACTATTCAGGCTGTGAATAATTGGTTGGCATAAGAATTCAATTAGCCAGGTGTTAATGTAGGAGTTCTGACTGCAGTTCAATTCAGGAGCTCCTTCAGGTTAACTTTCCCCTAGTGCAGGGTTATGTGCTGTAAGTGTCCCCAGACTTATGCTATAGTTGCATGACTTAGAAGATTGTGTAAACTCATTTCTTTCCTAGCCAAAAAAATGTAGGGATTAAGCTTATTATGAACAACATGATTATATTATTATTTGCATACAGCTTCTGTTGCTTTCAGGATTCCATCCTGAAAGGTTTTTTCCATTCCATCCATTTTGTGTGCACTGCTGTGAAAAGAAATAACCTCTATGATCTAATACCTGAGCAATAGATTCTTCTGTTTTGCCTAACAAGATGTCATAAATAACTTCTATTCAACTTCTTTCTTTCTTTTCCTCTGCTTTGTTATTTAAGCGCACAGAATTTTTCATATCTTCTGTTGAGTCACAGCAACTAGGCATGCAATGACTGTCGCATATTTCATTTAAAGTCTCTGAAAAACACCATAAGTTTTTTTCTAAACTGGCTTTCCTGGTTAGAAAATCTTTATGATGGAGGCTGGCTTGTTCTGGAATGCAGCCAACCTGAGCCTGAGGGAGGGAAACATGATATTTATAAACAGCTGGGATCCAGTTACAAAAAGAATCAGAGAAAGCCACTGTTCAGGTTAGCTACTTAAAGCTTTTCTTATAGGTTGTCACTGTCCATAGTAGAATGACAGACAGACAGACAGGCTTTGTGTGTGTATATGCACACACATGTATATGTATGTGTCTGTTGGCTTTGGACAGAATCTCAGCACCTATTGTAAAACTGCAGAAAAGCTGACTAAGTCTTAGTTTATTTGCATGAATACTTATTTCTGTAAGTATTTGTGAAATTTCTACTTTTTGCCTACATTGCTGACAACAATAATTTACTCCTGTGAATGTTCACCAGTAATTTCCTGCAGCGTTTACCCATCTTTAATTACCACTGACATGGAATAGACACTGCAAAGAACACTGCTTTGGTTTACCATTAGACAAGGGCCACTTTGAAGAAAAGCATCCAAAAAGTTAACATGGGTCACAATTAACAGCATTAAATTCACAAACCAAGTACATAATTAGGAAATATTCTGCTGATGTTAACTGTCATCGTGCCATTGATGACAAAGCGCTACACCAGTGATATACAATATGGATAAACAGTATATTTATACCATTTATGAAAACCTGCCACTTTAAAAAAGAAATGTTTGTCATTTTTAGATAACTATACAATAATGCAAATGAATTATAGAATAACTGGTAAATTATATTAACTCCAGTTAATGGATAACATTCTAATATCATGTTAACTTTTCAAGTAAAATAATACTAAGTGACAAACATTCTTTCTTGTTAAATACAAACATTAGTTATGTATGTCTCAAGATACAAATGCAATGAGAACACTCAAACGCCCGAAAGAAAAGCTTTCTGTATGAAAGTTTCAAAGCTGTTCTACTGAGAGCAGAGAACATTTACATTTTAGATCACTAGCCCTACAAGAAATTGCAAACATATAAAATTTTGCTTTTTCTGATTTGCTATTTTTATCTATAAATTGAAATGATAAGGTAAAATGCAAGCAAAAACAAAAATCCACACATAGAATTCTAATGACCCCCTTGTATGGTTTGAGAAAGAAACAAAACAATTCAAAACAGACACAAATGGATGAGTTACTTAATGCATATAATTAATTCCACTGAACTTGAAAGGAGCATATTTTGCCTTTGCAGCTTTCCTTTGGGCACCCATACTTCTATTCGATTATTTGAACTTATTCTGCAGACCTGCACAGAGTTACTCTTCATTCCAAAGTCTATGTGAAGAATTCTCAAGAAATATAGCATATGGCTACATTTCACATAATTTATGTAAGACCTCCTGCTCAAACTCTTTCCAGGTGCAAGCAGCAATGTTTGTGCCTGAAGATATTTGATGGACCGGGAGCCCATCAGCATTTTGTCTTCCAAGGCATCTGTAACTATCCACAGGCAATTATATGGTTAGGAAATATTTAATTTGGCTTCTCTTCCCAGACAACTTGCTTTGTTAAACATTTGTAAAGAGGCAAAAACAAGTTCAACCAACCTGTTACTGGCAAGATTCTTCTGCATATGCACATGTAAAAGCATAAAATCAGGTGACTTACCGTAAGCCCTCTGAAAACATTGTGAATCTTTCTGCTGGTCATCAAATCAGTCTTTATATTTTGGTTTCTCTAGTTTTTCCTTTTGGTAGTCTTGCAGAGCCACGTCAGCTATGAAAGAATTAACTGAACTCTTTCCTAGCTCATTTACCCTCTGTAGGCCAAATTCTGTCCCCAGTAAAAAAGATGGGAGATGCATTTAAAGACAACAAATTCAAAGATGCAACCAAGGAGAGAATTTAATGCATATACTTTTCATTGTTGGTGCTGATGATCTGGTCAGAAAGTATCAGGTTCAGTTTTTAGAGTGAGTACTCAGAAAAAAAAAAGTCTAATATAAGACAGAGACTAAAATAAAGAGCCAGCATTAGAAAAAATTATTCTGGAGCAAACTAACCCCTTTACTGTTTATCCACTTGATAAAACTCATAGCTACAACCTGAGATCATCCCAAGAAGCATTGTATGGTAAATGTCTCATTACAAAGACAAGCACTGTCAATCCATCAAGGATGGATACTTCAATTTCACACATAATAAAGACAAGTAAAATAGTCTCTGTTTTCTGAATCTTAAATTGGATGTAGTCCCCTAAAAAGGACAGAGCAATAAGATTAGATACTTAACCAAGGTTTATAAGCCTTTGCTTATGTACATTTTATTGAACTTTATGCCTCCAAATGCTATACAATACAAATCAGGTTGTAGTTTCATGACATATTATTAGCCTTTTTTTCCCAAATTGCTCTGTTTTATTTATTGCTGTTGGGGCTTTTCATTAGCTACAAGGTCCTGCAGACAGACAGAAAGACAAGCATGATCTAGTAGACAGGATATGAGACTTATCCATGCTGCTTTCACACTGCATTGAGACCTACTGCTGTGAAATATGCCTCATTCACTAGCTTACACCAGCTCCCAGAAATGGAGCATGCAGCAACTTTTAACACATCCCTGACAGCATGCATAAGCATGCGCAACACAAACCACCTAAGAATGGCACTGGGCATGTGCTCAGGTCCTTTCTAAGCTGACTATATTGCCTCATTTTCAGATGTTGTTCACAAATAAGGAGCAAATGGCATGTACTGCTTTGGGGCACCCCTGGGCATAGTACAGAATCAGGGTCATGCTCTGATAGTCAGGAAACCTGGGTTCTGCTCTCAGTCTTGCTACATGTCTTTAAACAAGTTACTTTGTTACTTATTCTTTGTTTTGTCACTCATATTGTGAACACTTCTGGTCAGGGATGTCTTTTTTTTTTACCATGTGTTAATATGATAGCAACCACAAACATGGCCTGTGTTGGGTCCTCTAGATACTGCTGTAACAGCAATGGAAAACCTAAGGTCCTATTGTTTTTGCTTCAGATCTTAGCAGGGGATGTTATTTTTTTTAAGTGTTATATATGCTGTCTTGCCATAGCTAAATGTATATACATCTGAGAAGGAATTATGTCTGTCTTCCAATAGAACAGGATCTATACAATATTCTCCATTGACACTGACTGCAGTGTTAACAGTGTCTATTCTGCTATGACCTCTCAACTACTGCAAGAAAAAAAGACCCTGATATGCTAAACAATTCTCTGTAAGAGGTGCATCTCCAGCTTCAGCTGCAATGTTGGTAGATGTTTCTAATACCATATGTCAGAGATGGTCTTTGGACTGTGAAATAAATATTGACTCTATTACATGAAGTGAGGTTTTCCAGAACCTATCCACAGTAACAAAACTGTGGACAGATGGGCTCTGCAAATTCAAGGTGGACTGGCTTCTTGACAAGGAACATTAGGTTAAATTCAGACACTTTGAACTTTTTGCTGGATAGGAAATGCCACCAGGCTTTTTCTTCCCATGTTGTATTCATAGATTGTAGAATTGGAAAGGACCCCAAAGGATCATTGTGTTCGATCCCCTGCCCCAGGGAGGAAAGAGGACCAAGGTCAGATGACCCCAGCCAGGTGTTTATCTAGCCTCCTCTTGAAGACCTCCAAGTTAGCTGATAGTACCACCTCTCTTGGCAGCCTGATCCAGATTCTGGCCACCCTTACTGTGAAAAACTTCCTCCTAATGTCTAACCTGAATCTACCCTCCACTAGTTGGTACCCATTATTCCTAGTTACTCCTAGGGGTGCCCAGGTAAATAGCACATCTCCAATTCTCTGTTGTCCTCCCTTGATAAAGTTATAGGCTGCCACAAGATCTCCCCTCAAATGTCTCTTGTGAAGGCTAAAGAGATCCAGGTGCCTCAACCTCCCCTTGTAGGGCCTTGCATGGAGGCCACTAATCATGAGTGGCCCTCCTCTGGACCCTCTCTAGATTCTCTGCATCCCTCTTCAGGTGTGGTGCCCAAAACTGGACACAGTACTCCAATTGTGGCCTGACCAATGCCTCATGGAGGGGGAGCATCACCTCCCTTGATCTATTGGTCATGCATCTGCTAATGCACGATAAGGTGTGATTAACTTTGTTGATGTTTTCATTACACTGCCAGCTCATGTTCATCTTGGAGTCAACTATGACTCCAAGATCCCTTTCAGCCACTAAGCTGCTGAGGTCATCTCTCAACCTACTGGTGTGCTGGGGATTCCTCCTCCCTAGCTGGAGTATCTTGCATTTGTCTTCGTTGAATTGCATCCTGTTTCATTCTGCCCATTGATCCAACCTGTGCAGATCACACTGTATCTGCTCTCTGCCTTTCAGTGTGTTAACTTTGCTCCATAACTTGGTGTCATCTGTGAACTTGGACAGGGTGCTCTCCACTCCCTTTTCCAAATTGCTGATGAAGATATTAAATAACACTGGTCCAAGGACCAAACATTGCAGGACACCACTACCCACCTCCCTCCCGGCTGAAAATGACCCACCCACCACCACTCACTTGGTGCAGTCCCTAAACCAGTGTTTTCCCAAGGATAGAGGTAAGGCTGACTGGCCTAAAGTTACCTGGCTCATCCCTTCTCCCCTTCTTAAAAATGGGCACCACGTTGGCACTTTTCCAGTCCTCAGGGACCTGGCCAGAGCACCATAAGTGCTCAAACAGCCATGCCAGTGGCTCAGCTATAACACTGGCCAATTCCTTCAGCACCCATTGATGGAGGTCATCTGGGCCGGCTGACTTGTACCCATCCAGACCCTCCAAGTACTTCTTAACTAAGTCAGCACTAACCATTGCCAGTCTAGTGGCTCCCAGACATCTATCCATGTTCAAATTAGGGTAATTTACTTGGCCAGCACTTATCAATACTGAAGTGAAGGACTCATTGAAGAGCTCCATCTTTTTCCTTATGTCGGCCACCAACTGTCCTGATTGATCTGTAATTGCAGAACTTAGGTAACTTGCAGTGAAAAAACTTGCCCTGCAAGTTACTTAGGTAACTACCCAAGTTACTTAGGTAACCTGCAGGGCAAACATTCATCATGCTTCTGAAATGATGCCTGCAACCTTTGCAGCTATAACTTCATTCAAATGAGTAAAAACGAATATTTGTGTTCACTGCAACAACACTTACATGCAATAAGCACATTTTTATACACTCATGTTTATAAACATATGTGGCTGGTCTCATATCTTAGGGGCTGTTTGAAAACTAAACTAAACTATAAAGAGGATCAAATGACTTCAAATCATGTGGAATTACAACAAGAAGTGACTTACAT
Source organism: Caiman crocodilus (assembly GCA_030014935.1). NCBI lineage: Eukaryota > Metazoa > Chordata > Crocodylia > Alligatoridae > Caiman > Caiman crocodilus. Next base: position 48,997,517 of record JAGPOW010002742.1, read on the forward strand.
GACACTTTATACTAAAAAAAAATAACAAGAAAGAAATGTTAAGCTGATAGTGCTGAAAGAGTCATCTCTTCTAGACAAAAGAAAAAGCTTGCATATTCTTGTATTAAGAAGCCTGGGTCTACTTAAACTAATTGAGGCTAGGCTCTCACATGTCATAAGCACAAAATCCTGGGAGAAACCAAGGATTTCTTGATACCGCTTTGTAGCCTTCCTAATCTTCTCCTTCTGCTGAAACTTAGAGAATCCAGCCTTCTGGAAGCATGGGCCCGTCAGTTTTCACTCGCTGGAGTAATTTTCAGTCATTTGGGACTAATTTGAAGGCAGTTTTTAAAGTTGAGCCTTTCATGTTATTCAAATTAAGGATTTTATGGAGTGTTTCAATATGACATTTAAGGACTCGTCATTTTCTTTTCCCCTCGGATGGACTAGATGCATTGAGAGGGCACTGATAAAATCTCCTTTTTTTTTTTCAACAGCTGCCACCGGTGCCTAAGACTGCAAACAGATGATGCTTTTGTTCCTGGATAAACCATTCTATCCTGGGACAAAATGCAATCATTCAGACATCCATTTCCATTGCCCCAGGATAAATCCTAGAAAATTCATGGAATAAGAAATATTAATAGTTTATCCTGGGGCACTGCAAAGTACATCTGAACTGTTATCCTGAGATTTCATTATTGAATCAATGGCAGAAAAGCAGCAATGCATTTGGCAACTTGCTCAATGCTGATTAGAAGGCACGATGAAATGCACACCAATTATTGATATCAGTCATTACTCCTGCTCATGTCCACGTACAGAGCTTTTTCAGCTGTGCACTTGATGGAAAACTTCAGAAAACTGGCAAGAATATATCCTTAATGGCCAAATCTATCAGCCCTTCAACCATGCCACCAAAGCTGAGTCTGTCAAGGAATGTTCCCATTCAAAAAGTATATCTGCTTATGGATCTGAATAAATATGTTGGCAAACAGCAAACAACATTATCTTTCATTTATGTTTGAAGGAGTCTGTTGAAATTGAATGATTTAGCAAGTCCAAATAAATAGCTTTGAAATAAAACACAGAGCAAAAACACAAGGCATCTAATTAGAGGACCTCAACCCATAAGTGAAGGGCATATCGGTAAGTGTGCATATCATATAAAACAGTGCTGTTCAACTGGTGACCTGCTATGCACATGAGACCCCTGAGAGGGTATCCTACAGCCCCAGGGCTCCTGGTCTGAGTAATGCTCCCCAAAGCTGTTCCACCTGTTGCTGTCATGGGAGACTCCAGGTTCCCCTTCCCAACTGCAGTTTCTGCTTCCTTCACCGTCACCTGCTGCCCCATACCCTCATAGCTAGGCAGCTCAGGAGAACCTAGGAACCATGCTGGAGGGCAGGGAAGGAGGATAGATCATGAGGCACAGAACAGTGTAGCATGTAGAATACAGAAGCACTCGCATGATGCAGCTGGGGGATGCTTGCCACACTGCAATGCAGTGCAACATGGCATGCAGACTGTGCAGCCCAAGGGACTCAGAAATCAACTGTGTGGCCCCTGGCCACTCTGAAGTTAGACAGCCCTGTTGTATGCTATGATCCTGCAGTGTCTGTTGTGCTTTGAAGATATCTCTGGAGAGTTTCAATATGTTACAAGATCTGGAATGGACCCAATAAAATCATGGCTGTAGTTTGAGGTGTAAAAAAATGAGGGGCAGAATTGTTCAGAATGGCTGGACTCTGCCCTCTGTTATGTTATGGCTGGGTTGGTTGTGTTCATTCAATAAACTTTCATCCCCTTTCCTACTTGAGTTCACATTTGAGTCAGGCCTGTTGTTTAAAGGCATAAACAGTCATAGCAGCAGGGCTCATAACCCCAGCCTCTCCCCTCCCAAGAACATCTCCTCATTAGACTAAAATGCCATGCTCTCTAGTTCTTTTTCTCCTTTTAGCCCCATTAGTTTTGCACTCTTGGTTGCACATGGTTATTTTTGGTTTTGTGGTTATAAAACAAAAATAACCTTAAGTAGTAGTGACCAGAACCTAGGACTTCCCCAGCCTGCCCTCTGCCTCCAGCCGCTGCTCAGGAGCTGCACCGGACACGTGCAGGCAGAATGGCGCCTGCTCCAGCCTGCCTATCTCTCTGCCTAATACACCACGTGTCTCTGCCTCCCCACCAGACTGCATCCTGCACCCCTGCCCACCTGCCTCTGCCTCTAACAGCACTGCTGACTTGGCTGGGGAAGGGAAGGAGAAGGAGGCATCAAAATACAAGTTTGCCCAGGGCACCATTTTCCCTCGGGATTTGGGTCAATCTCCTGAGGCAAAGGACTTATTTTTAGGCATTGTGATGCCTAAGTGGAAGGGTGATTAAGACATGTACTAGCAGAGAATTAATCAACCCTCAGGCACGTCTGCAGGCTGCCACCCCACTGAGTTTTGAAAGCAGCAGGCAGACACCAAGAAGGTGTCTATACAACACGGTTCCTGGTCATCTTGAAGACTACCTTGAACCCAGGACCCAGCCCACACTCTGGTTTTTGCTCTTGTTCTCTGTGTATGTGCTTCTGATATCTGTGGCTGGTTCTCACCTTGGCTTGCCTGACTGTGACTGCTGGTTTCTGACCTTGTGCCTCCCCCATCACCCCACGTCATAGTTTGACTTGTGCATTCCCGATTTGAGATCCTTGAACTGGTTTTGTATATGATCACTGCTCAGGATTCCCAGACCTGGGTTGTTTAATTTTTTGGATTCTGGACTCCAGTTTAATCACTTGCTCTGGACCTTGTCCTGAGTCCCAGCACTGGACTCAAATCCCCAATCCTTGGCCTAAGTGCTTGCCCACATCCAGGTTGTATAAAGACACACCTAACATCAGATCCAAATTGTTCTTTTTGGCTGCACCCACATGAGCATGGACTTTTGTTTCCCCAGGGACAACTAATGCCACTGCTAGTTGTCCCTGGGGAACACTTGTGCCATGAACCCTCTGGCACGTGGCAGGTTATCCCCCAGTAGCCTTACCTGGGATCCTGGAGGCCTCCTTGGGCTGCAGCAGCAGCAATTCTGCCACTTGGAGCCTGGCTGGCAGCCAGAGTGAGGGTTTTTTGACCCTGGGATCTCCTAGGGTAAAAAAATCTTGCACTGCTACCTTGCAGCACAAAGAACACCTGAATGTACAGTATGTAGCACTGCCAACATGTCTGCATTGCCACATACTGCATGGCCATACTCATCTGGACGTGGCCTTTGAGACTATTTGGAGACCAAAGTGGGAATTAAATGGTGCACTTAGTACAGGAAGAAATTTCATCTGAAGGAAGGCCAAGGGCAAAGGATAGCATTGCAGGATTAGTGCTGGAGAACTGCATAGAAAGGGGTTAGTAAACATTCTGAATATGCTTTGCTACCAGTTCTTGCAATACTAGTTTAAATGAATGGTTTTGGTTTTGGTAGCTGATGCTGCATAAACCTCAAGTACAATTGGGCTCGTGTTCTCTGATCCGCCTCTGTGCAGCCAAGCTGATATCAAAAAGATTATCAGATCTTAACTGCAGGTTGCATTTGCCACAACATATAATATCTGTGATTTTTTTTCAGAAAGTCTGTACTCTCTCTCAAGTTGCACTGTATACAATCAGGCAAGGAAAACTGACCAAAAATGTAAAGAAATGAAGGAAAATGCAAATGCTGTTCTCTTTCTGATCAAACTCTAGAGTAAGCAAAGCTATCTGTGTGAATCAGCCTGGCAAGTCAGTCTGGCTAACACACATGGTCTTGAAACAAGACAGCACAGACAACCTCAAGGCACATTATACTGGGGAGCAGCTGAATGATCAGAAGGTCAAAGATAACCATAGCATCAACCTGTTGGGACAAAGTTATGTTCCTAACTCAGTGCTCTGCCCCCAGAATCTGATGCCTCCTGGCAATCCAGTGTGCCTGTTGTGCCCCCAGGCCTCTGCAGCACCTTCCACATGTCCCACCTGCCACACATTTTAAACGTTAAGATGAACATTGGGAGACTGCCTTTAGAGCCTGGAATATCCTTTTTAGGTGCTTCCCCTCTTGGCACAGTGTCTCTGGGCTACTGTGCCCACTGTCAAACTTCAGAATTTCTAGAGTACTACTAATAAGCACTCCATGCCTCCTTGACACTAATTGTGGCATCTAGCCATAGCCATGCCCATATTCACTGGGCCCTCTGACTCTGTCTTCATGTCAACTCACTATGACCCTTGCAAGGATGCTCCCTCACTTGCTCAGCCCACCAGGCCCCTGGCCCTTGCCAGGGTCAAAGCACAGGGTGCCTCTCAGGCACCCCTTCCAGCCACCAACAACTCTATAATCGTACCCAAATCTCCAGTCCTATAAACCTCTCTCTCCCCAGGACACACAAGCAGGGCCCAGCCTCAGTTTACATGAGCTCTTCTCTTTGCAGAACTCAAAGCCAGACTACTCCCACCCCAGCTCAGGAACCAAAGTTTATATTTCTTGAGCTCCACCCTTTCTGATCAGCCAGAGGTATGTCCCCTTAGCTCAATGAGAAGTCTGTAGTTTGCTCATTTAAGCTGCAGTTGCTGCCCTTCTACCTGCCCACAGCTCTGCCCCTTTCCCTACTGTTAGAAAAGTAGAAAAGATCAATACTTGTAAAAGTATTGACTCTGTACAAGGTGGAAGGAAAGAGGGGTGGTGACTTGATTAAACTTCTTGTTTAAGAACTTGTTTAAATAGCTTTAAAATAAACTTAAAATACAATAATTCCTTACTTATTTTTCCTCTTGGTATTGAGCTAGGAATGCTGCATTTTACTACAGGTTACTACACAACCCTCAGGCCCCTCCTCCCACCAAGACTAAAATTACTGAAAAACAGCTGCTATAAAACTTCACCACAAATGGTTCCAGTCATGGGAATTTTCAGCTGTTAGTATCGATGGGTAACATTACCAAGCCAGCAGGGATTACAAGCAACAGAAGAGTGTTGTTTCCATGGTAAAAATTATCAGCTAAATAAATACTGATTTCTTTCTTTTTTTATCTCCTAAACACACTAATGGCAAAAACAAAACTGTTTGAGATAATAATGAACCAAGTATAGGTGTGTTCAAATGCAGCCAGTAGCTTTTGGATGAAAGTCTGTTTAGGAGGTGGGGAGGGAATGAAGAGTTATGATTGGATGGTCATAAGCTACACACCCCAAAATGCTACTTGAGATAGAGCAGAGGGGGGCTGCAACGCCCAGGCACTGGAATGAGTGATTTATAATCTGAATTCTTTCTCTTCCCCATCTCCTGCAACAACAAAGCTCATTTTTCCTCTTAAGTGTTTCTGTCCATATATAGCCTGAGTCAATCAAGCATACACTGCTATAGAGGAACAAAATACCTGAAAAGCGGAATGTACTCAAACCGTGAAAGTTGTTGTGGATGGGAGATTTGCCATTGACTTCAATGAAAGCAGGATTGGGCTTCTCCTCATATAGCCTTTGCGTAGAGTGAGGATGAAAATCAGACTCAGAGCAAGATTCTGAAAACACTAAACTTCAGGTCTACACACAATTGAGGTTTTGCTTCAGTCCATTACAAATGGTAAAGATGGACTGTGACATTTTGATTCAGATACAGGTTTAGAGTCCTGATAGCATCCTTCCTTCCTATCAAAAATCATGGATGTTCAGATCTATGATTCTGGCTGGATCCCATCTCTAATTTTAAGGAATCAGTTCAATTTTAATCCTTAAACTAAAATAAAAATGTATTTAGTATATGCAGTTTCAGCATATTGTTTCAGTCATCTTAAGGCTACGTCATCACCAGTGTGAAGAGCTTGAAGGCCACCAAGTAGCGCTGTAAATGGACAGAAGTCAACAAAGTGGGACATGGTTTGAACTTGTCCACAAGGGCATTTGTTGTCATTGCAAAGGCCCCATCAGTATGGGTTTGAAGCATAGTGACCCTGTCCAATTTGAAAACAGTTGAAAAGTGCCCAATAATGGTGTGGCCAGTTAAATCTTGGTTGACAGAGTAGGGTCAGAAATGATGTGGTGATTGACTGCTGTTTGTGCTGACCATTCTTCGTGGTCAAGTAAAATCAAAATGTACTTTTATTAATAATTATTAATTAAAGCCTTTTCACTTCTATTTTTCAGTCAGGATGAGACACAATAGATGGTAGTTCTTGAATTATTTCTAGACATGACTGAAGGCCAGAAGTGACAGAAATCTTTTATGAAAGTCTGTTGCCACAGGATTTCCCAGCCAGTTTTAGAAACTGTAGAACACTGGATGATTCACATAAGCTTGGTGTGATACACAAAACTATCGAAAGTTTATATGAACAATGCTCATGTTCTGAACCTTTTAAAGGTTACCCATTACTGCTTTAAGTTTTCTAAATGCATAAGGATGGGGGGAAAATACATATTCATTTTTGGTTATGTATTACAAGAGCCAAGGACGATTTGGAAGCAACACTATTTACTCATGGTCCCTCTTTGTTACTGAAACTAGAAAATGGTAAAGGAATGGTATTCTAAATCGTCTAATTTCCAGAACTGTTTTCTATAAATCCTCTTTCTGTGAAATACTGTTTCTGGTCACAACAACCCTCTTAGCTGCACCAGGAAGTTAGCAAAAGTTTGCTCAGAACTAGTTGTCTGAGACTACTGGATCAGAAGAGCGTAATCCAGGAAATTATTTTGTTGGAAATCTTTTACTAAAACTATGATGTCACTTGCCATAACAGAATCTGCACATCACTGAGAAGTACATTACAGCTTTGCCTGAGGATTTTTTTCAGTGATGGCTTAGCATTTACACATATGTACGGAGCCTACTCCAACATGCTGGAAATCAGTACATCAGAGCATGTAAACTGATGCACTCTGGCAACATCCCATGTCATATGCATCAGTGGCGCAGTGCATCTCTGTGCTGAGAAAATGGCAGCAGTACACTTTGAAATAAAACATCTTTGAAGTGCTTCAGTTTAAAGCACCCCACTGCCATTTTCTCAGTGCAGGGACATGCTGCACTGCTGATACACATGATGTGCCGACATTTTTAATTAGTGTGGCTTGCTAATTAAAAGCATTAGGCACTACATTGGAAACGTGTAAAAATGCCCGTAAGCATTAGTTTTCCTTCTAGCCCCACTCTTGGTAACACTCTGGGAATTATAAGACATTTAAACATAAATTAACAAGCCCCTGTCAAGCCAACACAACTCCAAATCTTTCCATTAGATCTGCATATTTCTCCAATGCTATCATGAGGGGTATAGAATTAATTTTCTGTTAACATTTAATTACACTGAACTAAAGCTGTGGAGTTGAAGCTAACTAAAAAACCCTGCACTACAAAGGATGATATTGGAGAGGTATTTTCCCAGGGTATTCGTTACTTGGGGAACTCTAGTCCAATCAAGAAGAGGAGAAGGAGAGATGTTAGTAGCGGGGTCCCCCAGGGCTCGGTCCTTGACCCTGCGCTGTTCAACATCTTCATCGCGGACTTGGACGAAGGGGTGGAAAGCAAGCTTTCCAAGTTTGCTGATGATACCAAACTGTGGGCTGAGGTGGGGACACCAGAGGAGAGGGAGAGGCTGCAGCGGGATCTGGGCTGACTGCATGAGTGGGCG
>JAGPOW010002742.1:49014670-49030041 GCA_030014935.1 Caiman crocodilus
TGGTGTCCCCACCTCAGCCCACAGTTTGGTGTCATCAGCAAACTTGGATAGCTTGCTTTCCACCCCCTCGTCCAAGTCAACGACGAAGATGTTGAACAGTGTGGGCCCAGAGACCGAGCCCTGGGGGACCCCGCTGCTCACATCTCTCCAGGTCAAGTACAACCCATCCACCACCACTCTCTGGGAGCACCGCATCAGCCAGTTTCTGACCCACTCAACGGTGTAGGAGTCAATGCCACAACTCCTCATCTTTTTAATGAGGATGGGGTGAGAGACCATGTCAAATGCCTTCCTGATGTCTAAAAAGACATCAACAGGGACGCCCACATTCATGGATTTGGTCACCTGGTCATAGAAGGCAATCAGGTTGGTCTGACAGGACCTGCCCTTAACAAACCTGTGCTGGTTTTTGATATGATTAGACTAGAACAGAAATCAAGGTCTCTAACTATCCAAGCAAAAAAAGGAAGAAACTGAAAATCCTCACTTTCTATACATACCCTTTCATGGAAGACTCTAACTATTGTATCACTGTTTCCTTGTACCTTTTATCTCTCTTGTCTTATACTTAGATTGTAACCTGTAGGAATCAGTAACATTATGTTCTATGTTTGTACAGCACCCAGCAGAATCAGGGTCTAGTCAATGAGTAAGCACCCTAAGTACTGCAATCATCAACTTTGATCTAATGTTTCCTTGATGACAATTTTTTCTGAAGTAGCCAGAAGTCTTTGGTGATTAAGGATCTTGCTGATGCAATGTCTGGATCACATAAATAAATATATAATCTAAGCATGCATGCATTAATTTAACAAACGCCTAGAGCTGAAGAATCAAGTATTGAGAGAAGAGGCTTTTTTCTTTACTACAATATTTCGTAATAATATTAACAAACATTGCCATGTAAAATACTCTCTCTCTTTCCTGGTATATGCATTACCATGCCCAGACAAACCCAGAACCAGTTCCTCACAACTGCAACACATTCACAACCAGTATCTCAAAAAATGTGGATTAACTGTGATATACCATCACTGCTATTGAGTCCAAGCAATTACTATAAAACCAGTAACTTAAACAATTCTTTGTGATTCACTATAGACAAAAGTATTATTAACTGCACTCATTATTTAAAATATTTCAGCAAACAATCTTGTTTCTCGATTGTAAAATTTCAAATGTAGAGAGTAAAATTTAATTACAATAGGCAGCTTGTGCTAAGATTTACATAGTTAAATTAACCAGAACAACACAAGTTTAAGATATTTACTTGGCAAAATATCGTCTGTGTTTGAATGCAATATGCTCAGATCATGGAGACTGTATTATGTAGTCTGCTACATAGAAAATCCAATAAGGGGAAAATAATAGTACCATCCGAGTAGTACCCCCCATTTCTCCAATGCTGTGTATGTCTAGGTTAGTCACAGCTCATTCCACCTAACCAGTGTGGATAAAAATCAACAATTTTTTTAAAGACAAATAATGTGATTTTTTTTATTAAATCATTTTTTAAATGTAATCATATTTTTATGTTTTAAGATGCTTTCAAAAATAAACTTGTATAAATGTAGTTTTAATTTAAGATATGTTAAAGCTTAAAGATATCATCCCATAATAGGGATTATAACTTATAATTATATACCATTTGAGACAATTTATGTAAACATTTTAGAAGTTTTATAAATAGGTCACAACAGGTCATGGACCTGTTGCCTGATTAGGGGCCCAATCTTATGGGGTTCCCAAAGGCTCCTCTATAGATTAATAAAGATTAAAGAAAACCACTCCACCCAAGGGGACTCAGTATTCAGTCTAGAAGATCCCATTAAGCACCTCTGTGATGCTTAGCTGCAGTTCTCAAGCTGTGGATTTGTCTCTCCAGAGATCATAGGCAGACAAGGCTCTTTGGGTAGATGTGATATCTTTTATTAAACCAACTAACTAGTCGGAAAAATTGTTCTTTGCAAGCTTTCAGGCACAAACACCCTTCTTCAGGCATAGGGATAATTTGTTATCTCCAGAGATAACATCCTTTTAAACAGCAATATATGGAGATGAGAGATAACAGACCTGATTACCTACCCATCAGCCCTAATGTCTCTCTGCAAGTTTGTGTACATACAGTCAAGCTCTTACCTTTCTCTAAAGTGAAAAGTTCCAATAAGTTAAATGATAAAGGATATCAAACAACAAGAATGAACTTTTTGTAGAAAATAATGATTAAATTGAGGCCTCCTGACCAGTGATTTAACTTGTGATTTAAACTGATTAGATTTAAATCAAATCCAACCTGCAGCTAACTGCCAATCATTCCAAGGACATGTCTGTCAAGTTGTGTGCTCTCCCCCTGGCCACCTACTGGCAGAGCAGCAATAAAGCTTAGAACAACTACCTATGTAAAAGGCTGTGCAGCTCCTCTTTTGTCTTGGTTTTGACTCTGATCAATCAGGACCACATTGAATGAGACATCTGTTTACAGGACAACTGCTTAACCTTAAACCATCACTTGTATGCAACTAACCTACAGAGTCAAATATACATCCAAAGCATACTTTTGATAAATAACCAAACATTCCAGAAAAAGCTTCATTTTGTATGAATATTCACAATAGTAAGGATGCTCAAGTATACTGTGTGTTGAAAGAAAATAAAAAAATGCATACACAATCAAATTAAAATTCATCTTCCAATTCAAACTAATATTTGCAGGATTTTTTCTGTCAGTAATAGGATAGAAGACTATATGACACATCAGGAAACCACTGCATACACGCTCCCTGATCACAGAAGGGCAACATCTTTTAAAAGTGTATATTGTGTCCACTATCTACTGCAGTACATGAAGAACACCAATTCTGCAGAACATATATTATGCAGGACATAACACCATACATGACATCTAGAACAGAGACAGCTGATTTAGAAAGCTTGTTTGCACAGCCGTAGCTGCACAGAGCCACTTTGCCTCAGGGTTCCAGATGTTTAAAGACAACTTAGTACAATCACTTTCCCTCTGTAACCAAAGCTGTATTTTGGTTGGTCATGTCATTTATTATTACACATACTCCTCACAGAACCTATGATATGAAAGGGTTCTGTGACTTTAGGAAGTCTGAAAATCGCTGCCGTATTCTAAAAATTTACAGTGCTATGATAATGAATTATACTTTGCCATACTTGCTGCTCCTCTGCCAGTTTCTGGTCAATCATCAGTTGTTCTTCCTTTATTTTTTCTAGCATTTCCAGTTCTACCTGGGCCTCTTCCCGTTCTCGTTCCAGTGTGGCTCTTTCCAAGTCTCTCTATCATTACAGAAGTAATGTGACATTGACAAGTTAGAAGAGAGGTACAATATCAGCTATAGTGTCATTAAAATTGTAAACAGGGTAATAGTAACCATTTTAAATGCAGAGATGCCTACCTTTTTCTCTTCATCTAAGTTTTTCCTGTATTTGTAAATCCAATGTGCCAGGTACTCTATTGGGTCTGCTGGTCGAAGCTCTACTACTTCAGCTAGTCCCTTCGCCAAGCATGTTCCTACTGATCTCCTGAGGTAATCAGACTCCATTTGTACCTTCCTGAAAAAAGTTCAAAGGCCAGAGACACTAAAGCACTAATCAGTGTTTCCATATTTAAACCGGAAAATCACTAAGCCAAGTAAAATTAATGGCTACAGGCAGCTTTGCCAATAAAATCAGTCCTGTTCAGATTCTCTGCAGATAGACTGGGAATTTTATTAGCGCTCCAGTGGTTTGCTAGATAGGGCTCTAAGTTGGAAGTTACTATTTCCCATTCTCCTGCTGATCTGCTCAATTATCTTGAGAAAATTACTTCTCTCTCCCCCTCCTGTTCCTTTGTCCATTTATGATAACTATTCAAACTCAGGACAGGAATTATTTTTTCATGTGTTTGAACAATGTCTAGTTTAGCACAAGTTGATTCTGATCTCAACTGGAGTCTAACAGGTATGATTAGAGCATTAATAAAAATACCAATTTGTTTCTTTTTTTAAACAATGTATTCAGTGAACAGTTTATTCATGAAGACTGTAAACTGGCTGCAGGGAACATTTGCTCCTCATACCATGTGACCTAGTCCACTGGTGCCCAATCTTCGCTCTGTGGGCTGGATGGGCAGTGCCAGGTCTATCCACAGGCCAGATCCAGTCCATGGAAAAACTCTGGCCGGGGAACCTAGGCAAGTATGGAGTTGTTTTCCTGTTGCTTCTCCACTCACATCTCTGTGCAGAGTTTCACCAGTCAGCATCCACTGCTACTCATTCAGGGAGCAGTGGGTGCTAGCCAGCGTGCTCTGCTTAGCGTCCTCTTCTGGATCCCTTGTCATTAACCCACGACCTCACTCCCTTTCCTGTTCTCTTTTCAATTGTCCCAAGAAATCAGTTGATGTGTTCCCAGTACCCTCCCTTACTAACGCATATAGTTTTTTCACGATGGGCCTTGGCCCATGACCCCATGGCACACAAAATCTGCTGGTGCATGGGAAGAGCACAGTGGGGACCAGATCCAGCCTTGCAGCAATGGACTGGGTTCAATCCAGCCACATGAAGCCTGAAAATTTGGCAGCTGGGGAGCAGTGTTGTCACCACTCTACCACTGCCAAATTTCCCTATCTGTAGGCCCGACAACATAGCTCCATGGGCCATATTTAGCCCAATTTCATAGTTGGTAGGGTTGGAAGGGACCTGAGCAAATCAAGTCCGACCCCTTGCCACGGGCAGGAAAGAATGCTGGAGTCAAATGACCCTGGCAAGGTGTCTATCTAGCCTCCTTTTGAAGACCCCCAAGGTAGGAGTGAGCACCACTTCCCTTGGAAGTTGGTTCCAGATCCTAGCCGCCCTGACTTGAAGTAGTGCCTCCTGATACATCTATCACATGTTTGAATGACTGAAGCTTTCCTGGGTTGCAAATTATCTGTAAACATTTGTAACTGCATTACATTATAAAAATAATACTGTTTTCCCCCCTAAAACGGCTAGGAGAGGGCTCCCACTGCAACACCATGCAACTATATTCATTCACATTCTGCTTGAGAAATGTTGCTTCCTACCAATGTTCCAGATTTTTTTTCCAGGAACTCACCAGTTTTGTCCAAATGCACCTCACAATAATGTATGTCTGGACACAGCTGCCTCCATGAGGACTCTAGGCCTTCCACTTTCCCAAACGGTTTACAACCCAGCCCGCAGGACCATTGACTTCTTGAGCACTTGTTTCTGGGGGACTGCTTTTCTTGCTTAGTCCATTTCTACAGCAAACAACAGTTAAAGAAGATTCTCTATTAAAAGCATAAAGTACTTAGCCTATAAACACATGTCTCATACCTGCTGTCCTTAAGTAGATAAGGTTCTTTGGGTAAATGTGATATGTTTTATCAGACCAACTAAATATTTTCATAAAATGGTTCTTTGCAAGCTTTCAGGGACAAACACCCTTCTTGAGGCATATGGAGTCTGTTGTTTTGTGTTCTCCTGGGTGGCATAGATGCAATTGGCAAAATGCAGGCCTTTTAAAACGCACATGCCTGGCAGTGAGGATCAGAGGCCATGGGAGATAATAGGTGTAAAGCAGATAGATGGAAAGGGAAGGGGGAATGCTGAGCTGGTGATAGGATGCAGCTAGTAAAATTTAGAGAGGCTACCTGGGGTTATCAGATTTCAGGTAGGTTATACTGTGCTATAAATCCAATGTCTATATTTAGTCCAAGATTTTTTGTCTCCAGTCTCTCAAGTCTAATTCTCAAAGGGAATTTACCAAAAAAAAACCCTTTTGTAGACACACCTACAAACTTCACTTCATAAATCTACTAGATACAAAAAATGTACTAACTCACAGCCTCTGATCCTCATTGCCATGCATTTGCATTTCACAGTCCTGTATTTTGCATATTGGTCTCTATTCCACCTAAAACACAAAACACCAGCACTCTCCCTATGCCTGCAAAAGGGTGTTTGTGCCTGAAAACTTGCAAAGAACAATTTTTTTCCAAATATTTAGTTGGTCTAATAGAAAAATGTACCTAAAGAACCTTGTCTGCCTACATCCTTAGACCAACACAGCTACAAGCAACACCCCTGAAACCTGCTACCCCTAGCATGTAAGCACTGCTGCTGAGCCCTGGTTCTCATTTCCCCTCAACCTCATGCTCCCTTTGCTTGCTAGTGCTGGAGCTTGTAGAGCAGCCCATACTCAAACCCAGCTCCCTGTCCCCAGCCACAACAAGACGCTCTTCCCGAACGGCTCACAGGGCTATTAGTGAGCAAAGGTGAGGTGGCTGGACAGGTCTATCCGGCACCCGAAGGGGCGTGGGCCCAGGCCACAGAGTGACTTCTTGGCCCCTCCGAGGCTGGAAGCTACAGGAAACTGATCACTTGGGACAAATAATCACAAAGCAGGACTGGTCACAGGCTGATAACAAGGGTACCGGGCACGGACTGTCCCAAGGCCGCGCGCACGAGAGTCTAAACTCGCCGCAGAGGTCGCCCCGAACCGCCACCACCGCGCTCGGGCCGGGGCTGGGGCCAGAGTTAAACTGCCGCCAGCTGGGGCCGCTCTAAGAGCATTGCTGCTGCGCCTAGAGCCTGAACCCCTCCCACGGGACCGCGCCCCGCCCCTGGACCGCATCTGACCGCACCGGACCAGGCCGCCGGGTGCCAACCAGGTGACCCGCGCAGGCGCACAAAACCCGTGCCGCGCGAGAGGGGCGGGGTAATACTGGCGCGTCGCGGTCGCTCGGCAACTGCCCGCCGGAGCAGTGGCCTGGAGGCGCGCGCAGACAGCCCACGTCAGATGCGGCCCCCCGCGCGGAGGCGCAGCCAGTCGCGCCCGGCGCCGCGGAGCCCCGCGCGGTCCTAGCTCGTGGGCCCGGACGCAGGGCTCCCCCCGGCCTTGAGCCACAGCGGCGCCCGCTTGTGGCAGCCTCTCGCCAGCGGCGCCTTTGGCCCCTGAGCAGAGCTGCAGTGAGACGCCGGGCTCTGTCCAGCGGCTCCACCTCACAGCAGCTGCCCTTGCCCGGCCGCCGGCCCCCGCCTGAATCACTTGTAGCAGGAGAGACGGGCTTCCCTGTCGGGGCTGAGCGGCGCTGTCAGGGCGACTGCAGCAGCGCTTTTTGGCTTAGGGGCCGCTGTTCCTGGGGCCTCTGCGCCCAGCAGGTAAAGGCGCAAGGGGATGTAACGCACCACCCGTGCAGTGACACCTGCCATGGCACGCCCCCCATCCCTCCTGGAGATCACAACCATGCCCGAAACAGGAGGCAGATGCTGCAGAACTGGGGCCAGGCAGCTGAGGGCTTCTGCTGGGACCAAGAGTGGGTAGCTGCGGAGGCTGAGTGCCCACAGGTGTGCACTCACAGCCCTGTCTGGGCATGGTGGGCTCCTTCAGCTTGGAGCCCCACAGCTCCCAGCCAGGGGAAACGCAGCTATACCCACAACTCAAAGCTGGATAGCAACTGGCTATAAAGTCAGTATTTTTTAGTCTAACTTTACACCTAGTTGGAGTTTTTTATGGCATCCTAGCTACTTTGCATATGTAGCTTGTCTCAAGGTAATTGTGCAATGAATCAGTTAATTGCAGGATACCTATAACAAGGAGAGGGGGCCCTAGGGCCCTGCTACTCCTTCAGATTAAAGATGGATAGAAAGCAGCTCTAGAACTGTTACACATTTTCAAACACTAGCTGTGTACCTGGGTGGCTCTTTTTATAGCTAGATAGCCATATTTATGGTGTGATAATTACTTGGCCAGTCAACATTTCTTGGGTGATTTACATAAGTGAATTGCATAATATATGTAATGTGCAGCATTACATGTAATGTAATGTGTAGCATGTGTAATATATGTAATGTCTGTCCTACTTAATGCCTTTCATCTTAGATCAGGACAAATTCATTTTTCCCCTACTTTGCTGTGGTTGATAGAAGATGGGAATGGATGCACACTACCTCAGAAAATGTGTCAGAAAGCATTTGGCTGAGGGACTTGCAGAGGTGGCAGAACATCACCCAGCAGACCCCATTGATTACCTGGCACATTGGCTTTATAACTACAGGAAAAATTCAAAGGAAGGTGAAGAGGTAAGCTTGCTTTCATTTAAAAAAAATCAATTTTGAAATGTGTTCCTAATACAACTTACTCTAATCATCCTTTTTTTAAAATTTGTCAATGGCATAATATATCTGCAATGCTAGAGGAAACTTAAGGCAGCCATGCTGGAACAAGAACAGGAAAAGGACACGACACCTGGAATTGATAGAAAATCAGAAAGCTGAAGAGCTTCTGATCAAGCAGGAAATTGAAGAACAACATGAGGTTTGATAGGTTTAACTTGTATGAAATGATTAAATTGAAACTTCATAAATATTTTGACATGCTCAAAAATTCAGTAAAAATCTTAAATATGTACAGCACTAATCTGAAAGCATATGGTAACTCTTAGCTAAAATGTTTATTACAACATTTTCAATTTAACCCTTCCAATCCCCTGCAATTAAAGCAGGTAGGTAAATAAATGTACCCGCTTTATAGATGTGACAGTACTTTAAATTCTGTCACTTTTAGTTCATGGCATTTGATATATTACTATCTGATAGCACATATTTATGTTCTTCATTTCTGTGAAGTCTAGTTGTACTTATATTGTCACTTCTGTCTCCCTTGTTACATAAATCATAAGCAGTATAGTTCTTCTATAGTTTCGTCTAGATTGGAAAAGATTTTCCAAATGCTTCTCTCTCTTGCTGATACCTAGTCCAGTTTCATCAGCAATAAAACTATTTGAATTTCAAGTATAAATTCTGTCCTCTTTTGAATATTATATCACAACTAGTAAAACTTATGGATGATAAGTTTGGCAGAATGGTAATAATGATGAGGAAGGTGAAGTCAAACAGAGCAATCTGGAACAAAGTGCCTTTTAATATAGGTGAATGAAAGCAAAGTTATGTATCTAGGAACAAGGAATCTGTGTCACTCCTGAAAGATACAGGACTAGGAGGGGCGTCCTGGAAGGCCATCAAGTCCATTTCCCTGTGCTTATGATAAGGTAACCAAAGGATTATCTTTAATTTCCTTTTCAGACCCTCAGTCATATTTGCAATAATATTTGAAACACCAACACTCTGTAACATGCCATATCAAGGAAGATATTAGTCAATATATACACTTGGAAGATTCTAGGAAAAATACCAGCGGTCACAGTGAATAAGCAACTTGACATGAGTTCCCATGCAATGCTGTGGATCCTTGAATGTATAGACAAAAGTTTAAAAAATAAGACTATGGAAATCTTTTTCCTCTATAAATGATACTGATGAGAGATATACTTAGAATACCATATAGAGTGCAGCAGGGTGACCTCAGGCACTTTAATGCACATCAGCCTATTTTAATGCACATTAAAGCATCACTAAAGAAAGCCATTGTTTTTAGATAATGCCCATTAAAATAGGCTAATGCACATTTCCCAGTACCTCACAATGGAGGGCATCTAGCATGGAGGCTACTTCAAAACATTGGAATTCCAGCATGTCGAGTCTGCTGGAGTATGACAATTGCCACGCTGCAGCAGCCTCTGGTGTTTCGTATATCAATGTCCCTGTGCTTAAAAATGGTGGTGGGAGCACTTAAAGTAAAGCTCATTCAGGTGCCCCCACTGCCATTTTTAAGCTCAGGGACATTGATACAGGAAACGTGGCGGTTCTTTAATTAGATTCACTCTCAAAGAGGCTCTAATATAAGCACTGCTTCCCCACCCCTGGAATACACATAAAAGTGTCCAAAGGTACAAGATTTAATGTGCAGTAACTAATGTGTTAATCCATATTTAGACACTCTACATATGTCCGTGATTGGTGAGGACAGTCCCAGATTTCAAAGGTCAGTCCCAGTTGGCTGGTGAAAATTAAAACGAGTCCAGGGTACGGAGACAAAGTTGCAGGAGCTGTGAAATAGGAAGCCCTATTAACACTAATTGTTATGTCACAGGTGATTGCTAACACCTCTGAAGTGAAGAACAATGGGCCATTAACGGGCCATTGACTCATTGCAGCAAAGGGGGGCAGGGGCAGCTGGCCTGCCAGCCAGGTTTCACATTGTCCCTTATAGTCACCCTAACTCAGGGGCAGGCAATTATTTTGGGCAGAGAGATACTTGCTGAGTTTTGGCAACGCATCAAGGGCCACATGACAGGCAGCCAGGGGCAAATAAATATTAATTTTATAAATTTTTAGGAGCCCCGCGGGCCAGCTAGAATGGCTGGCGGGCTGCGTCTGGCCCCGTGGCCGCATTTTGCCCACCCCTGCCCTAAGTTGTACTGTAAGTAGTCTAATAAGGATGTTGAAAAACTGGAGAGCCCTTAAAATGCTTTTGCAGACCTGAGGAAAAAGATGTTTTGCAATAGGGTTGATAACTCGTGGCCCTTGGGCCAGATCCAACCTGTGCAGAGACTGGATTTGGCCTTCTATAGTTCAGGGAATTCATAATACACCCAAGCAACAGAGCATCCCCAGGGTCCCATTTCCTGCCTTTTTATAACTATTCCCTTCATGGTGTCTGCTGATCAACAGGAGGATGCAGGCACAGCAGGGATTGAGTTGCAAGCAGGACCCATAGTGGTAAAAATTTGCTTACTTCTGCTCTACAGTAAGAAATCTGAAGATCTCTGTTTGTCAAAGAAGTCCTGAGGAATGACTTAATTATGATATATAAATATCTTGTGGAGGAAAGGTTGGGCACCAAAGAGCTCCTTACCAAAAAAAGATATAACAAGAACTAGTGGTTGGAGCTGAAGCTAGAAAAATTCAAATACGAAATAAGTCACAGAGTTTGTTTGGTTTGTAATAATGAAATAAGCATTGGGACAAACTATCAAGGGAAGTAATAGATACTCAGTCTCTTATCTTCAGATCAAGACCAGATACTTTTCTGAAAGATTTGCTTTAGTTAAACACAAGTTATTGAACTCAATAAATAAGTAACTGGGTGAATTTTAGCAGCCTATAGGAAGTCAGGCTGGATGACCCTTTGGGCTTTAACAGCGCTGAATCTAACCAATACAGGGCGTAGAATGTTGCCAGCATCCTTTAGGCTATTTCATCTATGGTTCCCAAAGTCACTAACACTGGTTGAGCCAAAGCAGAATTAGCAATAACTAAACCATTCCCCAGTGTAGATAAGACTCCAGAGACTGGCTCCTTAAATTAACATTTGAAGTAAATCTTACATCAGCATTATGAATGAAGTTGGACACTGCAGAAATGAAGAATTTAAATGTGAGCTGCTAGGTAGTATGTGTTAAATGTTTTACATAGGTTGACACTTGAGAGCCATTAGTGCTTACAGGTTAATGAATTATTTTTAAATATTCTCCATGGGTCTAATCATGTTCCCACTGCAATTAAAAGCAAAATCCCACTGGCTTTAGAGTAAATAATATACAGATTGTTGGTCATATTTTTTTTTCCTTTCTTAATCAAATTTAACTTTTATCCTAGAAGATGATTACTGATCAGTGTCCAGCAGATGCAGCCGCACAGCTCATTGAGAAATATGAAACCCCTAATTTACCAACAGTTGCAGAGCCTGAGGAGAATATGTTAGGTGTAAGTCTTATAGTGTACTTAACTATACATAATGCCTAAGTATGTTTTTATGCTTTCAGTTTCATATATTCATATTCTATCTGCTCCAGTTAACCAAGTACACAACACACTCTGTAAAAGTGACTCAATTTATATATATATTAATAGACCAACACTAGTACAGAATAATTTAAATGAGTTCTCTATGATTTTTAGGTAAATAAACTCATGTTTTGAACAGTACTCAGTCTCTTCAAGAGAAAAGACATTTGGTTTTAATAAACCTTGTAAGTGGCATGTTGGAAATATTGCTTACATCTCAGTTCCTTAGGGATGGAATTTATCAGTTTTGGTAGTTGTAAGACTTAAACTACAAGTTATTTAAAATAAAGAAAAATTCTGGGAGACTTTTAATATAAGAGTTAAAATTGAAAATGTGGCATCTACAAAACACCACTTCAAAAGCAATTTAAACTTTACAGGCAGTAGTCTTGAGTGTGTTTTCTTTTAAATAAGTTCCTGACATCAGCTGATTAAAGGAGGGATGTTTCAATATTGCCTTGTCTATAAATTTCCTGGCTCTCACTCAGGTGAGAACATCAGTGTTCTTTTGAGGTGGGGTCTAAAGTATGAGTGGCACCTCATGAGCAAAACAGATTTGTAATTTGAAGCAATAACTTTACTTTCAAATGTCAGTCAATAAGCCAACACCTGGGATTAATTTCTTCAGTCAATGACTCAAATGACATCTGCACTCACAGCCACAAATCTGGAGTCATTGTAGAAAATAGTTAAGGGCAGGAAAATCTAACCTGAAATGCAATTAATTCACCACCCCTTCCCTGACCCCACCCCCATCCACACCCATGAAAACCATGTGTTCTATATACAGCAAAACCTTGACAAGTGTGTGAAAGTAAGTAATAAATACCTGAAAATTAAATCAAATTTTTCCAAATAAAGAACCGTCATATCTCATGACTGAGAAAACAGTCTGAAATGGAAAAGAATCATACAGCTGGATCAATATATTGAAGTAGGTTTGGCATGTTGTGGCCATGATGGTCCAGGAAGTTTGCAAAAGGCAAGAGGTTTTCTTGTGATATTTTTATTGGATCAACTGTATAGTTGGGAGAGATGCAGGACAAACTTTCAGGTACAAAGCACCCTTTTATAGGTCTGTGAAAGAAGCAGATACAAGCTAAGCTAAATAACATAAATTATTTGTATTTCATGTAAATGAAAGCAATTGCTTCCTTAAGTGTCACTTCCTTCCATTGCAATCTTCCATGTGGGCTCTCACTGCACCTCTGCACTAATTTTGAAGTCAGAGTTCCCCCTTGGTAAGAGACCCCCAAGTGTGCTAGATTATGGGTATAAACCAACTTTCTGACAGTCAGATCAAGATGAGAGGTTACACTGTACCTGAAAGAAGTGGCTGTTTCCTAGTTTTGGATTTTTATAGCATGTTAAGAGTTGCCAACAAAAGAGAATCAGTTAATATAAGCGCTATTATATTTTTTATCTATACATAATTTGCACTTGTGAAGTATTACAAACCAGACAATAGTGTAATAGGGTGTGGTTTGTGTATTACTACTGGTTGTGATTACATGCCGTTGGATTTTTTTCCAAAGGTGTTCATGGCTTTCATTTGTTGTATGTGTGTGTTTATAAAATGCATTACTTTCATGAACAGAAGGGGAGTAAGGAGAAAGAGATGTGCATTTCGATGGAAGCTAAAGCTATTGAGACAAAACCAAAAGCACCAGAAGACAAAGTCAATGGAGGTGATTCAACATATGAAGATCATGAAGTGAATGAGTCATTAGATATGGTTAACAATGAAACTGTACACCAAGTCCCAAATGATGCTGCTGCAGAAAAAGGTTCTTTAGAGCTTCTTGAGGAGGTTGCTGATAAAGCTAAAGAAAGCTACTAATCAGTAAGACATTGCATTAAAGATGGAGTATAAGGAACATGGATACTGTGGAGATCCAAAACGAATATCAAGACATAAAAATGTGTGAATTGATAAATTCTCCCTCTTATTTAGGATTTTTTAAAAAGGGTTCAAGAATTCTCTTATCTTTTTCATGATGGTCTACAAATACTAAGGTTCATATCCTAAAATATGTATGTGTGCATTCACATGTATGCATACTGGTGACTATATTTGCATGTATATGGAAAATAATGAAAAGGCTCAATACCAGAGGTATATTTTTTCTCTAAACTTGGGTATCGCTTACATCCTTGCATTATAAGCTACCTGTTACATTTAATTTTCAAAATATGTGTGGTAAGAAAAATGCTACTTTATGTACTGAAATGTATTGGATTAAATAGAATTACTCTACCAGCTAACTTTGGAAATAATGCATGATTTAGAACAGTTTTAAGTGTACTCAATAGTAATTAAATCCTTCTTAGGCACTAACTAAAGAGAACAAACAACTTTAAAATTTGCCTCTGTAATAAAATCCTCTTTTTTTAACTGAATAACATTATAAAATCTTTTCTGAGTAACTGCTACTGGGTACAGAGTGTCTAGTCAAGCTCAAGTGGACACTGTTAGAGCCCCTCCTGTTGAGGTAGGTGTGTGCCAAGGTTGTCCACTGTCAGGCCAGCTCCAGACCATTAGCATTGAGCCCTTCCTCTTGGCTCCTCTGTAAAAGGGTGGTGATTGAGAAACCTGTCATGAGGTGAGGTCCTTCCAGTGTATGATGCTGATGTACTCCTTGCCGTCCATGACGTGGACAACCTGGGACAGGTGGAGGCCTGCCAGTCCATCTACTTGGTGGCTTCCTCTGCCCAGGTTAACTGGGGCAGAAGCTCTGGTTTGACAGTAGGTGACAAGTAGCATGTGGGCTTGTTCCCACCTCTATTCTAGAACATCTGATGGAGTACAGGCTAGTTGCTCTTTTTGGGAGTCTATTTGTTCATCAGTTACCCATACCTGCCAGAGAACTGGCACTAGATGGAGGTCTGGGTGAGCAGCTGCAGACATGAGTAGGCCTACCCCAGTGTTTCTGCCTTTGCAGGAAAGTGCTGGTCTGGTCCATGCCCTGGCACTGTTCAACACCCTGCCCATACCCCCAGAGCTACTGGCCTGTCTCCAGGGAAGGGCATAAGGGTTCGTCTGGCTGGGACAACACAGGGTCTCTGCAAGTGTCCTGAGCATCCCTTTGTGGGAAGTCAGGTAAGGCCTGGCCTACATCTGCAGCCAGGTTCACATCTTCCACCTTCAAGCCCTGTGGAGGCTCCTATATGGTGCTGGTAGAAAAGTGGAAAGGTGCCTCATCGACTGTGCCACTATCTCCAAAAGTTCTGATATGACTGGCAGCTCTTCCATCTATGAGGTCTCCCTAGTGCAGAACCTAGAGCAACTGCTGACTTGCTACCAGGATCTCCTCAGGGCCTGGAGGCTGGTCCCCACCTCCAAGTCTCCAGTGTCACCTAAGATACCAACATCCTAACCAAACCCATGCTGAAAAATCCTTAGCTGATGACTGGTAACAGAGATGCCCTGAGTGCACCGAAGGATGGTTCTGGCCAACTCCACTTGTATCGGGGACTATGCCTGGCAGGGGTTCATAGTATCATAGTGTCTAGAGTCGGAAGGGACCTGGGCAGATCATCTAGTCCGACCCCCTGCCTTGGCAGGAAAGAGCACCAGGGACAGATGACCCCGGCAAGGTGCTCATCTAACTTCCTCTTAAAAATCCCCAGGCTAGGAGCCTGTACCACTTCACCTGGAAGCTGATTCCAGGCCCT
>JAGPOW010002742.1:49034697-49054663 GCA_030014935.1 Caiman crocodilus
GCAGGTCCTGTCAGACCAACCTGGTCACCTTCTATGACCAGGTGACCAAATCCATGGATGCAGGCGTCCCTGTTGACATAGTCTTTTTAGACTTCAGGAAGGCGTTTGACACGGTCTCCCACCCCATCCTCATTCAAAAGTTGAGCTGTAGCATTGATGCCTACACAGTTGAGTGGGTCAGAAACTGGCTGACGGGGCGCTCCCAGAGAGTGGTGGTGAATGGGTCGTACTCGACCTGGAGAGATGAGCAGCGGGGCCCCCCAGGGCTAGGTTCTTGGGCCCGCGCTGTTCAACATCTTCATCCCTGACTTGGATGAGGGGATGAAAAGCAAGCTATCCAAGTTTGCTGATGACACCAAACTGTGGGCTGAGGTGGGGACACCAGAGGAGAGGGAGAGGCTGCAGCGGGATCTGAGCCGCCTCACAGACCAACTGGATCCAGCCCGCACTAAACACCCGGCGGGAACAACGCTACACGTGCAGGCGCGCTCAACCCGGCCCGGCCCGGCCTGGCCCCACCCCACCCCACCCGCAGCGACTGCAAACCGCCGAAGGCGCCTTTTCGAGTGCACGAATACATCGGCACGGCCCCACCCCTTCGCGCCTTAGTTTGCGCTTGCGCGTTCTGCGGCAGCATGGCGGCGGGTGGGCTGCTGGCTGAGGTGGCTGTGGACCAGGTGGTGCTGCCGGGGGACGTGCTGCTGCTTCCCGCGGCTCCGGACGCCGACGGGGAGCGGCTGCGGCTGGGCCCGAGCTCGGCGCCGCGGGGCAGGCTTCTATGTGGGCCCGGGCTGCGCCGCTGCGCCGCGGGGCTGCTAGTCACGAAGTGTGGGCTGCTGCGCCATCGCCCGCCGGCGGGGGCTGGGACAGGCGGCGGTGCGTACTGGGTGGACTCGCAGCAGAAGCGGGTAAGGATCGCGGGGCGGGGAGCGCAGCGCCTGCTGCCCATTGGGTCGCCTCTCCTGCCGGCACAGTCTGCCACCAGTGGGGGCGGATGAGCCGCGGGGCGGGGCGTCCTCGCTGCTGCAGCCGGGCCGGGCTGCGCCTGCGCCTGCGCTTGGGTCGCCGGCGCCGAGGGCCAGGAGAGACCCGGGGTCCTTCTCGCGAGTTGTTGTAGAGGCCCGCCAGGCTCCAGGCTGGGGGTTGTGAACAGTTACACGGTTAATCGTTCGCCCCCTCAGCTTGGTGACAACCGCCCTAGCTCCTGGGTACGGTTAGCAGGGGGAGCCCTGTTGTAGCCCAACAGGAAATGCAGGGCAGAAGTAGCCTTGCCAGGTATATGATAATTAGCCTATTTGTACAACAGTGTCAACCCTTGTAGGATGTACACTCAATAACAGGAAAAGCATTCAAAACATAGGACAGTTTTTGAGGCAGCTAGTTGATACAACATATGCAAAACCCAAGTCACCCTCTGGGAGTCTTCACTGACTTGGGGATTTACTTCAGCACTTTCTGATGTCTACTTCCCTCAAAGTATAAAAGGTGTTTCAACTTTGACCCAGTTCTGTCTCTCTCACTGGCAAGTTACAGTGAGTACTATAAAAATAATAAGAAAGCATTTGCATGTGTTTTCAGTATACGATAGTTTTTTATCAAATATGGTAATTTTAAGCTTCTAATATGATGATTTCATATTTAAGACTGGCAATGCCAGGCAGAAGGCAAGTAGAAGGGGTGCAGAGGGGAGCTATTGGGTATTATAACACCTAATAACTAGACAACCTGGAAGGAGAGAGGAAGCAGGCAACCCTTCTCCCAAGGCACTGAGCCAGTGATTGGAATGAGCTGGTAAGGCATGGTCCTGGATTCTGGGTGCAGCTTGCCTCTCCCCTTTCCCCCTGCACTACTGCAGCTGGCCCTGGGAAGCTGCACGCTGGTGGCTGCAGCCCCTCACTAGTCTCTGGCTCAGCAGCCATTGATCAGTGGTCTCAATGGCTGCTGTGCCCCAGAGCTTCCTGGGCTGCTTTGGCCCCTAGTGATGCTTGCATTGAACTCTGGGGATCAGATGAGAGGACCACCAGACCAATGTGAGAATCCTCCATGAAGCTGCATCCATCAGCATCCAAGTCTTGCTGTTGAGAAATCAACTCCGATGGATGGGCCACTGCATCTGGATGTCCAATACTGCCTCCTTCACCAGATTCTCTTCTCCCAGCTCTCTTGGCCAGTGCTCAAAGGGCGGCCAGAGGAAACTGTACAAAGACGCACTCAAGGTCACCCTCAAGCACAAAGGCATTGGCACCAATGGCTGGGAGGAGCAAGCTGCTGACCATTTGGCGAGGCGCTTTCTGATCCACCAAGTTGCTCACCACTTTGGGGCCCAACAACTCAATACTGGAATAGTGGCAGCAGAGGAAGGAGAAGATCGACCCAGGACTGTAAATCCCACTCCCCTACACAACAACATGCCCTCATTGCCGATGAATGTTTGCATCCAAAATTGGATGACTCGGTCATCTGAGGACCCATCAAGCCTGGTGAACATCATCCTTGACTTCAAGGGACCACGGGCAATGCTTCCTGCCTCTTCTCTCCCCCCTGCACTGCTGCAGCTGGCCCTGGGAAGCTGTGTGCTGGTGGCTACAGCCCCTCGCTAGCAGCTGCGTCCAAGGGCTTCCTAGGCTGCTTTGGCCCCCAGCTTTGCGCTGCTCACGCCAGGGCAGGTACCAACCTGACACTCAGCACCCTACTCCTCTCGTTCCCCCCTTCCCAACTTCACAGAGCCACGGACTGCAACCCAGAACTACTATGCCCATCCCTGATTAATTATTTAACCTTTTGTAATTACAGCAGGTTAAACGGATGTTTATTTAATTGATATTTACATGCCTAGCAGATGGCAGGGTGCAAGGTCAGGGATGCCTGGGCTAGGGGCCCAGTTCTCCACTTACCCAAAACATTTTGGGACTAGTTTTGTTCAGGATCTTTATCGGTGATCTGGAAGATAGGATGAAGTGCACCCTCAGCAAGTTCGTAAATCGCACCAAGCTGGGGGGAAGGAATAGATATGCTGGAGGCTAGAGCTAGTGTTCAGAGTGACCTAGACACATTGGAGGATTAGGCCAAAAGCAATCACCTGAGGTTCAATAAAGACAAGTGTAAAGTCCTACACTTGGGACAGAACAGTCCCATGCACTGGGATGGGCTGGGGACCGATTAGCTAAGCAGCAGCTCTGCAGTAAAGACCCTGGGAGTTGCAGTGGACAATAAACTGAGTATGAACCAACAGTGTGCCCATGTTGTGAAGCAGACTAACAGCATACCGGGCTGCAACTGTAGGTGCGTTGCTAGCAGATCAAAGGCTAGTGCCTCTTTAGCACTGGTAAGACCATATCTAGAGTACTGGGTCTAGTTTTCGGCTTCCCACTACAGAAGGGATGTGGGCAACAAAAATGGTGAGGGGGTTGAGAGACATGACTTATGAGGAAAGCCTGAGGAAACTGGGTTAATTTAGTCTGGAGAAGAGAAGACTGAGGTGGAATTTAAGTATTTTTACCTGTCTGAAGGGTGGTTCCAAAGAGGATGAAGCAGGACCAGGTGTCAGCAGTGTTTTTGGGCTAAGTGCCAAAAAAAATCCAGAACCTTGATTTGGAAGATATTGGTGTGCCATGGGGTAGATGACAGAACAGCTGTAAGGCACCCAATCCTCATAGCAGTGCAGCTCTGGCCCCTTCCCCCTCCGTACTCCCTGATGCATGCATATAGCTGCTGCTCGCAACAGGCCAGGTTGGGGCTCCAGACCCTAGTGCAGCCACTTGCAGCCTGCGCAAGCAGCCTGGGGTCCATAGCAGGTGAGAGGTGCCTGCTCAGAGCTTGAGTTGGCTGTGGTATGCTGAGGAAAATGGCTTCATGTGCCATGCTTTGGTATGCACGCTCTGGTTGCTGACCCCTGAGTAGACTGTTCTCAGTAGTGGCAGATGACAAAACAGAGAGCAATGGTCTCAAGCTGCAGCACAGGAAGTTGAGGTTAGATATAAAACTTTCTTATGAGGACAGTAATAAAGTCCCAGAACAGGCAACCTAGAGAGGTTGTGGAATATCCGTCCTTGGAGGTTTTTAAGACCTGGCTAGATAAAGGCTTGGGCAACATGATCTAGTTGGGGGTGGTCCTGCTTTGAGCAGAGGGTTAGATTAGATGACCTCCTGAGGGCCCCTTCCAACCCTAATTTCCTACAATTCTTTGAAGAAAAAAAAGGCACACTGACTTATTTATTTTTCTTGTACGAGATCTTTCTTCTAGTACAAGCATATGTAAAGTGTTTTAATTTTCTTTGAATGCACAAATAATCTGTTATCCTAAAGCTTGTTTTCATTCACAGTATGTCCCAGTCAAGGGAGATTCTATAATAGGCATAGTGACTGCCAAGGCAGGCGACATCTTCAAGGTAGATGTTGGTGGAAGTGAGCAAGCATCTTTGTCATACTTAGCATTTGAGGGTGCAACCAAAAGAAACAGGCCAAATGTTCAGGTAAGTTTTCTGTTGTTGATAATAATGAAAATTTTAATTGTTTGCTTGTTTGGGTGGTTGTTTTTTTTAAGTGATGTGTTTCTAATGCCTGTGGACTTCCTTTCCATTTATTGCCACTGGATCCCATAGTGTAAATGTTAACATACAGTTCTAATTACAGACACTGATACAGCCTCATGATATCTCAAGCCTGTTCCTTAAACTGAGTCTGACGTCAGTTCAAGCCTAATATTTACATGTTGAAAAACAGCCTCTTACAAAGTCAGGCAGTAGAAAAGTTTCCTTTTTAAATTTTCAGGAGTAATATTTTCTTTTAAGAGGTTTGGTGGGGGGGAATTGTAATGTATATGCTACATTGTGTTTACATACCTGACCTATCTGTTAAGTAAATATAACAGGTAGTAGAAGCAAAATGAAAGACCAGACTATTTTCACTGTCTATAATGAATGAAATGCAAAAGTAAATTGTTATTCTGAAAAGTCAATTATCCTACTTTTTCCTTGCCTCTTAACTTTCAGCTTGGAAGATTTCAAGGCTTTAAAAAAAAAAAAATACAGGATGCTTGCAAAAAAAAAAAAAAAAAGGCAGTTTACTGCAAGCAGCAGCATGTTACTTTGACCTGCCTCTGCAGCGTCTCTATAGATCAGATACTTAAGTGGAACTTTTGACGCTTTCATTTAATAGCTGATTTAATCAGCTATTATATACAAGCACCAAAAAGCCCCACTTAAAGTGCCCTATCTATACAGATATTTGGTGAGCCAGATCCAGCTAACACGATGCTTCTTCTGGGCATGCATACACTGAGCTCAGTGTGGGGGGATACACTGAATTTAAAGTAAAGTGCATTTTGTTTTGTTTTTTCCTATGACTGCAAGTAGCCACAGTGTATTAAACTTGAGGTGTGTGGTGCCTTAAAGGAAAAAGTTACTGGACTTCTCTTACTTCATATTTTTCAAATTCCAATGCCTGGTTTTTAATTATTTGGATCTTAGTCTGTAATTAATTTATATAGAATTACTAGGCACATTATGATTATAGGATTCTTTGGAGATAGCTGCACTGAACAAAGGGATAAATGTTGATGAATAAGTTAGTTACACAGTTTTCTTTTATTCTTTCATAATTACTGGATTTTTCTGTCACAAAGACATTAACATAAATGTGATAACAGTTTCTCTATTATCCTTCACTTATTTTAGGTGGGAGATCTTGTATACGGTCAGTTCATTGTAGCAAATAAAGATATGGAACCAGAAATGGTCTGCATAGATAGCAGTGGAAGAGCAAATGGAATGGGTATAATTGGACATGAAGGCCTACTATTCAAAGTTTCCTTAGGGCTAATAAGAAAGTAAGTGTTTCCAAGAATGACAGAAAAACTGTACTTTGTCAGTTTTTAACCTATGACAGTTGAATGAACTTTTATAAAAGCTGTTTTTCACCCGAACATAACATTACTAAGCACAATTTCATTATTTACTGGTCTTGCATTTACTTTTAATGTTTTAACTCTTAACTTTCCTGGTTTATAATATACCTATTTTAAGTTCATTCCTAAATAAACAGATGAAGTAAATCTTTCATCCAGAATAAAAGTTACATCTCTAGTTTTGGTTCAGCTCAATTCAGTATTAAACCTTACAGTTGGTACAGAGGTCCTTTAAAATAGTGTTGCAATTATTATTGGGTATGGTATTGATTTAATGCTAGGGTATATTAATACTGTATATTGCTGGGAGTTTTTTTTCTTTTTCTTCTAATGTCCTTTTTTACCTTGCTTGCAGACTTCTGGCTCCTAATTGTGAAATCATCCAGGAATTGGGACAACTTTACCCTTTTGAAATAGTGCTTGGAATGAATGGAAGGATATGGGTAAAGGCAAAAACAGTTCAACAGACTTTAATTGTGGCAAATATCTTGGAAGCCTGTGAACATATGACATCAGAACAAAGAAAGCAAGCACTTGCCAAATTGTCAGAGAGTTGAAATAAAGAAACCTCAGGAGTCTGTTTTAGACTAAGATGGTTGTATTTTTTTATTAAGGTCTATATTCGATAGCAGGCTTTTTAAATTTTAGTCTTTTCACTTTCTTTTGTCAATTGGTCCCTCTTTTTCCCAATGCTTAAATCTGTTTCTAATATACTTATGATTTTTCTCATGTTTCTCAGTAGCCTTGTTAAACTCTTTAAATCATTGCAATGGTTTTTACTTCCTATCAACCTGTTTATTTTTGCAAATCAAAACTGAGTGGTAGCACCAGATCTTTCGTCAAGAAAGAAAGGAGGGCTCCATTTTTTACTTGCACATGTTTTGACTTTTAAATTATTTTTTACTGTATTATTTTTTACTAATAATATATGTATGCCTTTGCTTGTTTTTCAAGTTGGCCTGTAGTTTATATTTTACATTAACTTTCAAAAAGTCTGCTTTTTCTGTGTTTCATAACAAAGGATCAAGATGACCTCAATCAAATACTAAAAGCAGTGTAGAGGAGGGATAAGGATTGAAGTTCATGTCACTGAAATAAGCAAAAGTGAGGCACTGGAAATGACCTAGTAAATTGAAACTGCTTGTGTCAGAATTATAAGTTCAGACATTTGAAAGAATGTTGTACACCTTTTTAGGTACTAAATTTGCTTGCCATCAAATGGGAGACTTGCTTGTTACCTGAGAAAACACTCAATGATATTACTTCACTTCAGTTTCACCTACTTCCTTCTCACTAATAGTGGGGGTGGATTAAGACTAAAAGGAATGTAGGGTATATCAGCACTTCAGGCCCTTACTTATTCTTTAACAATTGACAACTAGAAATTTGGATTAGCTAAAGCTCACTCAAATCAGCATCATTGGTGCCCCTACATGCTAGCATTCTGGTTTGAGGCCTTAGTCATCTCTGTCCTAAGGCAATGTGTGCAGCAGCATGCTGTATAGAAATCATGCTGTGTTCATAAATTCCTGTCTGATTCCAAAAGATAGGAATGTGTTTTCCAAATTGCTTAAAGCCCTTTTATGAAGAGCTTAACTACTTTTCCAGGTTGAAAGATAAGACCTGCAGCTTTTCTTCTGTATGAAAAGAGAATCTCATTGTCTTCTTTCCATGCTCTTGTTTGGAGAGGGATGGTGTTTGAGCAATTTCTCTTCCTGACTCAGAAGATTCTTGTTAACCTGCCTCATAGGTGGAATTGATTCTAGAACTGATAGATTTGCAGGCTGAGTTTTGCGATTCTTTGGTTTTTTTCACCTTGATCTTGGAAGGAAACATGCTGAGTGTAAAGGCATTAACTGCTTCCGTGCTGCAGGAAGCAGACTTCTATCTTCCTATTTTTGGAAATCCTTTTCTGTCACTGCCAGCATGTGCTGTTACCTGCTTGTTTCCTGATTTCTTGATAGAAAATATAATTTCATTTTTATCAGAGGACTTAATACAAAGTAGAATGCATAATAGAATGACCTGTCAAGAAATGAAAATATCCAACAGCAGAAATAGCAAGAAGTCTTGTCACTCTTCACATTAATTGGGAGTTTTCAAAAACATTTGATGTTGTTTACAACAAAATTTACTGGATGAGCTACACATTATAGAATCATAGAGAAGTAGGGCTGGAGGGCACGTCAAGTGGTCATCATATTCCGTCACCCTGCCTGAAGCAAGATCATCTCTAACCAGACTATCCTAGACAAATCCATTGTCTAATCTCTTACCAACGCTACTGTAAGCGGTTGGTGACATGCTTCCCGGAATAGAGCTGTTTCCCTGCTAGAATTGTAGGATTCTGTCCTTCTAAAAGTCACCTGCCATGTCTTGGTGTTAATGAGAGGGAGGTATCAAACACTTTTGGGGAGATAAAAGGATAGATTAAAGGCTCAGGAGGTCTGCTTATCTTCACAGGGCTCCACTGTCCCCATCCCCTGCCCTAACCACATCAGGTGTTCCTGGCTTCTTGTTGCTTGCCTGTTGAACTAAGGGTCCGTTATGGACTCCTTTGTCAAGGGGTCCTCCTCTAGGCTGGCTGCTTGCACTGTTCTTCCCCGCCCGAATCCCAAGACAGCTGCCTCTTAATTCCAACCCCACCCCTACCTCCAGGTGGGGACGGATTTCCCCCTCCTTGGCATGTAATCTCGTCCATGTCTCTTTTTTCTAGGATCCCAAAGAGGTTATCTCCACCCCTCAGGACTGGATTCACCAACAGAGTGGTCTCCTCCATCTCTTTGCTGACTCTTTCCCCCAGTATAGGAACTGGGGCTTTCCTCTAAGCCCCAGGGTCGGTTCCTCCCCTCATCTCTGGATGTCCTCTCTATTGTCATCTTGCTTTCCTGAAAGGCGGACACTGCTGGGTGTCCTGGACACTGACCACCTATGAGAAATCTAAGGGGCAGAGGGTTGTTAGGCCTCCTAAGACAGCCAGGACCTTTTGTGTGTTATCTCTGTTAGGGGTGGATTTTGGGGTCTGGGATATACATAGAGCTACAGCCCACTCTCCTATACCCTATAAATATACCAAGGCTCCAGTAAAGTTCAAAAGTATATTGTAAACTCAAGATCACAACAAAACTGGACTAGCAGTAGGAAACATGCATAACATCAGGCATTAACTATATACATTTGTTAACTGCCATACACCATAACCAGGCCTGCCAGGGGGCAGCAAAAGGCAGTGTCGGGGCCTTCACAGGCTCACAGAGCTGGGGTGCTAGTCAGGCCCTCAGTCTGTTTCCCTCAGAGGGTCTCAGACAGAGAGCAAGGGAAGGGTGATAATTACCATTCCAGTGGATGATGGAGGTCCTGATCCAATAACACTTCTACCGGTAAGTATCCAATTATACCCAATCCAATAGGTCACCCCTCTCTCTCACTGCTACAGTCACTGCTCATACACCTCAGACACAGATGTGATCACCATCCGAGTAGACTTGCATCATTCAAACCTCAAATACTCTCAAGCATCCATATTCCATTTGTGTGCCAAATCACTCCTCAGGATTCCTTAAATGCTCACCAAAATCACATTGTTTCAGTCATTCTTCTCGCCAATCATACTCGTGCACACAATACCCTACTATTGTGCTCAGCACTCACATGCAGCACATGGCACTCTGCAACCACACAAGCTACTGTGCATGCTCCCCAGATGTAAGTGGGTCACTGACATCCTCAAAGTGGAAAGTTC
The DNA here is from genome assembly GCA_030014935.1 of Caiman crocodilus. Classification (NCBI taxonomy): domain Eukaryota; kingdom Metazoa; phylum Chordata; order Crocodylia; family Alligatoridae; genus Caiman; species Caiman crocodilus. The sequence continues at coordinate 49,044,345 of JAGPOW010002742.1, forward strand.
AGCTATTCTAGAACCTTCCCACTTCTAATCAGTGTGCATGTGCTCAGGAGGGATCTCATATTATGGACCACAATCCAACAGATCCCCTCCTTGATGGGCTCTGGGCCTTGTGTACAGATGCCATCACAAAAATATAAGTATCAGAGGAGTGGGTATCTTGGGCTGCAGGCTTCCTTTTAGCAAAATGTCCAGGTGGGCAACACCTGGCAGAGGGTGACCTAGGACAGCGCTGTTCTCAAGACCCACAGCTCTCCTGATGTTGCATCCATATGATTTATTTGTTTAGCAATCCAAGTCTATATGCTGCATCAATTCCAGGTAAATCAGGGTGTGTCATATCTGTTCATTCCTCTTTCATTAATGCTTTCATTCTCTTTATAGAGTCTATGCCAGGAACACCACATCCCAATCATGCAGATTAACATAACTTCACATACAATCAATATTACTATGGGTGTAGCATCAAATTTAAAACATCTGTTTCTGTGGGAGACCATCCCAGGAATGGCTCCCACCACATGTGTCTCCCTAGTTTTTCAACCTTATTCAAAATTTTCATAATTTGTTCAATATCATGGGAGACCTCAATGATCAATTGTCTGGCTCTTTTCTCATTTTTCTTCAGCATACTGACCAACTCTGGATGATGTAACAATTCCTGGTGACTGTCAATGATGACTGTCATTCCTGTAGGTATCATAATCTCTGGGATACCCAATTGCATAATATTCACTCCAGAGTGTTATACCACAGACCACGGCCTCAGATTCCATTGCATAGAGTGAGGGGCAATGGCAGGGGTAGGAGACTGGCATTTCAGGGCTACTCAGTGCCACAAAACTGAGGGAGGGACAGCTGCAGTTGGAACTGTGTTCTGGTGAGTGAAGGGGGCAGGGAGAGAGCTGATTTTCCATGGTAAAAAAATCAAAATGAAACATTAAAGTTTATAGGTATTTAGAATCAATTTTACTATAGTGATTGATGACAGTGGTCTTATGTATGTAGTCACCTGCCAGTAAGGTATCCTCTCCCCCTCGCCTCTCCTGTCACAACTTTGCTGATAAACTCTTGGGCAGGGGGGTTCCTTCCCAACACGGGTGTACTCAGTTACAGAGTGCGTTGTTCCACGAGGCGCCGCCACCCCTACACCCCATCCACTTGCCAACTGGTCCTGGGCTGGTAGGATATTAGTCTTCACTTCCTTGTCGGCTTGCTCTGCCGCTGGACTCCAGCACAGAGGGATTCGAGCTAAGCAGTACAGCTCAGCCTGCTCATCCCTTGCTTTCTCTCTATCTTTTAGTCCTCCATGCATCTCTTTGTGCCTTTTCACCTTATTCTTTTTTCAGAAGTAGCATTCTGGGACAGGAAAGCTCATGGACCTGCCTTCTCAATGCTTTCTAGGGGGTTCTGCCCCTCTCCCTTGCTCTATTTCCCCTAGCTCCCTGTCTCCACAGGGGAGCGCAGGTCTCTCCATGCTCTCCTCTTGCTGAAAGCTCAGGACTTTCCCCTTGCTTATCCCCAGCAGAGGATTGGAGGTGTGCTCTGCCTCCTATGCTGGGATGGCACAGCCTGACTTGTGCCTCTCCTCTGCAGGAGCATCAGAACCACAGGCACACTGCCCACTTGCTCACTCTCTTTCTTACTCCCACTTCCTGTGGGTGCTGCTGGTGTTTTTAAACCTTCCTGCAGTGGCCATGTCAGCAGCTGTGATTGGCCCAGCTGCTTCCCTCACTGGGAACAGCTGCTTCAAAAACTACCATAATGGCAGCTCATGTGGCTGTAGCTACTGTCACAGTTCTGGCTTCTGCACCACCGCATTTTCCAGAAGTAAGTCTCCCCCCCAGGTTCTGCATTGGGGTTTTGTGCACCCCACAGACCTCTCTCACCTCCTCTCATGCTTGTGGAGGCACACCGCTGCCACAGGTAGGCTTCCAAATTGCTTTAAAATTGTAAATATGTCAGTGAAACATTGTGTTCAACTGATACCTAAATATTTAGTGCTGTTTCACTTCAATCATGTGTTTTGGGTTTTCTTAATAGGAGCATTTGAGTTTATCAGAGAATTTGCAATCTTTAAAGAGAAAAAACCAGGATCCTCAATTATAAGGATTTATTGGCTTGAACTCGTTAGTTCAAAAACTTCCCCAAATGTAAATGCCATTAATTTTCCAATTGGCCTTTTTTATTTTAAATTTTTGATCTTTCCCTCTGTATCTGTTCCATATTATTTAAAATGGGGTGAGTAGTTTAGAAGCAAAAATTGTGGATACCTAAATGTTTCCATAGGAAGAAAAACTCAAAAGAAAAACAGAGGACCTCTTAACCTTATTGTCATTGCTCTTGAATAAAACTGTCAACTAGTTTGACTGTCTTAATTGGTTGGTAACCAGCCCTATAACTTCTGTAGTCTTCTTTTATGACTAGAACTAGCAAATTGCTTGTCAAGAATGATTGGGGAGGGGTAGGTAGGGACAGAGCACTGCCACCCACCACCCCATACTGCCTCCCAGGAAGCTTGCATGCTGCCACCACTGCATCCACCTATGTGGATGGTGGATGCCACCCTTGCCTCCCTGCAGACACAGAGCTGCTGGCAGCCACCACCCCACACTCCTGCCATTCTTTGTCTGGCCCCCTACCACCCCCTGCTCTGCGTCTGGCCATGTGCCACCCACCCCCCCAACTCCGTATCCACCTGGCCCACTCTGCTGGAGCTATGCCTCACCCATCATTCATGATAGGCATTCTTGATGCAGCACTGGCTGGAGCCATGGCCCTCTGGGAACTATGCCCCCCAAGAGCATTACAAACAGACAGACAGATGGACTAAGCCAGGCTTGTCCAACATACGGCCCGCGGACCACCATGTGGCCCACCAAGCCCTTTTATCTGCCCGAGGTGGTGCCGCTGCCACCGCTGTGGAGTGCGGAACCACAGCACTGCCACCGTGGAGTGTGGGGCCACCGGCAGCACTGCCGCTGCAGAGCACAGAGCCACAGCAGAGGTAGGGCAGCGGCAGAGGCAGGCAGAGCCGGCCTGCAGACCCCAGTTGGCAGCAAGGCGGGGGAGCTACTTACCCCTGTGGGACCGGGCTCATCAGTGAGCCAGGTCCTGCTGCTGCTGCCCCAAGGAGAGACAGCAGTGATAGACTGCAAGGGTGGAAAGAAGCCATCAGTGAAAAATGAATAAGTAGGAGACAGGAAAAGAGCAACAAGGGACACAGAAAGAGTGACAGGAAGTCATGGAAAAGAAAATAGGTCGAAATTAGAAAAAACAAAAGTAAAACAGAGAAGAGAGGGGGAGGAAAGCAGGAGGGAAAAGGCCTAAGAGAAACAGGACAATGATAATTGTACAAGGTGAGAGGTTCTCAAACAAAAAGGAAAAGGAGGATATCAGGAAGACAAAAGCTGGAACAAATAGGAAGGGAGGAAAGGTTGGGGAAAAAGAAGAATGTAAGAGGTAGGGTCAGGCAGGTGCCTGGTGATGAATCAGATATCAAGCAGATCGTAATGTGTCATAAATCCAATGTTTATGTTAAGTCAGTGAAATATTGAGTCTGCGAAAATAAAAATAAGCATCTTTGTCTATATAGGTTTTATTTTTTATTTATTCAAAACATACCACCAGGATGGGAAAAAAGGATGCAAATAAGGGAACCAATCTTCCCACCCCACGACTGCATTACAGGCAGTGATGCCAGCTCTGCTCTGTGGAGCCTGCAAGGGAAGCCTTGCACTGTGGGGAAGGGAAACCCCCACAAGACCCCACATAGCTGCAGCGGGGTCCCAGGGAGGCTTGGGGGAGCAGGTAAAACCCGAAGGGCAGCAGGAATTCACCTGCAGCTCCCCCTGCCCCAGCCCTGCAGGGAGAGCTGACACTCTGGGCTAGGAGGGTCATCCCAGAGACCCCCAAAAGTCACACCCAGGGGCCCGTGCACATGGAGGAGTGGGTAAAACTTCTCCCCCTCCACCCCACAGCACACAGAGCTCATACTGAGCAAGGAGGAGAAACCCTCCATAAGACCTCCCAGAAGCCCCCCAGACCCTGGGCAGCATGTGGATTGCAGGGTGGGCACGGCCCCCCCATATCTGCTCCAGCGGTGTGGCCCATGCCACCGCCACTCTACCAGCATCACGGCTGGGGCTGGGGCTGCAGCTGGTATCCCTGCCAGCCCCAGAGACCCCAGCAACCTCCATAGGTGGTTTTCTTGCTGCTTTCCACCTGACTACCTCTTATGGATTTCCTGCCCCCACCCCCTGCTATTTTTACTGGGGGGATTGGGCTTGAAGAATCTCAATTATACAAGGTTGGGGTGGGGGAACTCTCGGAACACTCTTCCCTGCCTAGAAATTGCAGCTGAGAATGTGACAAGTTAAAAGACACTTGAGTGATTTCTCTCTCTTCTCCCACACCTCCCTGCCAGAGTGAGGCTGTTCAGTTTGGGTCTCCGGCCCACTGGGTAATAAAAAGGTCGTGATCCGGCCCTACATTCAAAAAGGTTGGATACCCCTGGAATAAGCCCTTTATTATATATAGAAGTATAGTATGGTGAAGATCTTAAATTGCTTTCTTTGTGATCTTCCTAAGGCATTATGATTTAAGAATTTAAAAGGAAGCCAGATTCCCAAACCAGCAACCCTATTATTTTACAAGTCCTGACAACTGTAGAAGTGACTTCATTTCTTCACAATCCAACATCAGTGCATTCAGTCAATCAAATAAGGAATTACAATTCTTCTTTATGCTGCATGGTATTTTGTCCTTTTAGTTTATCAACACTTTCTGGTTCTTTTGCATGAGTGCAGTGGTTCTTACAGCTTTGGACTGTGGAGTTTCTATAATGCAAAACAGGTGACTTATCCAAGCAGTGACCCTAATCATGGCTGCTCGATCCATGGCCCATTCAGGCCTTCCAAGAAATAGATCTCATCTATGAGACAATCCGGCATATTCTGTCCATCCTGTTTATATGCTCTATGTGTGCGCATATGTATGTAACAATTGTGATCTTATGCCCATATGTATATTGTCAGTGTTGCAAATGTTTGTTGATGCTGTTATTGAAGAAAGAGAAGCCCTATTTAATCCTCTTAATAGCAGGACTAAATGGCATGTGTGCATATGTATGTATGCATGAATGCACGCACACATTTCAAATGCCCCTTAGCTTTTAATATGCTATTACAATGGTGGGTTAATGCAAACAAGAATAGAAAACTGCTGTCAAGAGCAATTAGAGAACTCTTGGCTCCAGACAGGGTGAGGAGATTAAGTCCTGATTAGAGGAAGGCCTTATACCCAGACAAGAATAGAAAAAAGGAACAGAAGAGATACAGAACAGGGACTTTAGTCAAGTAATGCATCCATCCATTTAAAACCAGTTTATTTTCATATCTGCAATATAGTCTTTTTCACATAACAAATGCTCAGCTGTAGGGATTGTGGGTACATGGTAATGTGAATCATGAGATGATCAGTTTGCAAAAGAATGAATTACCACCTGTTCTTATGGAAGTCTAGCAGTAGATCTCAAAGCACTTTCCCCAAGGAGGCCAATATCAATTACAGATGGGGAAGCTGAGGTATGAAAAAGCACAGTTGGAATCACTGGGAAGACCACTAGCTGAGCCATGAAAAGGTTGCAGGAGTCCTGAGTCCCATTTCCATCCAGGGCCCCATCTAGCTGTGCAGATCTTGGAAATGTCTCATTGGGAATATGGTGGCAGTGTTAATTGCTACCAATCCCCTGCCACCAAATTTACAGATCTGTGAGGAGACATGGGGCCAGGTAGGATGGTGGTGCAGGCTGGAGGTTGAGCTCCCCTGCTCTAGGCTACAATGCCTCCATTATTATAATGCTGTTGAGTTACAGCTTCCTGAAATGAAAAGAGATATTTTGCTCTTTTCCCCAAACTATTGTGTTTACTGAAACAATATTTCTAATGGTATTTTCATATATCTTTTTTTGCCTCCACTCCCAAACTTGTATGTCTTTCCTCCTCATTCTAACAAAATCTATATTTTAGACAAAACTGACTTCATGATTTCTTAAATCCAGATTAAAACTGACACTATAGATTTCCTTAGTTACTTGTTTTACTCATAGCTGGAGGAAAGTGTGCTTCGTTACTTTCATCATCCATTTTGGCAAGTTCTTCACTACCCTGTCTCCCATTAGAAATGATAAATCCTGGGATTCTTATAGCTGGAAAATATATCATCTATTTGTTCTTACAAAATACTGAATTGATTATAGCATTCTTAAGATAATTATGCACATTTTAAGGGGTGGCTGTAAGAATTCTAAGGCTCCATTTTCTTACATATACATATATTAGAACAAAGAGGAAGTCTAAGAAAAGCAAAATCTCTTCCTGAATAGAGAAGCACAGTTAATAATAGAGAGGAAGTAGAAATGTATTTATTTTTTTACTTTTTAATGAAAGGTAAAGTTCAACTATCAAATGTCTAGCATAGTTAGCAGCAAGAGTGGGGATGAATATAGTACTCAACTTAACAGTAAAGGAAAACAAGTTAGAGGTCATTTACATAAACTGGTGTTTTCAAATCAGTAGGGCCTGATGAGATTCATCCTAGAGTGTTCAAGAATGAGTGAAGAATTGCTCAGCTATTATATATATCTCCTAATATATTCTTATAAAAAAGCTAAGAAAATATGATCTAAATGAAACTACTGAAAGGTAGGTACATAACTGGTTAGATAATGATGCTCAGAGTAGTCATCAGTGGCTTAATGTCAAATTGGGAAAGTGCAGGTTCCCTGAGCCTGTCCTGGATCAGGTTCCATTCACTATCTTCATTAATGATGTGACTGTTAGAATGGAATGAATATTTAGCCAATCTACAGATAAAACCAAGCAGGAGGGAATGAAGACACTTTAAAGCAATAGTTCTCAACCTTTTTCAACTTCAAGCACTCATCTATAAAATTTCTGAATTTAGTGGAAGCCTATTTCAAAAACAAATTTATTACAGTGCATGAAAAATGATGACTGGAAAAAAATTTTTAAAAAGTAAAATGGAAAAAACACACATGCATACCCCTAATATAGTTGATGAGCCCTTTGAACTTGGTCATTATTACAAATGTCACATTTGTTAATCACAATAACAACTCACATGGGTGAATGCTCAGTGTAGCAAAGTGGGCATCCCTGCTAGCTGCAGCTAGCGCCCCACCTGCCTCTGGGCATGCCGCCGGCCTGTCTCCCCTGCCATGCCTTGTTGGCTAATCGTAAGCTATTAAATAAAGCAGGAGACTGCCCATTATTACACCCCAATATTTGGGGGTGTCCATGGCTCCGTACCTGTCCTATACTGTGGCCCAAGCCTCACAGATAGCATCCAGATGTTACAGTGCCCCCGACCTACAGCCGGAGCATGCTTAGACCACGCCATCAGGCCTCAGTCACATGCACATTCATACCGCCCGCCTCTCACTCAGGCCTCACTCACTCCACCCCCTCTCAAAGGGTCTTTTTCTCCCAGGGAGCAACTCTCCCAGGAAAAACTGAATGCCTGTAGCTGGCCCAGTATAAACGGGTAATATGATGTCACATTTCATAGATATTCAGGTTGTAAGGGACCCTGGAGGATCATTGAGTCCAGCCTCCTGCCCAGGGGCAGGAAGTTAGCAGGGATTCATAGAGTTATAGAAGTAGGGTTGGAAGGGACCTTGTAGATCATCAAGTCCAACCCCCTGCCCTGGACAGGAGAGAAAACCGGGCTCAAATGACCCCAGCCAGGTAGACGTCAAGCCTCCTCTTAAAGACCCCCAGGGTAGGAGCCATCACCACTTCCCTTGGAAGTTGGTTCCAGTTCCTAGTCGCCCTGACTGTGAAGTAGTGACTTTGGATGTCTAGTCTAAACTTACACTCTAACAATTTGTGGTTACCATGGGGAGTGCTAGGGGGAACAGGGTCTCTCCCAAATCCTGCTGGTCCCCCCTGGTGAATTTATAGACAGCCACCAGGTCCCCCCTCAGCCTCCTCTTGTGAAGGCTGAACAGGTTAAGGTTCCGTAGCATATCTTCATGGGGTCTGCCCTGCTGCCCCCTGATCATGCGGGTGGCCCTCCTCTGGACCCCCTCAATGCTGTCCACATCCCTCCTGAAGTGCAGCACCCAGAACTGAACACAGTACTCCAGCTGTGGCCTGACAAGTATCGCATAGAGGGAGAGGGTCACTTCCTTGGCTCTGCTTGAGATGCATCTGTGGATGCACAACAAGGTATGGTTAGCCCTGCTGACCATGACCTCACATTGTCAGCCAATGTTCATCTTGGAGTCAATAATGACTCCAAGATCTCTTTCTGCCACCGTGCTCTTGAGAAGTGTTTCCCAGCTTATAAGTGCGCTACTGGTTCCTACTGCCCAAATGCAGCACCCTGCTCTTGTCAGTATTGAAACCCATCCTATTTTCATTAGCCCACCCCTGTAACGTGTCTAGGTCCTGCTGTAATCTGTCCTTTCCTACTAGTGTGCCCACCTCACCCCAAATCTTGGGATAATCAGCAAATTTAAACAGGCTGCTTTTTACCCTGTCGTCCACATTGCTAATAAAGAAATTGAACAGTGAGGGCCCAAGGACCGAGCCCTGGGGGACTCCACTGCCCACTTCCCTCCAGGTCAAAAAAGACCCGTCCACCACTACCCTCTGAGTATGAGCCTTCGGCCAATTTGCAATCCATCTGACTGTGTAGGCATCAACGCCACAGTCACCTAGTTTTTTGATGAGAATGGGGTGGGAGACAGTGTCAAAGTCTTTGCTGAAGTCCAGAAAGACTACATCCGCTGCAACACCTGCATCCAATGCTTTTGTAACCTGATTGTAGAAGGCAATCAGGTCTGTCTGACAGTACCTACCCCTAATGAAATCATGCTGGTTGCCCTTGAGCATCATCCCTGCTGCTGGCATCACAGATGTCCTCCTTGATGATCTTCTCAAAGTTTCCCCAGGATTGAAGTAAGACTGCTGGGCCTATAGTTGCCCGGGTCCTCCCTCTTCCCTTTTTTGAAGATGGGGACCATGTTGGCTTTCCTCCAGTGAGCACCAGCAACGCTCATAAAGCTGTGCCAGGAGCCCCACAATAAACCCTGCCAATTCCCACAACACCCTGGGATGGAGAGCAACTGGACCTGCTGATTTGAACACATCCAGCCCCTCCAGAAGCTCTCTACCCCAATCCTCCCTGACCTTAGGCCTGGCGGCATTTCTCCTGAGTCCATCTGGAATCCTGGTCATAGGATCACAACAAGATGTCTCCTGAAGGCGTTCAAAGTGGGTGCTTGAACCACCTCTGGGGGCAGTCTATTCCAGTCCTTGGGGGCTTGGACAGTAAAGAAATTCTTCCTTATGTCCAGCCTGAAACAGTCACAAAGGAGTTTGTGACCATTCGATCTTGTCATCCCTTGGGCACTCTGGTGAACAGACATTCCCCCAGGTCCTGGTGAACACCCCTAATAAACTTATAGGAAGCCACCAGATCGCTCCTGAGCTTGCGTTTTTCCAGGCTGAAGAGTCCCAATTCTCTCAGCCTCTTGTCATAAAGTCTGTCTTCCTGACTTCTGATCATGCGTGTGTCTCTCCTCTGCACTCTCTCAAGCTTCTCCACATCCTTTTTGAATTGTGGAGCCCAAAACTGGATGCAGTACTCTAGCTGCAGCCTCACCAAGGCTGAGTACAACGGGAGAATGATGTCCCTGGATTTGCTTGAGAATCATCTATGGATGCAAGACAGAGTTTTTCTCACTTTACGAGCTGCAACATCACACTGAAGGCTCATGTTCATCTTGCAGTCAATCATGACCTCCAAGTCCCTTTCATCAGTGGTGCTAGCCATCATAGCACTGCCAAGCCTATAAACATGCTGCAGGTTTTTCCTCCCAAGGTGGAGAACCTTGCATTTTTCAGTGTTGAACACCATCAGGTTCTCATCTGGCCATTTCATGAGCCAGTCAAGATCTGCCTGGATCCTGTCCTCAGGAGTGGATGATCTACCCTAAAGTTTGGTGTCATCAGTGAACTTTGTCATCCCACTGCTAATGTTATGCTCTAGCTCAAGTCTGAATTCGTTGCCCGGTATGCATGAGATAATGTATGAATACCAGTTGGAAGTTTGAAAGAAAAGAAAGTTTTATTGCCAGCAATAAAGGTGCAAGGTAGCAAGCACACCCATTACTATTTTAAGAGTCTTTTATGCAGAAATTTTCAAAGGTTAGTAAGCATACTATTCAGTGATTGGTTACAGGCAGGTGATGTAAAGAGTTCTCTACTGAGCATGTCTCTATACCTATGTTA
>JAGPOW010002742.1:49062664-49097385 GCA_030014935.1 Caiman crocodilus
GCGCAGGCCCGAGGACTGAGCCCTGGGGGACCCCGCTACTAACATCTCTCCAGGTCGAGTACGACCTGTCCACCACCACTCTCTGGGAGCGCCCCGTCATCCAGTTTCTAACCCACTCAACTGTGTAGGGGTCAATGCCACAGCTCCCCATCTTTTTAATGAGGATGGGGTGAGAGACCGTGTCAAATGCCTTCTTGAAGTCTAAAAAGACTACGTCAAACAGGGGCGCCCACATCCATGGATTTGGTCACCTGGGCATAGAAGGCGACCAGGTTGGTCTGACAGGACCTGCCCTTAACAAACCCGTGCTGGTTTCCCTTCAGCATAAAGTCTCTTGCTGGTCCCTCATAGATATGAGACTTGAGAATTTTCTCAAATATCTTTCCCGGGACCGAGGTGAGACTGACAGGCCTGTAGTTCTCCGGGTCCTCTTTCCTCCTTTTTTTAAAGATGGGAACCACATTGGCCACTTTCCACTCCTCCGGCACTTGTCCAGAGCTCCAAGAGAGCTCGTATAAACGAGCCAAGGGCTCAGCAATCACCCCTGCCAGCTCCCTCACCTGGGGAACCTTTTGACAGGTCTTCGTTCCCACTGAGGCCAGGAAGTATGATCTTGTGTGGGGCTCCAGGAAAGTCTGGGAGAGGCAGGGGCAGCCTGAGACATGGGGGTTCCATCCCCCTGAATGGGAGGCACAGGCCTCGTGTTGATGCTCTCAAGGGGGCAGCCCAGCTGAGTTGTCGCCCTGTCTGTTCCCTTCCAATGCAGTGGGTCCCAGACTGTGATAGAATTGAGAGGGGTACCATCCCGCATAGTGGGACTCAGAATCAGAGTCTTGCAGAGGTGAAGACTTTCTTCTTCACCTTTCTTCCCTGGGTGGGTTGGGGAGGCCATGGCCTGTTAAGGGGCATTCTTCCCCTCTGCCAAAGTAGGCCCTTGTAGCGCTCCGACAGGTAGAAGGAGATTTTTATGCGTGATCCAGCATTGCCCAGATCCTTCTTCAGGGGCAATCTCATAAATGGGTAGGCCCCCCATCCTCTTGACTCTGGAATAAGCCTCCACCCTCCATCAGTGAGCAATCTTCTGCTTTCCCCTCAGTCCAAGGTTCCTCAGCAATACCTGGTTTCCGGGGCTCAACCCCTGTTCTGACTTGGGTGTCATAATGTCTCTTGTGACGCTGTTGGTTGTGGCCTGCTAAATCCCCAGTGAGATGGTAGGCTCAACAGAGATGATCCCTGGGCTGTTGAGCATACTGTCCATGGGTTTGTTGCTGCCCATATGCCTTTTTGATCCTGAAACGTAAGTCAATAGGTAACTGAGGTTGTCACCGAAACATGAGCAGGTACAGGCTCATCCCAGTAGCATCATTCCAGAGCCAAAAGAACCTCTCCTGGGTCAGACCCCAGGAACATTTCACTCCCATGTGACCAAATTCTTCATGGAGGGCCCAGAGAGCCAGAGCATGGTGCTCTCATAGATTTCATGAGAGCTCTAATAACAAAGAGCTCTAACAGCATCTGGCTGCAGTACATCCCAAGGTGCAGGGGTGGCCAGGCATGACAAGGCATCTGTGTCAATGTTCTTTTTCCCTGCCCGATAGTGGAGACTGAGGGAGTAATCTGCCAAGGCTGCAACCCTCCTATATCTGGTAGCATCCAATTTAGCACTGGTCAAGATGTATGTCAGGGCATCATTATCTTTCCACACTCGGAACATTCTGCCATACAGATAGTTCCTGAAGTTGTTGTTAATGGCCCACTTGAGGGCTAGGAATTCAAATTTGTTGCCTAGGTACCGGGTTTCACTGGGTACAAGGCTTTTGCTGGCGAATGCAACAGGTTGCTTATGCCCCTCATGCACCTGGTAGAGAACAGCTCCTAACCCTGACAGGATAGCGTCCATGTGCAGCTTGAATGGACGGTGGGAGTCCGGGTATGCCAGTAAGGTACCAAATAAACTCACACAAGCCCCCTCACACTGGGTATCCCACTGGGTTCCAAAAGGCTCAGTCAGGCTCTGCCTTTCTTTTCCCTGCTGGGGTGAAGACTTTCTCACCTGGTGCCCCAGAGTGAGCTGATTCAAAGGCTTGGTGATGGCAGCATAGTCCCTAACGAACCTTCAGGAAAACCTTGCAAACCCCAGGAATCTCTTCAACTCGTGGTAATTATTAGGCCTGAGCCAAGTAGTTACAGCACTGACCTTTTCTGTGTCCGTGCTAATCTCTTCACTAGATATGGATCTAACACTCGGAGTAGACCCTCATATTGCTCCTCTAGAGTCTGTCCAAACACAATGATATCATCTAGGTATATGAGCACCTAGGTTAGGTGCACGTCTCCTACTACCCTTTCCGTAAGTCATTGAAAGGTAGTTGGGGCACCGGTAATGCCCTGGGGTATATGTTCAAATTGACAGAACCCCAGCGGGCATATAAATGCAGTCTTTTCCTTATCTGCCTCCCGAAGATAAAAAAGGTTCAAATAAAATTGTAACCTGGGATCCACTGTCCAGCTATTTATAACACCACCAATAACAAAAGATATGGAATAGGTAATAGAGCTATACCATATGCTAGCGGCACCCTATCTGGGTTCCAACCCCTTGCCCCTCCACAGTCCCTTGGCCGAGGGCACCTTACCTGGAACCTGGGTCCTGCAGGGATCTCATGGTCCTTCCTCTGTGGCTGTCTGTTTGGCCTTTGGGTCCCCGCAGTGTTTTAGGCGTCCTAGAGCCATTGGCCTTGATTTGAGGGTTCTCCCCTCTGGGCCCTGTGCCCCATGTTGGGCACCCAGGGAGCTCCTATGGGAGCTGAGCCCTCACTTGCTCCAGTTCCCCAGCCTCACACCAGGGGTCTTTCCCCTTCCCGGGCCCTGCTCTGGGCACTGGGGTTCTTTTAGTTGAGCTGAGCCATGCTGCAGAGCTCTGGTTATCTGGCCTAGAGCTGGGGCTAACTTGAAGAGCCTTGAGCTGCTCCCAGGGCCGACTCTCCGTGTGCCACCCTGTGTGCTGTCACGGCTCGGGAAGGCCGAGGGATCCAGATGATGGTCTTCTCTGTACGTCCTCTCTCATCGCCATCTCACTGCATCTGCCTTTTATTTATACCAGAGGCCCTGGCCCTGAAGCCTGCCGGACCTGCAAAGCACAATCTTCAGTTAGGTCCAGGGGCACCTTGCATCCCCCAACCTCCAAGTAGGGGCGGGGCAAGCCCCTCCCACCTGTTACCAGATTAGTGGAAATGTTCTGCCAATCCAAAGCATCCTTCTCCAAGCTGGGCTTGCCAGGCAAAAGCAGCGAGCCCACTACACTATGGAAATAAGTTTTAGTGTATTCAGCATATCTTCTCCATTGACTACTCTGCTTGTGATATTTCCATCATTTTTGTCACTATTTTCTTTACAGATGGTCATCAGAATAGGCCAGTTCTTAATGCATAGCTCAAGGCAGTCAACCACTGTATTCAATCATATGTCTTGGGGGAGAATTAGCTTGTATCACCCAACTCTCTTCAGTGAAACTGAAGCAAACTGGTTGTTAGGGAATTATTTTAACAACATTTTCCTTTATTCCTGGTATACTTAAATCTTTGGCTAAAAGATGTACCAAATAAGCAATGCATCCATATGTTGGAACAGATTTGCTTTATTGCCTTCTCATCTTTGCTACATTTTCAGCATTATCTGTGACAAAGCTTTGCATATGACACTTGAATTGTTGCTCACAGTTTCTTACAGCTTTTACTGCTGCTTCTAAATATTCTGCAGTATGGGCATTTCCTGACATATCAGTTGTTTCTCTGAGAAAAACAAACAATCCTGCCTTCTGTTGTCATACAAGCACATTGTACTGGATTACTGTGTATATCGCTCTATCCATCAAAACTCAGATTAACACTTTTCCCCTTCAATATTTTTTGCACACTGTTCAGTTTCATTCTTGTACGCTGTACCTAGAAGCCTTCTAGCAGTATCTGGACAACCAGGTTACGCTCTACCCAGCAAAAGTGATTGAACCATGTTAGTGAAATGTTGGTTCTGAAAAAGACAAAAGTGAGAATTTGTTGCATAAATGAATGGAGCAGTCATTTCATCTATGTCGTCTTGCTGAATTTTGCTGGTCCTGAGTATGAACTCATTCATTGTACAGTGGTACCTCGGTACTCGACTGCCTTGAAACTCATCGAATTTGGTGCTTGATGCATTTTGACGCAAAAATTTTGTCCTGGTACTCGTCGTTTGCTTGGTACTCAACACACAAGCGAGAACTTGTCGGTGTTGCTTGCCTCGTGACTTGCTACCCTTTCCAGTGGAAACAAAGGGTTTGTTTGGTACTCGTCACGCCTCCCGGAACCAATTAACGATGAGTACCGAGGTACCACTGTATTCATTATCAATTAAAACGATCTCTTTTTAGTGAATTACTAGTACCTGCATGAGGTATGCTTAGTTGCAATAATGCTAGTGGTACCAGTAAATTATTCTGAAGTTGCAGGCATTGCACAAGATAGACGTTCATGATTTCTTATGTCTCAGCTAGACCCTGAAACCAAATGGTTAAAAAGTAAATCACACTGAGGATTACTCATTATATTACTTTAAAAAAAGGAAGAGAGATTGTAAATAAAAGCCTTCCTACAGCAGATGGCTTTTTTGCCAGTGTTTAAATGATCTAATTTTTCCAAACCCAATGTCTTAAGCCCCGTGTTAGTCCTTTCTCTTGCACACACTCACTCTATTCCCATCTCTCCTTCAGGCAAGAAATTAACAACACAAGACTCCTTCTCTGTCACATAACCCACCACACTTTTCACCCTCCTCCCTCCCCCCCCACAACAAAAGCACTCCACCCTAACAATCCAGGGTTTCTGCTATTGTAACCCTCTGTCTTTGTGTGCTGCAGTATGTTACTTTGGAGAAATGGATTACCAGTGATTCTCAATCTTTTTTTTGTACCAGGACCCATTTGTAACTATCAATGGCCAGTGCCAACCCAGTGCCCCTCGGTCCTTACCTGCTGCACCCAGGCCCCAGTCCCCCAGTCTGTGGGGCAGGGGTGTGAGTAGCAGGCTGGTATGGTTTCCCACATTGTTCTCCTTTTAAAGGAGAATCCATTTTTAAAGTTTGTTTGTAAACCTTTCATATATTCTTGGGACCCACAGGTTGAGAAATACTGAGAGCACTTGAAGTTAATGTATGCATCTTTATACATAGGCAAAGGGACGAAGCAAGGCTATTTAACTGAAGTACACAGAAGCAAGGGGTTGGTAGGTGATTTGTTTTCCCATAAACTGGAGAATAAACTTCCATTATGGGTAAAAAATAGCACATATTTCTAATTTGAGAGCTGACTTAATTGGAGCACAAGTTGATAAAATAAAGAAGGAGTTTGATACCATTCAGATGGTCTCGTGGGTATGAAGGAGTACTTACGATAGTGTTTGCTGGAGTCAGAGGGCAGATTCCAACACCTGTGAAAACTTTGCTGATCCTTTGCATCCAGTAGTAGAGACTCCGCATCTTTCGTAGGGTCAGGCCCTTAATACCTGAAATACTGTGCCATATTTTTAAAGCTTAGCTTCAGAAGTTAAATGTTTTCCCCCCTCATTCTTATATAAAAGAAAATCACCCTTTAACTCCAGAGTTTTTAGTAGAGACCCATTGACTCAACATATTATTTTATTTAAATTATTTTAATGGATTATACTGAATGAATACCTTAATTTATACTGTATTAAATTCAAATTTCTTCTTAGGCTGTTTATTTTTTAAAAGGAAAACTTTATGTAGCCCACACCAAATGTACAAGCTGTTTTGTATTGTAAAGTGTGTTGTTGCATATGGGTTTAGTTGTATGTGTGTTTTCATCTGTGCTATATGTACCCATATCTTCCATATTTGAGTGTCTTGTTTTCTGTCCCCTGCTTGGCTAAGTTGGAAAGGGACAGGATGTACTGCATCTGGACATAGATACCTGTGGCTTTTGTTGGACCTGTTGTCTGAGATTACCCCTGTTGTTTAGTGTAAATAAAAGGGCGGTCAGTCTCCTAAGCAGGAGGCATCCAACCCCTAGACTAATTGGCTATTTTTGTAATTAATTGATTAAGAGGAAAAACTTTAAGCCCCAAGTCCCAGACTGCCAGGGCATAAGTGAAGCCTCCCCAAGAGGGTGCAACCTGCATACACTATGCCTTGTAGTTGAGAGTGTTTTAAAATTGCATTTGGTGTTTGCCTTTGTTTTCTGTCATAAATCTGTCCCCTGTGTTTACACTGCTTGCAGAGGAGAGGGGTTTGTTTATGTGGAACACCCCAGGTAAATTCAGTGATTCCCAGATTTGTGGAGGCTTGAGCTATAGTGAAAACTTACCGGGTACCTTGAAATTTGAACCCGGTCCTTGTAGCTGTCTGCCAGTGCTTGGCAGAAGGGTTATACAAATTTATAATTTACACTTAAAAAAAAAAAAAAAAAAAATAGAAATCCAATTTAAATCTTTTTTTTTCCATCTACCTTGATGCAATGCTTGGCTTAAACTTGTACTTATAATAACTATAACCAGGATTTGGGAAGAAGATGGTGTCTCAAACTTTTCTCCCCCCACCTCCTGCAAACTTTCACAGATTTCAGCTCTGCAGCTTTTGGTGGAATCTTGCCTGTAGAATCCCAAAAGAGGGACAATCTGCCACTTTTTTCCTCTCTCATCCACCTACAGACACAGACATTAATGAATGTTTCCCTTTTGACTCTGCATTCACCTTAGAACAGTATCTAATTTAGCTTTCTGTTTTGAATTCTTTATATGGGATTTTTAAACAATGAATAAATGGATGTGGGGCTATCCTGGAGGGAAGCTAGAAGCAGGGATTTGGTCCACAGAATCTGCTGTTAGACTGCATGATGTGGCCTCAAGCTCCCTGTTTCTGTGAAAGAATGGTGGAACAGTTCATTGCTTGTTTGACGCTAGAGCTGCCAGGGATTAGGTGCTGGGTTTAGGAATGCAGTGTAAGAATTTAGCTGATTAGTTTAGATGTCTGCTATAATAAATGACCTTATTAATCACATTTAAGAGCCATATACTTTTAACACTTCTCTTAGCATGCATAAGACTTTTGTTAAAAAGCAGAGTTTGTGGGGGAGCATTATTTTATTATAATTTTTTTTTAACTGAGGTTGTAAACCATAGTTGATCTGGAGACATGCAGCAAGAATTAATTTAGTAACATGATAGTTGCCTGTAGACTAATATTTATTAGTTTGTATCATTGATTGACACAATTTATCAGTCAGTCAAATATTTCTCATGGAAAAAAACAAATCACTGAAAATATTTCATTAAAACTGACAAAACTGGTGCATTTCCATCAACACTATCAAAAAAATATTTTTCTAGAAAAAGATTTTTTCGCATCTAGGAGGGAAAATGTGATCCAAAGTCTGTACCCTTCCTAGAACAGAAAACCCCCAATACTAATTGTTTTCAGTTGGGTCACAGTCACCTTTAATATAGCAACAGCTGCAGGATCTGGAGCATTCATTATGGTGGAATCTAAGTGGGGGCAAGAGCCAGAGAAGCAGGTAGCTTTTAGAGTTCCAAAACCAGTAATTTAAAATTTTTGGTTTTATAGCTTCCCTTCTGCACACTGAACCAGAGGCCAGGGATTAGCCAGACCAGGGTCTAAAAGGCTTAACTTGATCTGATGCAAGCTTCAGGTGTAGACAGACTTTTAACCTCTAAACTTTAGCCTAACAGTCCTTTTTAAAAAGTGTTGATTGGACAGGCTTCTAGTGATCCTTTTAATATTCTAAGCACACATGCACATAGAGCAGAAGCTTAAATTGAGCCTGCTAGGCTTTATGATGGCCAACAACCAGTTGATTAGATTAGTGGGTTTGTAAATTAGGTACAGATTGATCAAAGAATCATCAGTACAAATCCAAATCCATTCCTGAGCTGTTTTGGGTTATAAGTAAACCCGTGCAAGTGCCAGTTTCAACTTGTACATACCTAGGAAGGCTAGGACTTGCCTAAAAGGATTAAGTGGTAACAAATTATTAGTGTATGCACTGTATGTTCTTTGAATGCCTCTGCAGAAGTCCTGGAATTTATGCTGCTTGCTTGAATTTTGCAGCGGCACTCAATGGACACAAAGGTGCATACACTAAATATTTTTGATCACTTAATCCCTTTCAGTGGAGCCTCAGCCCTCCCAGGTGAATAATTACTTTGTTACGATCCCAACTTGAGTTTGCAGTTCTTGTCCTGCAGGATTTGGTATCAACCCATCCTGGTATGAGTTGGGACCTACTGAATTTGAGACAGCTGCCCGCTGATTTTTCAGGCAAAACATAGAGCCCTTCTATCATTTTGTGGGATGCAATACCTGCCCCCCACCGGCAGCCTCTCAAACAAACAGATCCACACACCCCTTGCCCTGGTGGGCTACCACAGTACCCTGAGGATTACTGGCTCCCTCTTGGGAGACAGCATTTTGTTTTCAGCAAGTTATTTTTGTTTGTTCTTCCCTCTTCCCACCCTTGGCCACTTTTGTGGGCAATGCCAGATTTCATGAATTCACAATTTCAGTAGGTCCTTAATCACAATACAGGATGCTCTGTTTTCCAGTGTTTACCTTGTATCTTTGGGATGGTGTCAGAGGCAGCTTGGTTTGACAATTCAGATGATTTAATCTCAATTCTTTTCTACCATCCTGAGTAAGCCTAAGCCTCTGGCTCAGTGAGAAAAGGGAATGAAGCTTTTAAATGACTGGTTTTGTAACTCTAAGACCACGTGCTTCCCTGGCTCTTATCCCTCCCACTCAGAAGCTGACACCTCATCTGCTTTGGATTCCACCATAGTGAATGCCCTTTAGATCCTGTTACATTACTATATCAAAGATGATTGTGACCTAATTGAAAGTGCTTTGTTTTGTTGTCTTCAGTCCATATGGGAGGGGGAAGTCAGGGGAAGAGACATTTTTGAGAATAATGTTTTAGTTTGGGAGTTACTAACCTACAGCCCCTGAAGCCAGTGGATCCAGTCTGCAGACATTGGGCTTCAGCGGCCTTTGGTTGTGGGCACTTCTTACTGTGCTGCCTCTGACCGAACTTGCAGCCTAAAAAGACTGTTTTTTTAGTCTTTCTTTCCACTTAATCCCTAACCATGTTATCCAGTAATTACTTGGCAATTTAATCATTGCATTACCTGAGCTCAAGTTCATTAAAGGTATGCAGCACAGACAGAACAAAATACTCTACTGCAGGAGAGTTTTAATGAAAGATGCCTCTCTGAAACGGTCAGCCTCCTGCTCTGCTTCCTGCATAACAAAAAAGGGAAATTGATTGACCCTAATGTTAACAAAATGTTACAAAAAGTTAAGTTGGTTTAATAAAAGGTATTGAGTTTACCCAAAGAACCTCATTTGTATATGTCCTTAGACCAACACAGCCACAACCTATACCTTTAAAGAAAAGTGTTTTTTATGTCTCTGAGCTTATAAAAAATGGTAATATCTTTAATTTATATAGTGGTGCAAACCCATCAACTGGGATTTAAAGGCCACTATCCGTAGAATTGTTGTCTCCAAATAGGTTAATTTAGGCAATTGGTTTGGCAAATTTGGTCTTGTGTGTTTGGTTCTTCTTTCCAATATTGCTATCTGCTGACTTTCAGTGTTGCTTTACCATGCAGTGAGGAGGGTAACTGGGAAAGAATATGAACATATCTACCTCAAATATTTGTTCTAGGGGCCCAGAACCCTTTGCTCAAGTCTATGTCTGGTAGCAAATTCATAGGATGTTCCCACAGGCTACTTGTAATACCAGGTTCCCCACCAAGTGTAACATTTGAAAAGGAAGGTGGGGTGGGGGAAAGTAGCTGGAAGGTTATAAACTGAGTAACTTTAAGTGGTTTTGTCTCTTCAGAGACAGCTGTCTGCTTGTAACTGCTCCTCTTAATATAATGAGTAGTACTCAAAAATGTGCTTATCTCATTAGCAGTAGCATAATGGTTTCCTTTCTGGAATCCTGCCCAGTCCTTCCCACATTGACTCTTCCTTCAAAAAGGAGGCAGGCTAAAGAATCATTTTCAGTGTCAGCATAAGCTTGTATAGCTGTCGTTGCTCCTGGATTGCTTGTATTCAATTCCAACTCAGAGTTCAGATTTAAAGCTGGTGATGTGAGTGGACGTCGAACACATTGGTGCTGGTGAGTGTACTGCTCTAAAAAAGCAAATATATATATTCTATATATATTCCAGCATTAATATTCTGGAAGTATATACAGCACTCTAGACTTCCAGAATACTAATGGTTTTTGGTCCAGATCCGTGAGTTTGTGCGTGTGTAGAGTTCTGTTGAATGCTGTTCATTAAAGCAGGGGAAGTCAATATGTGAGAATAGAAAAAACAATGCTACCGTGCATAGGTAGTTTTTCTTTTCATGATCTTGCTATCTCTGACTTGATGTTCAGCGGAGCAGATGTTTTAAAATTCCATCTCTGCTATTAACAAGTGTTTTTAGTAACCAAGCCATAGGCATTTAGCATGCTTTTCTTGCGACTGCCAGGACGTAGGGAGCTATTTTATCTGTGCTTTGGATTGTTTAGTTATGAGAGAGGCCACTTTTAGAAAGCTAGTTTACGAAGGGGGGAACTGCTAGGTAGCAAAGAGAGGGAATAGAATAAAGTCCTCTGAGCTGAAAACATCTTTTAAGTCAGGCTGAAAGCTTTGTTTTCCATCAGAAACAAAACAAATCTATTGCAGACTTATGTCCTACTGCTCAGATAGCCCGGAGGTATAAATCATCATAGTTCCATTCACAAGATCTGATCCTGTCTTTTTGAAATGGCGATGACATGCAGATGAATATATGTCTGTAGGTATGATGTGAAAAAGATTGATGTCAGTTTGTGGGAGAATTTCAGGAACAGATTTTAGTGAAATAACTTGGGTCAGTGCCTGGCACTAATCAGCCAAGAAATCAAGAATTGTGAAATGTATCTCTTTGCATAGACACATGAGTGCTGATAAGGCATAAGGAATCAAAACTCATGGCAGAGGTGATATCTTTCATTAGACCAATTAGATATTTGCAACAAAAAAAATTCTTTAATTTTAAGCTTTCAGGCACAGGAGATTATAAAGGTTGTAAAACTTCTTCTAGGTAGAAATGAAAATTCATATTACACAAGAGAGCTGCAGGTGTGGTAAAATCTCCTGCTTGGAACAAGTAGGGCTTAATATTTGCCTTCACCAACTGCATCCAGGTAAATACTAATAGATTAGGAAAAGGAGAGGGAAGAACACAGAATTTCTACCCAAAGAGTATAATTCTTAAGCAGTTATGGTAGGAAGAAGTTTAAGGGAGCACAGCTGTGTATCCATAGAAAAACCAAATTTATTAATGTGCACCTCAATGTTCATTGTATCCAGCAGAAAAAATTTGGCGGCTTCCAGAGTCAAGTTTGAAGAGATTATTGACTGTGCTAGCCTTCTTTTTTGGGTTCACAGACTTTTTCCCTGTAAAATGGTCCAGGTAGTCTCAATAAACTAAATCAGCTGGTTGGGCCAGTTTGAGCAGGACAGCAGAAATTTAAAAAAAACGCTGTTGTCATGTGGCCTTTGATTAGGAAGTTGTCATGTCTGAAAACAGTATTGGAGAAGTAAGATTAGCAACAAGTGAAGATTTCACTACATACAAAAGAAGAAGAAAACTGGCTAGATCTTTCTCATTTATCTGTAGTTAAGATTGTTTAACCTGGCCTTGTCTTCTACTCAGTATCTAACAATGTGAGATGGCTAAGGCTACAGTCTTCCTTGATACTGAACGTCACAAAAAGAACAAAATAATATTTTGGAGTTCTAGCAGTCTCTTTTTAACTGATTTGCAAAAGGATTGGCAATTATAGAATCGGGAGTTTGGGGTTGGCTTTAAAGGGAGGCAGGAAAAGTTTCATTTCTATAAAATGGTTCCTATCCAAAGTGTTACAGCTTTTCAGAAATGCATAATATAGAAATAATTATTTGGTAAACTTTTCAGATACTAGTCATCATCATGTTTTGGGAGAGGGAGGAGAGGGACTAAGCAAATCTCGAAAAGCTTAGTTGTATTTTTTTTATTTTGTTCAACAGACATTATTGTTTGCATGAATAATCTTTAACATAGCAATAGAAAAGCCAATACAGAAACACAGTTTGCAGATGGATGCAGACAGAATTCAACTATTTGTTTTGTGACTTTGAAGCTCTTTGGAATTAAGGACAAAGTTGTTATGGTGAAAGAAATGGAACATTTAGAAGACATTTTGATTCCTTGACTGACAAGAGTCAAAAAGGGTTTTGGGTGCCTGTAGGGAGGCTATGTCTAGCTGCTAATAAAACTGCTCTAGGTAGAGAGATTGGCAGAACATCTTAAACAGAGCTGGGCAAACATAGTTGTTTCTAATGCAATTTTATTTTGGCCAACAAACTAAAGTTAAGTTGTTTGTTCCTGATATAAAGTTGGTGTGAGATAATGATAAATGACTGCTTTGGCTAAAATCCCAAAGCCTTAGCATTCATCCAGGGCCGTCTGGGGTGCTGGGTCATAGTGTGATAATATGTTTAAAGGTTTTAATATTTTTGCAGCACTGCTTCTTGCTGATAGAGTGGTTTTCCACTGCTTTTACACAACCTCCCTCTGTTTTTGGTTTTATTGCTAATCTGAAAAAACTGCTATATTGCATTTCGATTCCTTTTGTTCTTTCTCTTATTTATATGCTGAAGAGTGTAGGCAAAATCCTCTGTGTTTTAATAGACATACAAGCCATCTCATTTTTGTCCTATCAACCACCTTTTATTTTAAACAGTTCCTGTATTTTACAGTAATGGTTTGATGACTGAGTTGTACTAACTTTAACTCTAGTAACAAAGAGATTAAGTATCTCCTTTAGCAATTGTCCTATACAGACAGTTATTTGCCACTCACAACCATACGGAGTATTTCAAGGGTTTTCATATAGCTTCATTCCTATCACATCTCTGAGGCAAAAAAGCTAAGAATCCCTCATTATCAATAGGGATGCATTGCAGATGTAGAAATGAGCCTAATAATTGAACCCAGTCCAGTGCCTTTACCACTAAACAGTCCATCTAGTCATGTCAAGCAAGATTTAAAATAATTTTCTTATGACTAACCTCCCTCCAGACGCACTTTCTCCCTCTGTCATTGAAATTTATGCAATAGCTGAAATATTTTTTTCTTCCTCCTTTATTTCCAGAAATGTCTAGTGTGCCTGACTTCGGACTCTTTGCCATGGGGATATGGTCCATTGGCCTAGGGGCTCTCGGTGCAGCTGTGACGGGAATAATCCTTGCTAACACTGACTTACTTCTGTCCAAACCAGAGAAGGCTACAGTGGAGTTTTTAGAGGAAATAGAGTTAAAAACTCTAGGTCCAGGTAAGAAATTTTAATTCAGGATACCTGAGCAGAGATTCTATGGTAAAGGGATTTTCCTTTAGTTCAAACTGCAAGGCCAGGGTTGGAACTAAAGAACTGTTTGAAGAAAAGTGGAGTGTATGAAGACTTCATTTTCACAGATTCATCATTCCATTCACTAGAAAGTAAGGGGGGAAAGCAAACAACTTTTTCTTGGGATTTCCGTGATTCAGCAACTGTTGTGGGAAGTAGTTGATTCTGTTTAATGAAGAAAATAAGGGGAGGATGGTGTTGGTTAAATAAAAGGTGATAAATATTCAAGGCAGTTTTGATATCGGCAATATTTTTAATGGACTTCTTTTCTACACTTTAAAAATTAGTAGGGCACAAAGATAGTTAGGTTCCATCTTCCTATTTGTGGCTTTCAGGCTTTCTTTTCTTTTTTAAATACTGAACCTGGAATTTTCCATTATTCTTAGTGTTGTTCCTTAAAAGCTTTACTCACGTAAACAGTCTGGAATAGATGCTGTTGTTTATGCTGGTCTTTTCCCTTATTTGAACAGAACAAGAAACTTTCAAAGCTGGTGATCTATGGAAGAAGAATGGTTCAGTGATCATGGCTGTGCGGAGACCTGGATGATTCTTGTGCAGAGAGGTATTGTGGGTGGTTGTGGGGGATGATTTCAAGGAATGCTTCAAGCTCTGCATATCTGAAAATAGTCTCTTTAACTCTGATTGTGTTTCTTTCCCAGCTGACAGGGATCTTTATTATCCTGATCCCCACTTTGCCATATTATGGGCAAGTTTCTTCTTTAGTCCCACTGTAGAAGAGGGGGACAAAAACCTACTTTATATATTTGCTGTTTGGTCTCATGTTTTTGTTTAATGTTCTGTGAGATCTATCTTGGCATATAGGATGGTGCCATTTATGTCAGTATTCTTAATGGATCATATTTTGAGGGAAGCTTGACAGAGAGAGAGAGACATCTAAGAAAAGATATTGTTTTTGATACAAAACCTGCCTGGGAACAGTTATCACTTGCATTTTGGCCACTTTCCATGCCCCGTAGCAGTTACATTATTACTCATTGCTCAATAAACCGGGCACATCTACATGTGGCACTTCACTTGAGATTAGAGCAAATTACTGCACAGTAAGTGTCTACATGTGTAGACAATGATGCTTACTGCACAGTAATTTGCTCTAATCATGAGTAAATTTGCTGCCTGTAAATACAAGTCGCACATTTTACTTGGTAGTAATTACTGCGCAGTATGGCATGTGTAGATGGCTGACTGGGAACAAATGTGCTCCCAGGCGGCAGGGGAGAAGGAAAATGTCTCCCTGCGCCCCAGAGCTGCCTGCTGCTGGGGTGGGCTCTGCCACTGGAAATTCAATGGGGACAATATCCCGCTGCCCTGGCAGCAGACAGCAATGATTCTCCACTCTGCGATTCCAGAATTTTACTAATGAATTTTAGTGCTTGTGAATAATAAGAGATTGAAATGTTATGGTCACAGAGCAGGAAGAGTTTAGATGAGAACAAGAGTAGTTCCACTTCCTGACATAACTGTCCATGCCTCTGCCTCACTAATATACCTGGTTGGGAACATATTCATAGACTCATAGGGCTGGAAAGGACCCAGAAGGATCATCGGGTCCAGCCACCTGCATGAGCAGGAAAAACATCTGGGGTCAGAGAACCCCAGCCAGTTTTCTCTTGAAGACCTCTAGGGTAGATGATTGCACCTCCTCTGGTGGGAACTTGTTCCATAGTCTGGACACCCTAGCTGTAAATAAGTTTTTCTTAAAATTCAGCCTGAAACTATCTTCCAGGAGTTTGTGGCCAGTGTTTCTAGTTATCCCCCAGGGCCCCCTGGTGAACAGTTGTTCACCGGGCCCCTGATGTATGCCTCTGATATAGCTGTAAGCTGCAATCGGGTCCCCTCTCAGCTTTCTTTTCTTTAGGCTGAAGAGTCTGAGATCCCTCAGCCTCTCCTCATATGGCTTGCCACGCAAGTCCCTGTTCATGCGGGTGGCCCTTCTTTGGACCCTTGAGCCCTTGTTGAAGTGCAGCGCCCAGAACTGGATGCAGTACTCCAGCTGTGGTCGCACCAATGTTGAGTAAAGTGGGAGAATCACTTCTTTGGATTTACTGGAGATGGATCGATTGATGCATGCCAGAGTTTTATTGGCCCTAGCAGCTACTGCGTCGCATTGCCGGTTCATATTCATGCTGGGGTCTATTGTTACTGCCAGATCCCTTTCATTTGTAGTGCTGGTCAGGTTAGTATTGCCCAGCCTGTAGGTGTCCTGGTGGTTCTTCCTCCCCAGATGCAGCACTTTGCATTTCTCTATGTTGAACCTCATCTGGTTCCGTTCTGTCCAGTATGCCAGCCTATCTAGGTCTGCTTGTATCTGCATCCTATCTGCGGGTGTGTCCGCACAACCTCATATCTTGCTGTCGTCCACAAACTTGGCCAATGGGCTTTTTACCCCCTTATCCAGGTGGTTGATATTGTTGTTACTACAGGCTATTCCCATTTGGACAAGTTAGAGAAGGGTCAGTTCCATGAAATGCCTAGTTTTGGAATTGTTGAAAAATTGTTTCTGTGTTTTAAACTAGAGGAACAGAATTTTTAATTTTGAAAAAACAATTACATAATTAGTTTATTTGTATGCAAAACGCAACATCTTCATTAACACAAGCCAAAATTATTTTCACTTGTTTGTAAAAACCTGACTTTTAACTTACCCTGTTTTGGGATGTGAGAGATTTTGTTTGTTTTTAATTCCTGAAATTCCTTGGGATGTGAACCATTTCCAGTGTAGCTCTACAGTTTTCCATGTTCTCCATGAAATAGTTCTCTATGCTTAACTGGAGAAGGATTCACAGATGTTTAGGACTGGGAGGGACCTCATAAGATCATCTGGTCCAGCCCCCCTGCTCTAGGCAGGAAAGATTACTAGGGTCAAATAATCCCAGCAAGATGTGCATCCTGTCTCTTTTTGAAGATCTGCAAGATAGGTGCCTGCACCACCCCTGCTGGGAACCTGTCCCAGAATCTGGTCACACAAACCGTAAAGAAGTTTTTTCGTTATTCAGTCTGAAACCTCCTTCTAGGAGTTTGACCCTCTGCTCCTGGTTTTCCCCTGGGGCACTTTGGTGAATACAGTTATCTCTTCCACATCGCGGGGGTTAGGGGCGCGGCACCCCTGTGATCTGGAAAATCCGTGTAAAATTTTTTGACCCTCCCTTCATACCAGAGAAGATACGACACAAGATATGAGAAACTCGAGATGCAAAGATCACTGTGAGATCACCGCGAGATGTCACGTGAGAGATTGCCGTAAGCACTTTTTCTGTGTCATCTGCTGGCCTTCGCGTGTTGTCTGCGGCTTCCACAAAACTCAAAAAAAATTCCCATTTAATTTCTTATGCCGACCCGTGATATATCGAAACTGTGATGGGGAAAGTTGCGATGTGGAAGAGATAACTAGTTGTTTGCCTAGCCCTGATGCTCTCCCCTGATACATTTTGTAAGCTGCCATCAAATCCCCCCAAAGTCTCCTCTTTTCTAGGCTGAACCTGTCAGCCTTTCCTCACATGGCTTGCTCTTCAGGCCTCTAATCCTATAAGTGGCTCTTCTCTGGACTCTCAAGCTTCTCCACATCCTTCTTGAAGTGTGTGGCACCCAGAACTGGATGCAGTACTTTGGCTGCGGCCTCATCAATGCCAAGTAGAGTGGGAGGATAACTTCCTTAGTTTTGCTTGAGATGCATCAGTTGATGAATGCCATTGTATTTGTTTAATCTGCTAACTGCAGCATCACACTATGGTCAATTATAACCCTCAGGTCCCTTTCAGATGTGGTGCTAGCTAGTGTAGCACCACCAAGCCTGTAAGCTTGTTGTGGATTTTGTCTCTAGTGGGTTATGGAATAGAGAAAATCCCACACAATTTACTGATTCGTTTTGATGCACTGGCTGGGGGATTAGTTAGTTGATTGCACGATTTCACAATGATTACACACTTAATTCATACAACAATTTAAAAATAAAATTCTTTGCTACGCATATAACACTGCTTAGCTTTAAGAAATACCACAAACATTAAGAACACAATTATTACATATATCAGAAACAATGCTCCGAATGTACTTCCTTCCCAAACAATGCTATAAGAATTAGTATTACAAAAACAACTACAATTACAACTAAAAGTTAAATTTGAATCAGTACTATTATTTTCATAATATACTTACAATCCTAGAATTCCGAGAAGACAAAACACCTAAATATGGTTTCATTCCTCAGTACAATTTAATGGGTTGGCCTCAGTGGTATGGTTCAATGGGCTCGCCTCAGCAATACGATTCAACGGGCTGGCCTCAGCAGTGATAGGACTAAGTCCCCTTCCTTCAGTCCCTTTCGGGCGCTCTGCAGCTTCAGCATGAACTAAGAGATTCGTGTTCATGGAAAGGGTGGTTCAGGTGATCAGTCTGATCCGGTCTACACTTGCGATTCTTCCTTTATCGTTCTGCAAGTGTAATCGTCTCCAATTTGGGAGAGAAGGTTACAGTTTTTGTTGAGTGAGTTTCTGTCCTGGGCCACTCCTACCCAAACCTGTCATTATTCCCAAATTTGGGCTCAGATCTTACTCAACATATTCTTTTGCTTGGTAATCAGTTTCTTTTGTTGATCATTTTAATTACTTTGGGGAACTTCCATACCACTGCAAGTGACCTTTTCTTTCCAATTTTTTCAAGACTGAGCAAAATCAGGATCTTCCACACATAGACCAAAACAATGGCCTAGATAAGGAGATAAATCTTGTCTTCTTCCTGAAACTGGCTAATGGGCAACTATTATGAACATTCTAACTATTTCATTCAATATGACAGATTTTTCCTCCCCAGACGGAGCACTTAATACTTCTCAGTGTTGAACAATATCAAGATGGTTGTTAAAGTATGATATAGTTGGGAGCTGGGGGGGGTCCAAACCTAAAGGGCAATCACTAAATTGTGCAACAGAAATAATGTTCCTTTAATCTTTGCCATGATTTCCTATTTGAACTCTCTTGGTGTATTTTGTGAATCATGTTAACAAACCTAATGGTGGCACCCTTGAAAGGATCTTGAGGCACCCCAGAGTGCCATGGTACCCTGGTTGAGAATCACTGGTCTAGACCAGTGGTGCTCAACCTTCTGGGCCTACAGGCCAGGTGAGTGGCACAGGCTGGATCTGCGGGCTGAATAGGGCTCTGGGGCACTGCCACCTCCCATGTGTTTGGATTTGGTTCTGGGGGGGCTACAGCCACCGCTTCCCATTGTCTTCCATCAGGATTGGATCCTATGGGGCTGGCAGTGCCCTTCCCACACCCTTTGTGCTGGGATTGGGTTGTGGGGGTCTAGCACTGCCCCTGCCTGGCCCTGCTTGCTGGGATAAAGTACTGTATCCAGTATGCAGGGCCTGAGGCTTCCTGTGGGTTCAGAGATTTGACAGCAAGGAAGCAATACCCCCACAATCCCACTGCATAAGTTAGGACCTGTGTGGAGCCTCATTATCTAGATGACGCAGTACTATGGGCTGCATCTGGCCTGACGGCTGGATGTTGAACACCCCTGCTGTAGACTAAGAGGTGAGGTGATGTAATGCTACACTCTTTGGGGAGCAAACCAGGAAGGGGCCTTTACCTATACTTCTCTCTGGCTCCTTGTCTGGTGCAGGAAGAAGTAATCTAGTTTTGATATACGCTTTTGGTTTTAAAAGATTCTCTGGCTTGGAGGGAATAACAGAGCAAGGGTGGTATCCATTGTGTGTCTGCCTTCATAACAACCTAAACTGAGGGATAATTGGAGCTGTGCAGACTGGGCACTCCCATTCATGTCCATGGTGTACATATCCTGCATTAGAAAGTTAAGGGGGAACTTGATGCCACTATATTCTCTTGCAAAGGCACATATGACAAAGAATGTTCTGACCCTTAATCTTTACCCATCAAAAACAGTTCCAACCAAATGGTAGGGTTTTTCTTCTATCAAGGTCTAAGGAGGGTTAGAAAGGTTCCTGATCATTGGAGGGGTGTTAGTTTTTAGAGATAATGGCATGGTAAAGGCCCAAAGCATTGTGTATTAGACTTTTTGGCTATTTGTCATAGAACAAATGGGTTCTGTGCGGCTCCTGTTGGTTGGCTTGCTCCTTTGGATTTTTAAATTATTTTAGAATGCAAGTGTTTGGCCTAGAAAAATAGGAAAAATTTAAAAGCACATTATAGATAATACCCTGTAGTCCTAGTTACAATCTCTGAACCATATATCTGAAACATGGGAGTATGAAATGTCTCCTATTTGCTACTCACAGATTGTCACAATGCTTACTCATCCTTATTCATTGTCTATATCTTCTCTGAGCTTCCTGACATAGGACTGGCAGTAGTAGATTGCAACACAGTATTATTATTACCCAGACTGGCTTTTGCTTATTGATGTGTGTGTGTGTCTCTCTCACTGTTTATGAATTCTCCCATCTGTCTCTGCCTGAGTAATTCTGTTTGAAACTCCAGCTTTAAATTATATAGATACTATAGAATGTTGTTCTTACAGAGTCAAGGCACTTAAAACTGCTTCAGCCTCATAAGTGGTGTATTTAGATAGAAGTGTTTAAAGCAGTAAGATTTCTGTAAGAGTTCTTTTGCACAGTAGAGACAGATTATTCTTTAACTTCAAGAGAGACAATAGAAGCCCTTCAGTTGTTCTCTTTCCACATCTATTTCCTGCTGGAGATGGCAGAAAGAATAAGCAAAAGAATATGAAGCCAGAAGATACTGGAAAAACTTCCCCTTTCTTCCCTCTCAACTTTTGTGTACAGGTCTCCTGCAGTGAAAATTCATAAATGGAATGTTGCTTCTGTCCTCAAACAGAAGAAGAGACAAAGCAAAGTAACTTTGGTGTCCTGCAGGTGTTCATAGAGGAAATGCTAATTGGATTCAGCTGTGCAAGCTAAAAGTGGGACTGTAACTTCCCTCAACCCTGTAAGAACTTAGTGGACTTGCACACAACCATGCAGTGACTTTGTCCTCCCCAAAATAAGTTGCATTTTTAAATAAAACACTAGTTTAGTTTAGCCTTGCCTGCCCTTTTATTAACATATTGGCAAAGACATGTCCCTCTCCAAGTGAAGCTCTGTCAGACTTCCATTCAAAGGCTGAAATGCTTTCTGTGTCTTTTTAGGAGGCTTCTGAGCTTTCCTCTCTCAAACCTCAGCTTGACCAGCTGGGTGTCCCCCTCTACGCTGTTGTTAAAGAGAAGATTGGTTCTGAAGTGGAGGATTTCCAGCACTATTTCAAAGGGGAAATCTTTTTGGATGAAAAGGTATGAAGAGATTTATTTACTTTGTATTTTGCAAGAAGTGTGCAGCACTCTGCTTGAAGAAACTTGTAGAGAATAGCTACCAATTCAACTGCCAGAATAGAATGCTGTCTGAATTTGGCGACTGACTTAATAGTATTACAACTTAAAAAGTTCATCTGCTTTTTATATATACTCAATTTATAAGCTGTCTTCTAGCTGTGTACTGTTGACATGTTGTTGCATGCTTTTTTCCCCCTACACCCTAACACAGAAAGCTGATAACTGTTTTTGCTCCTTGTGCTACTTAATCTTTTCTTATACTAAGGTATTTTGTTTATTAACTATTGTCTTTTCTGTGCAGCCATGACATCTAGAAACTTTTCTTTTTATTTTTGCTTCCTCTTAAATGAGAGCTGAGATTTCTCAAGTGCATGATTGCAAAGACTCTAGGAAAAGCAAATGTAAGACTTGTGATTGAAATTCACGGGAGTTGGCAACCCCACACTCCCTCAAGCACTTGAAAGTGCTGTGCTGTTCATAACAAACCTGTTTTTTTTCAGAGTCGTTGCTAATGTCAGTAGTCAAATTATTCATGGTGCAAATGTAGCATAGCGTTCAGTCTCCTAAATCTTGAATGCAAGTAATTTGGGGGGTTGGAGACATGCCAAGGGAGGAACTTGTATATTTCTGACTCTTGAAAGTAGGTGGCCTGTTAGAGTTGTAAAGAACTTTCTGTCCTGATTAGATATAACAGAACTGAATGCCAACTTTTTTATTTATATATAAATATTGCTAGTGAGAAACCATCCTGGATGTAGATTCTGGCAGGATGCCTTAATTCCCCCTGTAATTTGTCGGTTTGTCTGCTGCTGTTGGTTTTTCAAGTTTTTTTTCTTGTTTGTTTTTTTCTTTCTCTCCTGCAGAAAAAATTCTATGGTCCTCACAAGCGAAAAATGCTGTTTATGGGTCTTATCCGTGTAGGAGTATGGCAGAACTTCCTCCGTGCTTGGAAAAATGGGTTCAGTGGTAACCTGGAAGGAGAAGGGGTCATTTTGGGAGGAGTCTATGTGATGGGTGCTGGGAAACAGGTACTGAAGGGATCTTTAGGGACTTTGTTATGGTTTTCCACCACCTGAACGTTTCCTGAGCCGAAAGGCTTTCTGCCTTGGTCACTCTTAAAGTTGCGTGACAGCCATAAATGCCAGATATCTGCCTTGCATTATGTTCTTTTGGAAATTATTTTTTTTTTTTGTAGGATGTTGACAAAATATCTTCCATTCACAGTCCCTGACACACACTTTGTTCAGCTCCCTGCCATTATGAAACAAAATATTATTTAAATAGTCTTACAGTTACTTTCAGACATTTTAACCTGTAAGAGGTTTTCTTTTTGATTGATGAGCTCTCAGCTTCTTAAAATGCACTTGATTTACATGCAACTTACCAGTATGCTGCTGGTGATGAACTCAATCATGACTTACTTTTAACTTTGGTGCAGAAGTACTTGATTTATACCAAATAAGTGAGCTTTACACATTATCAATGTGGAAAGAGGGGTGGGAGGGAGAAGATATGGAATCTCAATCCCAACCTGGTATTGTTTAAAAACATGAATGAACAAGTAGATACTCCTTCACAGCATTTAATTATTTCTGAACCCCTGTGCCCTGTAAATCAAATGTGTGATGCATGTTCTTGACCATTTCATGTCTGTACTGTCAGGATATGGGTGTGAATGCAAACACCAGCAAACTTGAGGAAAAGTAGGCTTTAGGTCCAGCTTTCTAATGTGATCTAGCTTTTAACTATAGCATCATAAAACCTTCAATTTTAAGTTTTATGAAACAGTTTGACAAAAATAAAGAGCATAGAGAGAGAAATGTAGAATAGACTCTTTGCAAAGCTTTTGATTTTTTTTTTTTAAACAAAACATCCTTGCCTAAATTATGAATAGCGACTAGTTACTCTTCCTTTTTTCAAATGTCCAACTTGAGACAACATTGAAGGGAACCTAATTTATTTTTAGATGAGAGGTCAGGACTTTTTTTGGAAGGGAAAAAAAAAAGCTCTTTTAAAGCCCATCCGACTTGTGACTAATGCTTTCTGGAGTACTTTTTGACATGTAGCCTTTGGTGATGGTTGCTGCCAAGAAACAGTTGCTTGTTCAGAAATCACATAGATCTTAAAAGCAAGATTTGGAATAGGGTGTGTATGCAGACATGTGAACATCCACACCCACATTTGCAGCTGGGAGCATGTTGGTCTATATCTAGCTCTCTGGAAATTGCCTAGAAATGAGTGCTGCCACAATATAAATTATTAATTTAATAAAGTAGGCAGCAAATTGTTTACTAATGCAGAGGACTGTACTTGGTGGCCTGGGAGGCCCCTTCTATTTCTGTGTTCCTAATTGTGTTTTAGTAAAATGTTTGGTATGTGAATTAACCAATACCATGTTTAGCCAAATAGCCTAGATTAGAACCAATGAAGCTCTTATAGTTGGAGGCTTAAAGTTTTTCACTTCTATCTAGTTTAATAGGAAAATGCCATACTACGTACTCATATAGAATGACATTACTAATTACAAGAAGAAAAAATAATGTGGTTTGTCTCTTGATATTCCTGTATCTGAGGAACTGGACAATTTTTTTTTTCTTGGAGACCATGAAACCTCTCCCTTATTTCTTCACATGGAAAGCAATAAGTGACTTTCATTCCTACATATGAAAATTCAAACATATCACCATACACAAAGGATTCATTATACATTTGTCCTCTTATTCTAACCAGGGAGTCCTCTTAGAGCATCGTGAGAGAGAATTTGGGGACAAAGTGAGCCTTCCGTCTGTCCTTGAAGCTGCTGAGAAGATAAAACCACAAGCTTCGTAAGCCAAAGAACAGTCTCATGTGTGCTCTCAACCTCACCTGGAAGATTTACAACATATCTGCTTCATGAACTAGTTTAATTGCTTTCTAATATGGCTTGCTAAATTAGAAGTGTTAGAAAGTTTTAAGCAATGTAGTAAAAACAATGTTCTGTTTGATTATAGCTGACCTCCTTTTGCTTTTGTAGCCTCTTGAATACTCAGTGTTTCTACTAGTCTTTGATCTCTTACCGTATTAATGAAAGGCTGGGTCTAAAATCTTGACATAGCCTAGATGTGCCCGGTTAGAGATAGAAAGACAAATGAAATATCTGGCTACCTGGGGAGAATACATAAGAGATTTAAAAATAATTAAAATACATTTAAATATTTCCCTGTCTCTTTATTTTTCTTTGTTCAAAATATTTTAAGTATTTGTATTACTAAGGGAAGAAAATGTACTGAGCCGTTTTGATTACATTGAGGTTGGTTAGCATTGGCAATGTGTAAGGTGCATGTACATCCCCTGAGATCAACCACGCACCCCTGGAAGCACCAGCCGCTTTCGCTGCTGGCTTGGTGATTGGCTGCTGGGGGACCTCCTTCCCCACCCCCCATCAGTGATCTGGTATCCCCCCCAGACTCAGGAGGCACCACTTGCCTGTGCTGGTTAAACATGCTATTGATTTACTAATTTATTTACATGTTAGGTCTAATCTTGCTCCTTTCAAATGATGGTTTAGCTATTAGCTTCATGGGCTTTATACTCTTATTAAACACTGAGAGTAACTGATCATTAAATTGTAAAAAGATGTGGGAGATTCTTCATTATCTGAAAGACTCCATCAGAAGTCAAGACTAGGTATCTCTGTCTCTCCCTTAAAAGAAGCTCTAACCTAACCACAAATTACTGACCTAATGTGAGAATTAAAGTGAAATTCTAGGGTTTGTGTCTATGCAGGTGATCTGAATAAGTTATCATATATAGGCTCTTCTGGTCCTTCTTTGTGAGTCCTAACTCTGCGGAAGTCAGTGGAGCCGTACTTAGCACCTCTTAAAATAAAGTGCTAAAATAAAGCCCTGAAATAGCATATTAGTCTCTTTATTTATATGCCAGTCTTTGGGCCTGGTACTATTTTTTTTTTCTTAATGATTATGTCCAAAGATAGAAAACAATCTAGTCACAACTTCTGGTTTTTGTCTCTACTTTTGTATCTCCTTATGAAAAGCATCCATGCCATTATAAGCAGCTATGATTCTAAGAAAGTCATATTCTGATGCTCACAGTGTTTATGGTGGTATTACTTGGAATACTGTGTTCAAGCCCATCTCCTGTTCTCTGCTGCTATTTGAAATTTGCTTTGTATTCTACCCTTTCTAAAGGGTAACATTGGTACACAGTAAGCTAGGGGGTGGGGTGGTTTGTTTGTGTGGTTTTTTTTACAGAGTACTAGCGGAGTGCTAACTCCCCATGTGGACATATAGGTCAGATCCACATGAGCGTAGATGTGTGGTATGTGGCACCGAAGACCTATCTGTGGCACCAGGCACACATGCAGGCATTCCCCGCACTGCGACCTTGATGGTTTTTGACCCTGGCAGATCCCAGGTTGAAAAAAACCTATGCTGAAAAAAGGGGGTTGCCCACATGCTGATGGCAGCACATGCCTCCCAAAGCCATCCAAAACCAGAACCTGGCTGGCTGGAGGCACAGTCTGACTGCCAGCTGGTCTTCTTGCTGTGGCTGAAGCTCCCTGAGGCCCCCAGATAAGGCTGTTGCTGGCCCCAGCTTCTCCTACCCCATCCAGGATAACCTGCCACTAAATATAACATCTTCTCCATCAGCTCATGGTTTCATGTGCTCTTACAAGCAATACTTTCTGGTACTGTTTACTGTTAGGTGGTTTCTCCAATTAAAAAAGCAAGTATGAATGTTGAAGATGGTACTAGTTAAAGATATTGTTTGAATAAAGCTCATCACAGCTCTCAGATGCATTAAAATGCCTGTTACCTGTTAGAATGCCCTAATGCAAATTGCTTGTAGCCCTGTTCTGCCTCAAGTTGAACAAGTCAAACACTCATCAGTCTCTCTTGTTTTGAGAACCTAGTTCCTTCAGTGTATTAATCCTGGTCTAAGCTCTGTTGTACCAATTTGGCTAATTCAGAGAGCTGTATGTAGTTAGTTCTCATAGTGTGAAGGCAGGTCAGAATGGCAACTTAGGTCAGGTACAGACATTACAGTTTTATCAGTATGAGTGATTGGAAATTGGTTTATATCCATAACAGAACAGAAGTTGGGTATACAAAACCAGTCTAAATCCATAACAGAATAGAAATTTGGCACACAGACTGGTTTAAAAATGGCAGAACCCAGACTAAGATTTGCTCCCCTGCTCCCCAAAAAGGCTAACGTGTGTTCTGTTCAGTATAGATGAACTTATTCAGAAAGGCATGTACTTTTGTAGCCTGCAGAAGCTCATGTTTCTTTCAAGGAGTCAGCTAATTCAGGGACTTGCCTTTTCCTAATTGTGTCTGTTTTTACTGAACCCTGGTGTGGGCGAAGTTAAACCATCATAAATTACTTCACATAGGGTGCAGACAAACAGAAGTGACAATTTTCGTCTGATCTGACCACAGAAAGCAGTTTATAGCTATGACCAAACACAAGCACATGGGTGCAAACAGCTTAAAAAATGGCTGATTGGGTGAAAACCTGACCCTTCATTGCATGAGGTATCAGATAAAGATGTTACAAAATATGTCTTTTGTAACTTGTGTCTACTGAGCTCCCAGCCTATTTTCAGAATGGGAGGGGAGAAAGGGAGCAAGAGAGTTCAGTTTGGGGGGTTTTATTCCTCCCCCTCAAAGGATGGGGGACAGGTGAATTGCTGGGAACCTCCCTGAGGTGGGGATAGCTTCAATTCACCTACCCCACTCCTTGTCACCAGAGCTCCCTCCCTTGCCTTTCCCCTCTCCTATTCTGAAAACGGAGCACTGGCAGAGAGTCTGGCCATTGCCATGGGAACCTGGCTGCAGGCTCCCAGCCCAGCTAGATTTCCCTCTCCCACAAACCAACAGTGAACTTATTTGCAAAAACCTTTCTGAGTTACAGCTTGAACCTGCAATTCTGTATGCACCCATAATTTACAGGAGCAAATTGCCCATATTCAAGTGGAGCAAACTCTCTTGTATAGAGAACGTTTACACAATGCATTTTGGGGGTGGGGAGGAGGAAGGGGGACAGGCTGTACTGTGAAAACAGGCC
Organism: Caiman crocodilus; assembly: GCA_030014935.1. Classification (NCBI taxonomy): domain Eukaryota; kingdom Metazoa; phylum Chordata; order Crocodylia; family Alligatoridae; genus Caiman; species Caiman crocodilus. The sequence goes on from JAGPOW010002742.1 coordinate 49,089,552, forward strand.
TCGACTCCTCTAATGGTTTTACCACAAAAGAGTTTTGTCTGTGCTGCTGCTGCATCAGAAAATCTGCATCCAAAAAGGGACTTAGTATGACACATCGTGGCCCCAGTTGCAGCCAGGGGTGCTTCTGAGACCACAGATATTTTCACATCTGGGGAGCCCTTTACCCCCACATCCTTTTCTGCCACCTGCTGCTTGAGCACTGAGGATAGACTGACATACTAAAAAGGTAATTTTCTGACCTATGGTGCCTCAACTTTCCCTGCCTCACTTTGGTCTTGCCAGTTCTTAGTAGATGAGATTTTTTTTCCAGCTGGAAAGAATCACAGCCTTGCCTGGTCACATGCACAGAAAAGATGGTTCCCCACTTCCTAGAAGAGGTCTGCTGGTTTGGTCAAGTGCTCTGAAATCACACTTAATCTAACTCTAAAAGATTACTCTTGTTTTCATAACATTTTGTTATTATAAGAAATTGTACCTCAGCATATAGCTGCTAAACAAGAAAAAGAAATCAGAACAATACCCTGCATCTTAAAGCCAAGAATGCAGCTTGTACTCAGCTCACTAGCTGAGGCACCAGAGCCCCTTATCCATAGGAAGCTTTAGACAAAGAGTTGCTCTCAAAGTGAAGCTTGAGTTCTTATCTGGCCGTTTATATGCATCGCCCATTGGATGCTTGGGAATGGGTGGATCCCGACACAATGTATTGGTGTGGCTGAGCTCCACTTTTGGACTGGACTGCACCATAGGAGTCTCAGGGCCCCAGGAGTGTGAAGGAAAGGAAAGGAGCCAGGTTGCAACATGCTTGCCACAGAGCCTGTTACTGGGAGCATGAAGGGGGGCCAGCACAGAGGCTACCTGTGGATGGGGATAGCAGAAGCAGTAGTGATGGTCCCCAGAGGAGCAGTCAGAGGTGCTGCTGGAATAGTTGGGGAAGATGCAGGGTATTGAACAGGGGGGTGGGGGGGCAGTCTTAATGAATGAAACTTCATTAGTTAAACATGGATGGATTAAAGATCCACCCTCATGTTACCTGACATCAGATGATCACGGGACATCTATGTCAAACACATTACTGGCCATCACCAGCATGAGGAGAGGCAGCTAAGACCAGTGGTGATGTGTAGGAGGTGCATGTGCACCCCCTGAGAATACTGGTGCACCCCATGTCAGCCAGCGTTCCTGGGCAGCGGGGGCAGGTGAAAGCACTGTTGCCCCACTGGAGTACCAGCTAGGAAATGGGGGCTCACTCGTAAGTGCCAGCACTGTCCCAGAAGGGTCAGCATTGCCCCCTGGGGTTGGCAGGGTTGGCCACGGGCATCCCCCCCACAGTCAGCAGTGGGATTGGCTGCAGGCCCCATCCCCCCAGTCAATGACTGGCCAAGTGCCCCCCCCCATCAAAGAGGCACCAGTTGCCTGTGGCTGAGACCACCTACCACAAGTGAGGTGTGGTATATGGGATGTACCTGTAAGGGGCCTGCAGTGGAACATTCCAGTCCTGCCCCAATGTCCGGTGGGTATGGTTTGTTGGTGGTGGATTGTTGTTCTCCCTGCAAGCTGTGAGTGTGCATGTTGCTGAGTCCTATTCCTAATAAAGATAAAGCTGTTTGCCATCCCACCAGTCTCTGCTGAATGCTGACTCAAGGACAGAACCCCAGAGGCATGGAGGTCTGAGTGAGTACCCCATCCCAGGAACCCAGTGGCCAAAGGCAAACATTGTAGGAGGAAGTAAAGAGGGGTAATGGACTGATCATCCCCAGTCCATACTATAGTCTTGTAAAGACTGCTGATTATTTGACTTTTTCCCCACCCCAACAGTTGTACACTACATTGTAAAGCCAACAACTACACAAGGGTAAGGTGGAGATAAGGGTGGCTCCCCCAGGCCTGCAGCTCAGCCTCACAGCATAATTTTCCTGCCTGCCCTGTCCGCACCCAGGCCAGGAGAGGACTGCCCAGCTCAGTGTGAGGTGTAGCCCTGGGAAGCCAGGGATCTGGTGAGTTCCTGTGGCACCTCGGGAGGCTGCAAGCCCCCCACTCCTGCCAAGCCAGGGAGGGGTGACCTGCCCATCAAGCTGGAGTAGCCCCACGTTGGCCAGACCAGGGTCATACTAATTAATCATTTAACAATTGTAATTACAACAGAGTAAATAGATATTTTTTAATCAGTATTTATATCCCTAGGAGAGCATTTACTTCTTTCCACAGAAGTTTTTGCAGCATATTTCTGTTCTCTCATGGCAGGCTAGTGTGTCAAGGCACACACTTTGGGAATCACCAGCCTAAAAAAAAAACCTGTCAGATTCTAATTCTCAGCAATTACTTCTCTTAAGCCTTTTAGACTTTGATCCTCCCCCTTGTGCCAAGAAACTCACTGTTTACCACTTTTGACTATTCCCCACTTCAGCAATTGTATACCACATTGTAAAGCCAACAACTACACAGGCGTAAGGTGGAGATAAAAAAAAACAAAACCCAAGATTTGATCTCTATCAGGATATCAGGAGTCAGAGTTCATTTGACTTGGAGGTCAGGAGTCCTGTGATTGCCCTGTTATAATAGATAAGAAATACATTTTATATCAAATACTACAATGCATATTAAACATAAGGACCATAAAACTAAATACAACTTGATTCTACCTATCTGTAGAGACTACACATACCTTACCACTATCAGTAAAACAAACACAAGAAAACACATGAAATCCAACAAACTCCCCACATCATAGTGGAGGTTGTAACATTAGATTCCACAAGTGAGGAATGCAACTATTTATGCCCCCTGTATTAAGTGCTGAGGCTTCCTATATACTGCAGCAGGAGACATGCTGGCATGAGCCACAATGCCAGCATGCTGAGTGGGAAGTTGCATATAGTTGTTAGCTCAAAGGAAAAAACTGGACGGGGTGATTCTTGAATTCTACCACTCTGAAGCACTTTAGCACTACAGAGAAGTATCTGCATACTCTTGAGATCCATCACCTGGAGTCCTGTGCTGAAGGTAAGCATGTTGTCTTTCAAAACTAAACAGGATCATTGTTCTCTTTAAAAAAGCACATATGGGGGGACAAAAAGGGACTACTGTTCCTTTTTCATACAATGGGCTAGTTTACACCACTCACAGTAATGCCAACTCTCATGAAAAAAAAAATCACGGCTCCTGATTTCCAAGTCAAATTAACTCTGACTTCTGAAACAGAGATCAAATATCGGGATTTTTTCATCTGGTAGAGAGCACCAAGCTGATAAGTGTGGAGGGGAAGGGGCAGAGAGAAAGGGAAGGATGTGGGGCAGGCAGATCAAGACCATCACTGTGAGGGAATGGAGCAGGGGTTAGGGTGAATGGGGCCAGGGGGCCTGGGCAAATCATACAACAGAGCCATGGGTGGCTGTCTGTCTATGTGTATGTGTTTGTCTGTGTCTGCCGTTCTCTTCCAAGTCACAGCCCTGCCCCCCCTCCCCCCACCCTGCTGCTGACCCTCACTCCTGACCCACAGTACCTCACATCCTACCAGGGTGTATGAGGATCTCCCCTCCCTGGGCTCCAACCCCCCCCCCCCACACCGCTCTTTACACCTTAATAAATAACTTCCCTCCCCACACACTTAAAAATAGCATCTCATGATTTACATTCCAAATCTCTTGATTTTTAAGAGTTTATCTCATGATTTTTGTTACAGTGGGGTTGGCAATACAACACTCAGAATGCAGGATGTGAGTTGTGGCTAATGTTTCCTCATTTTCCTGAGAGAGTTAACGTTCAAAAACCTTATCTAACTGTATCCTAGCTACATAGTTGGTCCAATAAAAGATAAAATTACCCCAAGAAATCCTTGCCTCTCACATAATTCTGAACTTCCACAGCTACATCAGTCTTTCATAGATTCATAGACATTAGGGCTGGAAGGGACCTTGGAAGATCATTGAGTCCAGCCCCCTGCCCAAGGGGCAGGAAGTCAGCTGGGGTCATAGGATCCCAGCAAGATAAGCACCCAAATTTCTCTTGAAGGTGTTCAATGTAGGTGCTTGAACCGCCTCTGATGGCAGGCTATTCCAGACCTTGGGGCTTGGACAATAAAGAAATTCCACCTTATATTCAGCCTGAAATGGCCATGCAGTAGTTGATAACTGTTCAACCTCATCATCCCTTGGGGCGCTCTGGTGAGCAAACGTTTCCCCAGATCCTGGTGAACACCCCTGATAAACTTATAGGTGGCCATCAGATCACCCCTGAGCCTGTGCTTTTCCAGGCTAAAGAGCCCCATAGCTCTCAGCCTGTCATCATCAGGTCAGTTTTTCTGACCTTTGATCATGCATGTGGCTGTTCACTGGACTCTCTCAAACTTCTCCATGTCTCAAACTTCTCCACGTCTTTTTGAACTGTGGAGCCCAAAACTGGACGCAGTACTCCAGCTGCAGCCTCATCAAGGCCACATACAAAGGGAGAATGATGTCCTGAGATTTGCTGGAGACACATCTATGGATGCAAGCCAGCATTTTGCTTGCTTTACTAGCCACAGCATTACATTGAAGGCTCATGTTCATCTTGTGGTCAGTCATGACCCCCAAGTTTTTCTTCCATAGTGCTAGCCAGCATAGCACTGGCGAGCCAATAAGGATGCTGCAGGTTCTTCCTCCCACGGTGGAGAACCTTGCATTTTTCTGTGTTAAAACATGATCAGGTTCTCGTCCGCCCATTTGCTGAGCCTGTCCAGGTCCGCCTGGATCACCCTCCTGTCTTTGGGTCTGGATGCTTTGCCCCAGAGTTTGGTGTCATTGGCAAGCTTGGCCAGTCCACTTCTGACTCCAGTGGACATCATTAATGAATATGTTGAACAATATGTGTCCAAGGACAGAGCCTTGGAGGACCATACTGGTCACAGGGCACCATGATGATTGACTTCCGTCTATTACCACCCTCTGGGTCTGACCATGAAGCCAATTTCTTACCCAGCAGATCGTGGTGGACTCAAGGCCACAGCTGGCCAGTTTTGCCAAGAGGTGATCATGGGATACCAGACCAAAGGCTTTTTACAGTCAAGATATATGACATCAATCTCTTTTCCCTTGTCCAGGTGATAGGTCACCTAATCATAAAAGGAACTGAGATTGGTCAAGCAAGACCTACCCATAACAAACCCATGCTGGCTATCCCTCAGGATGTTGACATCAACCAGTCCATTAAGGACGGCCTCTTTAATAATCTTTTCTAAGACCTTACCCAGGATAGAGGTCAGGTTGATGGGCCTACAGTTTGCCAGATCCACTTTCCTCCCTTTCTTGCAGATAGGCACCATATTGGCCTTCTTCCAGTCTCCTGGCACCCTGGTGAAGTGCCCAAAGTTTTCAAAGATCTGTGCCAGGAGCTAGGCTATGCTCTCCAGCTCCTTGAGTACCCTGGGGTGTAGACTGTCAGGGCCAGCTGACTCGAAGGTGTCTAGCCTCTTAAGGTGTTCCTTCACAAGGTCAGCATTGATAGAAGGCAGGGGATCATCCTCACCCAGACATCCCTGTCCCATAGTGGGCATGGGCATTCCATGGGACTGATGAAAGATTGACACAAAATACCCTTTTAATAGGTTGGCTTTTTCCTGGGCTTCTGTTGTAAGATGTCCCATCTGGTTTAGCAGGGGTCCAATGTTGCCCTTGCTTTTCCTCCAGCTCCCCAGATACCTAAAAAAGGACTTTTTATTGTCCTTGATACTCAAAGCTAGTTGGAGTTTAGTTGCAGCCTTGGCTTTCCTGGTTTTCTCCCTGGAGGACCGAACCAGTGCAGTCTTATTCTATGAAGGACTGTTTATTCATCTTATTTGAAACAGTCATTGGTTAAAATATAACAGTCCTTGCATCAGGGACAAGTCTCTCCCCTCCAAAGAACTTTGAGGTCAAAACATAGAGTATTATGGAGTTTGGGCACCAAGGCTACATAATTGAAGCAGGGGATTTTGGAAATGCAATTTTGCAGTCAGACCATTAAATTCTGCCTAATGGGTTTTTTGTTTGTTGGTTGTGACCTAAATCCTATAATTTGGGTGGCAGAAAATTATGGTTTTAGAGCTGTGGGTTACAGGTTTAAATCGTGCTACTGACCCATGGGGTGCAGACAGACATGCAGGTCCCTGCTCTAACTCATGGCATTTCACAGAAAGCACCATGAGTTACAACAGGGGTGGGCAATTATTTTAGCTGGAGGGCTCTTTCGTGTGTTTTGTTGAGCTGTCAAGGACCCCAAGAGTAGCCCGTGCCCTTTACAGGTGTCCCATTTTCTGCTCGCCATCTTGGGACCAGAGGTCCTACCCCAACCCCGCTGATCTTTGCCACATGAAGTCCCCCGCTTTCCTCCAGAAGTACTCCTTCTGGAGGGGAGTTGCCATCTAGAAACCAGAAAAAAAAATCATACTAAAAATTAAACATCTACTATAACATATTTTAACTTTATTTTTAAAAAATATGTGCTGATGTATGTGTGTTTGCATAGCGTATCTAGAGGCTATTGCATAATAGCTCAAAATACAATGTTACTGTGTGTGGGGAGTAAGGGGGTGCATGTGTGCAATGTATGGTTGAGGGAGTGTATGATTGGGGGGGTGTGGTGGGTATGGGTGTATGTGTAGGTGTGAAGGATGTGGGTCTGGGGTGTGTGGCCAGAGTGGACGATATATGGGGGTGTGGGAGGGTGCGTGTGTGCGCGAGTTCCGAGAGCTGCAGTGATGGCAGTGATTGGGCCAGTCCCGCCTGGCTCCATAGCGCACAGCTCCCACGCTCCTGCCCCAGTGTCTGGCCACAGTTGGTGGCATTGTGCATGGCCAGACCCACCTGGCCCCATAGTGCACAGCTCCTGCATTCCTGCTCAAGCCCCTGGCCACATGTGGTGGCAGCAAGTGGGACCAGCCTGACCTAACCTCATAGTGCACAGCTCCCATGCTCCTGTCCATGTCCCTGGCTGCATGTGGTGGCAGCACACCAGGCCAGCCCTGCCTGGTCCTTTAGGACACCTTAATCCTGTGTTCCTGCCTTAGTTCTAAACTGCATATGGTGGCAGCGAGCAGGACCAGCCTGACCCAGCTTTGTAGCATGCAGTTCCCACATCCCTGCCTGAGTCCCTGACTGCATGTGGTGACAGCAAGAGGGACCAGCCCAACCCAGCCCCACAGTGTGCAGCTCCCACAATCCCACCCAAGTGCATGGCTGCATGTGGCAGCAGCATGTGGGTCCAGTCCTCTGGCCCCATAGCACATGGCTCCCACATTCCTGCCTATGTCCCTGGCCACATGTGGCAGCAGTAAGCAGGACCAGCTTAACCAAGCCCCATAGTGCACAGTTCCCACTCTCCTGCCTGAGTCTAGCTGCAAGTAGTGGCAGTATGTGGCCCCAAAGCATGCAGCTCCTACACTTACATGAGTCCCTGACTGCATTTGGCAGCAGCAAACAGGACCAGCCTGATGCAGCCCCATAGTGTTCAGCTCCCACACTGCCACCTGAGTTCCTGACCACATGGGTTATGACCATCAGCTGACATGAACAGTCCCAAGAACTCTATTGCCAACTCATGTTTTCCTTAAAGCCTTTAACCTTAATGTCCTAAATACAACCCCCTAAATTTCATAAGCTAAGTACAGGCAGTCAAAAAGCCCAAGGCTGAATTGATTCAGTCTTTTCTGGTTAGTATAAACTGCAGAGATTAAACTAAGAAGCAAGTGAACAGACATTCAGAGTTATCATAGTATCATAGTATTTAGGGTCAGAAGGGGCCTAGAGCAGGCCATCTAGTCTGACCCCCCACCAATGGCAGGAACGAGTGCCAGAGTCACAGGACCCCAGCCAAGTACCTATCT
>JAGPOW010002742.1:49097485-49129313 GCA_030014935.1 Caiman crocodilus
CTGCTGGTCCCTCACAGATATGAGACTTGAGAATTTTCTCAAAGATCTTTCCTGGAACCGAGGTGAGACTGACAGGCCTGTAGTTCTCCGGGTCCTCTTAAAGAAGGGAACCACATTGGCCACCTTCCAGTCCTCCAGCACCTGTCCAGAGCTCCAAGAGCGCTCGTATAACTGAGCCAAGGGCTCAGCAATCACCCCTGCCAGCTCCCTCAGCACCCTTGGGTGTAGGTCATCCGGGCCCCCCAACTTAAAGACATCCAGCCCTTCCAGAAGCCCTTCTACTAGGTCAACCCTCACCCCTGGCCTAGCAGTGATTCCTGAGGGGGAATACAGGTTTCTGGTGGGAGGCATGTCCCGGTCCCCCCTCAGGAAGACCAAGGCAAAGAACCCATTGATGATCTCTGCCTTCCCATCAGCCGTGAGCACCAGGTTGCCCAATGAGTCCCTCAGGGGCCCAACGTTTCCCGGGGCTCTCTTTTTGCTCCCCACATACTTGAAAAAGGACTTCCTGTTGTCCTTCTTAATAGCCCCTGTTTAGCCCCTAATAACCCTGTGTAGCCCCTAATAGCCCTAATAGCGCTTCCTAATAGTTTATTCAGGGAATGCAGTCACATGCCTGCAGTAGCTCAAGCCAGAAGCTGGGGGGCACTAGGACATGCCTCCCAGCCTGCTAGCCACTGCCAAAGGGAAGAGACTGAGGCTCCAAGGCCCTTCCATCCTCCCTGCTCAAGTGGAAGTGGCATGGCCAGGTCCCAGTCTGGGGCTAGCACACTGATGCCAAGGGAAGGGGCACTGAAACCCCCCCACCAGTGCCTGCATGAGACCCCAGCCTGAGTTTGCTTCGACATGAGAACAGTGCCTGCCAGGATTTCCCAGCCCCACTCACTCCTCACTCAAGAGGAGGAGGAGGGCAGCCCCTGACAGGTTATTCCCCACTTGCTGCTGGAGTGGAAGTGGCATGGAGCAGGGTGCAGGATTGGGGAGAAAGCCTGGGAGGGACTGTCCCTCAGGCAAACCCTGACTGGGATTGGGGGCCAGGGTTGAAGTTTGCTTGGGGGGCAGTCCCTCTCAGGCTGTTGCCCCTCCTTGCCCCACAAGTTTCCTGCTCCCTGCTTGAGCAGAAAGCAGGGGATATGGCCACACCCTGGACCAAGGCCAGTGCACTAAGCCAGGGAAGGGGGTTTAAACCTCCTCTCTGGCCCCAGACCCCAGCCAAGGTTTGCCTGGGGGGGGGTCAGTCCCTCCCAGGCTTCCCCACCACCTCCACACGTCCTTGCCCCTTCCACTCCAGCAGCAAGCAGGCAATAGCCTGGCAAGGATTGCCGTGCTTCTGCCAAGCAAATCCCAGCTAGGGTCCTGTGTTGGTGGCAGAGGGGGTTTAAACTCCCCTTCCTCCCCCCACCTGAGTCTACACTAGCCCACGTCCCTGCCCCCTCTACTCCAGCGGGGAAAAGTCTGGCAGGGGCTGTCACCCTCCTTCCCCCCCAGACCTGGTTGCAGTCTCCAGCAGGGTTTCCCACTCCCCCTGCCTTGTCAGCCAGCCCTCATTATTCTGTCTAGGAAGCAGGGGGGTGGGGTCAGCCCTGCTGTCTGGAGCAGACAGAACAGCACAGCTACAGGCTGCAAAGCATCTTGGGATGCTGGGGAACTGTGATTTAGCTTGAACCAGGAAGTGGTCTGGGACAGCAGTTTCATAAACTGTTTTGATGTAAATCATAGATTTCATAGACATTCAAGCTGCAAGGGACCCCGAAGGATCATCGAGACCAGCCCCCTGCCCCAGGGGCAGGAAGTCAGCAGGGATCATAGGATCCCAGCAAGATAAACATCCAAATGTGTCTTGAAGGCATTCAAAGTGGAAATGGGGAGAGATTACTAAAGAGCAGTATACCTTTTCTGCTCGTGCTTGTAGGGAGGCAGTTAGACAGGCCAAAGCTACCATGGAGCGGAGGATAGCATCCCAAGTTAAGGATAACAAGAAATTATTCTATAGATATATAGGGAGCAAAAGGAAGGCCCAGGGTGGAATAGGACCTCTACTAAATGGGCAGAAGCAATTGGTGACAGAGAGGAGGGACAAGGCTCAACTCCTCAGTGAGTTCTTTGCCTCAATGTTCCTAAGTGAGGGGCAAGACCAGGCTCTCACTGGGATTGTAGAGAGGCAGCAGCAGGATGCCAGACCGCCAGGCGTAGACCCTGAAATGGTGCAGAGGCACTTGGAGGAACTGGATGCGTTTAAGTTGGCAGGTCTGGATGAACTCCATTCAAGGGTACTGAAGGCACTGGCTGACATCACTGCACAGCCACTGGCAGGAATATTTGAACACTCATGGCACACGGGCCAGGTCCCAGAACACTGGAAAAGGGCCAATGTGGTTCCCATTTTCAGGAAGGGGAGGAAGGAGGACCCAGGCAACTACAGGCCAGTCAGTCTCACCTTCATCCTAGGCAAAATCTTTGAAAAAATTATCAAGGCTCACATTTGCGAGAGCCCGGCAGGAAAAATGATGCTGAGGGGAACCAGCAAGGGTTTGTAGCAGGTAGATCATGCCTGACTAATCTAGTCTCTTTTTATGACCAGGTTACAAAACACCTGGACACAGCAGTAGGGGTTGACATTGTTTACTTAGACTCCAGGAAGACCTTCAATATGGTATCCCACCCCATACTGGTGAACAAGTTAAGAGGCTGTGACTTGGATGACTACACAGTCTGGTGGGTGATAAATTGGCTAGAGGATCGTACCCAGAGGGTCGTAATGGATGGGTCCGTATTGACCTGGAAGGGGGTGGGCAGTGGGGTCCTGCAGGGCTCGGTCCTTGGACTGATACTCTTCAATGTCTTCATCAGCGACTTGGACAAGGGAGTGAAGTATACTCTGTCCAAGTTTGCAGATGACACAAAACTGTGGGGGGAAATGGACATGCTGGAGGGCAGGGAACAACTACAAGACCTGGACAGGTTGGACATGTGGGCACAAAACAACAGAATGCAATTCAACAAGGAAAAATGTCCAGCATACCTACTGCCTAGAAAATGACGTACTTGGAGGCACGAAAACAGAACGGGATCTTGGAGTCCTAGTGGACTCCAAGATGAACATGAGTCGTCAGGGTGACAAAGTCATCAGAAAAGCTAATGGTACTTTATTGATAACCTGGAGAGGGTCCAGAGAAGAGCCACATGTATGGTTAAGGGCTTGCAGGCCAAGCCCTAGGAGGAGAGACTAGGGCACCTGGACCTCTTCAGCCTCTGCAAGAGGAGGCTGAGAGGTGACCTTGTGGCTGCCTATAAATTCATCATGGGGGCACAAAAGGGAATTGGTGATGCTTTACTCACCAAGGCACCCCTGGGAATTACAAGAAAAAATGGCCATAAGCTAGCAGAGAGCAGATTTAGACTGGACATTAGGAAGAACTTCTTCACAGTTAGAGTGACCAAGGTCTGGAGTGGGCTTCCAAGGGGGGTGGTGCTCTCCCCTACCCTGGGGGTCTTCAAGAGGAGGTTGGATAGGCATCTAGCTGGGGTCATCTAGACCCAGCACTCTTTCCTATATATGGAGGGGGTTGGACTCTATGATCTATTGAGGTCCCTTCCAACCCTAACATCTATGAATCTATGAAAGTGGATGCTTGAACCACCTCCAGTGGCAGTTTACTCCAATCCTTGGGGGCTGAGACAGTAAAAAAGTTCTTCCTTATGTCCAGCCTGAATCGGTCACGGTGGAGTTTGTGACCATTCGATCTTGTCATCCCTTGGGGCACTCTAGTAAACAGACATTCCCCCCATATCCTAGTGAACACCCATAATAAACTTATATATAGGTGGCCACTAGATTGCCCCTGAGCCTGCACTTTTCCAGTTAATTCTGATTCTGTATTCAATCAGGTTTAACTTAAACCAGTTCCAGCCATTTTGAAACTGGTTCATTTGTACTGAACTTCTGTTTTATTACAGGTTAAAGCAGTTTTTGATCACTTCAGCTGGTTCATGTGTAACATCTGTCCCTAGCCATATTGGTAATTTTTTTAACCAATATGGCTAGTGGTTTTAGACATGAATTTTAAACTCTGAACTCCAAAGAGAGAAAAAAAAAATGTGCTCGTACACCCCCTGCCTTGCCCCCTGACATCCATGAATGCTATCCAAGAACGTTTATAGGAATCTGTTTGATGAGGCCAGTTGCAAGGAACTGAAAACGACCTTAGGAGCATGGTAAAAAAATAAAACGAATTAGAAAGATAACTGAGTTACTAGTGCAGATACCTCACTGGACAGGGCATGTTTGTGTGACGGGTGTGAATTAGCTTCTTTCTTAATATACTCTTTACCTAAATACCAATGTAAAACATTAAATTTAATTTAATACTTTAGTATTACTATTTGAATAGCTTGTGTTGATGGTCGCTGTAACAGGAGGGGGGTCAGGGTCTTCGTGCTTTCCCCTGCCGCCTCTTTTACAGTGTCAAGTTGCCAACTGGCACCCTCTAATTCTCACCTGCCATGACTTTGATCTCAGTCATGTGTGTGTGTAGGCTGCCTTTTGTCTTCTGGTCCACGGTTGTCACCTCTGGTTTCTCTATGGTAGTGCGTGTTCCATACTCCCCAGTCTTAAGGGCTATGCGTGGCTCCAACCATCCCCGTACCATGCCCCAAGCCTCGCAGATGTGCCTGATGTTGTTAGGTCTGTCTCTCACTACACCCTCTCTAGCGCTCAAGCTCTCCGCAGTCCCCTTTCTCCCTCTGCGCCCATTCTCCAGACCTCAGTAATGCCGCCCTCTCTGGGGCTGGGGCCTGTGCACCCTGAATGCTGTGTCCTCACTGGCACTGGGGTCCCCATACTGCTCTGAGTCCCGTATGAAGCCTCCTCCAACCCCTAATAGCCTCACCCAAACCACCAGTGATAAAACAGCAACACAAACACAAGCCCCTGGTCTATAACTCAAACAGAGCCCCCCAGCTATAATCAGGCTCAAGCCTACAGGGGATCCTTTATCTCTCAGCAGTATCAGATGCTGCTGCTGCTGCTGCTGCTGCTGCTGCTGCTGCTGCTGCTGCTGCTGCTGCTGCTGCTGCTGCTGCTGCTGCTGCTGCTGCTTCATCAGTCCTCTCCTCTCCTCTCTTCCCTGACTACTGGTAGAGAACTGCCTCCTGCTCTCCTGCCTGTGATTTATATAGGAGTCAGGCCTTGTCCCTTCCTTCAGTTGGCTGGGCAGGTGGGGCTCATTAGTTCCCTCCACTTACCCCAGCAACCAGCACCTGAGGAGATATCCCGGCTCTCTCAGTGGCAGGCACCTTAGTGCCCTGCTACAGTCACCATGCAACAACAGTGACCTCTGCTGGTCTGCCTTCTAATCTTTATTTCCATTTGTCCCATTTATTTCTTTATATTTTCATAATATGTACCCACATAATTTGGTAACTCCTTTAAAAATGCACCCTTGACTTTTAAATCACAATGCAGTCTGAAATTGTCTTCTAACCTGGTTTATAAATAACACCCATGGCAAATGTCTATAACTTCATGAGATTAGAAGGCAAATTCTAGTTTTCTGTTTGTTTACTTGTTTCTTTGGGAAAAAAAAGTACTTTGAAGTCAGCTTTGGTCTAATCAATTTCCCTTTGTTTGCAAAAGTGTGTTTCTTTTTCTACAGAAAAACAGGAATAAGAAAACACATTTTAAACAGGATAATGTTGTGAAATCACTGAAGGCAGATGTAGTAGCTGAGACTCCTTTTAACTCATTCTTTTAAAAAATATTGATTAGATTTCCAGTTTTCACTGTTCTTTTAATTCATCTGGATACACTGTCAAGAGCAAAGGATGGGGTTTTCTGCTTTGTTTTCCATTTTCTACTTTTGTTTCACATTGCCAGTAAAATATTCTCATTGCTGTGACACAGCCTACAACTGGTACCATTTGCAGATACCTGAGACAAGTGTGCTAAAGGGTCCTTGCCTCTTCTCTGATTTATTTCCAGTAAAACAAGGGAGCACATTTTGCAAGCAACAAAAGGAAATCTACTGTGCTTGCCTTACTCATATTTCTGGGCCACTGGATGTCACTAGTTCCCCAGCCGCAAGGGAGGTTAACAAAGAACCTAACTTTTTTCTGCAGTAAAATATTTGCATATAAGGATTCTGGGAACGTAACACAATAGATTCCTACTAGGTTAGAAGAAGTACAGGAGCTGATGAAAAGTGAATATTCCTGTCCTTATTTATTTATTGCCTATTTTGCTTTCTTAAAAGCAGAGCTGTTGGTGTGACAGCTTTTCCATGTTATACACACCCTTATGAAATGGGCCTGGGAGGAAATTAATAATCTAATTTCAATGGAGAGCTGAGATCAGGCTGATGTGGGGCAACAGACTATGTAAACCCTACTAATGTTGTATCAATCATTGTTTTGGATAGCCCTGCTTCCTTTAATAGACTACCTGGACCATAGGTTAATTTAGTGGACTGGATTAGAGCATTGAACTAGATGACCTCCTGAGGTCCCTTCCAACCTTAATTTTCTATGATGCTATGGTTTTCTATGATTAGTAGAGTCAAAATTTCCATAGGAAGGCAAGAGGAAGATGAGCTAAGAAAAATAGAAAAGTATGGAGAAACGCAAAATAGTGAATCCCAGTTACAGAATGCAAGTTAGCTGTTGGATTAATTCAGCCACAATATAATCTAGTAAAACTGAAGGAGGGGGCTCTTCAGCATGGAGAAAAGAAGACTAAGGGGGGACTTGGTGGCAGCCTATAAGTATATAAGAGGGGTAGACCAGGATCTGGGAGAACAGTTGTTCACTAGGGCTCCACAAGGGATAACAAAGACTAAGGGCCACAGACTTCTGGAAGGCCGATTTAGACTGGACATAAGGAAAAACTTCTTTACAGTCAGTGTGTCCAGGATCTGGAAAAGACTTCCCCCAGAGGTGGTGAAAGCACCTACTCTGGATTCATTCAAATGGTATCTGGATGCTTATCTTGGATCATTTGACCCCAGCAGACTTCCTGCCTAAGGCAGGGGAGTTGGACTTGATCTTGTGAGGACGCTTCCAGCCCCTAATGTCTATGAAATCTATGAAAAGTTTATTTACTCCAGCCTATTCACCTAAGCAAATACTTCTCATTTGGTAAAATAGCTGAGAAATGCTCCTGCTGCTGCCACTTGTATATATGTGTGAGAGGCTAGGTTAATGCTGCTATTGGAAAGCCCCAACACTAGAACAAGGAGGCCTTATATCATGGCAGACCTAGGGCCCTAGGTTGCTCCCATCTTGCCTTGCTATATACAAGTCAGTTCTTCAGGCTGCTGGAGAGTGAAGAAACTTCTTTCCCTAGTCATACTAAGGTTGAGAAAGGAAGCAATCCTTTCATGACAAAGGTCAAAAAGAAGACAAGAAAGAGAAGATGTTAATGGAAAATAATAAAGGATGAGAGCACATGGGGAACTATCAGAGACACAAGGAAGCTGGGTGGTTGCCCAGAGAGAAAAACTGGTAAAAAGGGAAGAATACAAAGTGCAGCCGCTCTTTTCTCTCTCTCTCTCTCACTCTCTCTCTCTCTCTCTCTCTCTCTCTCTCACCCCCCCAAGTTTCATCCCCTCCTGAAACAGCTATGAGGTTGCTAGCAGGCTGTATCTCTTGCTGGCCAGAAGCTCCACTGACCATACAGTGCAGTGCAATACCAGAAGGGGAGAACCCACAAAATTGGGTTTAGCCCAGACTGGTAAGATCACCTTCCATAAACTCAGCCAGAAGGCTGGGGAATCTTTTCATGTTAAAGTCCCTGGCAACCAAGAGAAATGATCCCTTCCCCCAGGAGTGGTGTGCCTCCCACAAGGTTAAAGTAGGAGTTGCTCTGTCTAGCAAAAAACCTTGGGGGTCCATTGTTTTGTTTGCTTATAACACTATGGCCTTTCCTTTTGTTTTCGCTCTCTGACCCTCACACCTGCTCCTAGTTCACGTTCTTTCTGCTCAAGGCTGGTAACAGCATGAGAGATGTTTAGCGCTCAGTGAAAACATCTACAGACTTAGCAGGTCTGACAGGGGTTAATTATAAACCTTTGTCCCGGAGGCTCTGGGGAAGGCTGTGAGCCTTGCTTCCTTTCTAGCAGCCGCTGTCCTCTGGTGTTTGTGACACCGACGCAGGCTGCAGAATAACAGAAGGGTCGGGGGCGTGGGTGTGGGTGTGGCATCGCTGGGGGCAGGGCGTGTTTCTTAGCTAAGTGTTCGGACCCCGCAGCAAATCCGGAGCCTTCGCAGGGGAGGGGAGGCGAGGCGAGGCGAGGCGAGCCGCGCCGCAGCAGCGCAGCTGGGGAGGCACAAGCGCTTCCTGGAAGCGCCTTTGTGCCGCCGGAGCCTGCGCGCCAGGGCGGGCGAGGCCGAGGCCGAGGCAGGCAGGCAGCACTTTGTGTGCTGCGCGGAGCGAGCACAGCCGGCGGCCCCGACCCGCGCCCCGCATGGAGTGACCGCGGCCGGGACAGCGCAGGGAGCACGCCCGCCCACCCGCCCGAGTTGCTGCGAGTCCCAGGCCGGCCCCAGGCTGCTGCGGGGTGAGCCGGGCGCGGGGCGGGGGCCGTATCCGGATCCTCTCTCTTGCTGCTCCGCGCCTCTTTGTCACGGGATCCTCCCGGAGCGCTGTCGTGGGGCTGCCGGCCCCCTCGGCCGCTCCGCGGGCTTGCGCGGATCCAGCGCCCGGCGCGAGAGGATCCTGGGTGGCGCCGCTTCGCTGTCACGGGCCGGGGGCAGAGCCCCGGGCCGGGCTGCCCTCATACCCCAGTGCCGCCGACAGCACCAGCCCCGCACTCTCCTCCCTTCCCCGTCGGAGGAAGCTGAGGAAGATGTGGAGGCTTACGGGGGAGAGGAGAATCGGGCAGTTGGGCTTGACCGAGGTTGTTTTTGTTTTTATCTTTTTCAAGGCCAGATCTGTTCTCACTTCACTTGGGCAAAGCCTGAGAGCCCAGTTTTCAGAGCTGGACTGAGCAGAACTCAATCCTCAGGTCTGCGGGGATCCACTGCAGCCAGGTCCCTTCCTGCCCAGACCCGCTGCCCAGGGCTTTGCATACCCGCATCCAGGCAGGCATCTGCGGGCAGGCCCTAGGCCCTTGGCGTTCACTTACCCGTCTTACTTGACTCTGGTGCATGAGACAGTCAGTGCAGTGTCCTGAGGTGCGGTTAACTATGCACCAAAGAAACTTTCTTCTCACCCTGCCCTTGTTTTAAAATATGAATCCATGTAACTTCTGATGTAGCTGTCAAAAGAAAGGTTCAAAGGACAAGCCATTTGATTTGGTATAGGGTGCTTGTGGATAATGTCCCAATTTCTTTAAGCGGTGCAGCATTTAGCAGAGCTTTTTAGGATTTTGTTTTCCCAAAGCTAACCCACCTTTTAGTCACACTAAAATTATAAATGGTAGGGAATTATAGCCTTGTTGAAAATCATTTGAAGAACAGTCTCCCCAGTGTCTTAATCTCTGATCCTCCAGTAGGCTCTTGTGTGGGTGCTGAGCATCATGGAAACCACAGTGACCTTTCGGGGCTCTCTTAAAGCACTAAGAATGGGATAGGATTTCCTGTAGCTGTATCAGCTTTGACTGTAATCTTAGTTTTGAAGCACTGAACACACCCAAGTCAGTGGGTGTGTGAGAGAGGAAAGGTGCTGTAGGGAGTGGTAATACTCTTCCCTCTGATTCAGTAGTGAGACACTAGCAAGGTTGGACCTGATGATCAGTTAGGTCCCTTCTGACCCTAAGCACTATGATACTATGAAGGTAGCTGTGATTGGGCTCTCCTGCCCATAATTGTAAAGTGGAGGTCTGGCTGATTAAAATAATTAAACATGGCTTTTGCAAATAGGACAGTTCTGTTCAGGATCAGTTTCAGTTTAATCTGGTTTATTCTGCCTAATTAAATTGTCCGTGCAGTTTCAAATGCGGCTTTCCTCTTCACGTCCTCAACTAATGCTACCAGAGAGTGCTTAATAGCAGCCAGGGTTCAACCCCCAAGAGGAGGGCTGAGTCATCTCTATTTAGGTCTTGTTTACATGAGAGAAGTCTTGGTGTATACCCTTGCTACTAGGAGGAGATCATTGTAGTCAGTGGCTTCTTTGGTTTAGTTTTTGTCTCTTGGGAAGGGATTTAAGATAAACTGAAAAAAGCCACTTTTATACTGTAATCCCTGTCTACACAGTGGAGTGCTGTCCCTATATAACTACAGCATTTGTATAACTGGTAAACCTTTGTGCATAGACAAAGCACTGGAGTGTTATATATTGGAAGCTCAGTGCGAAAATGAAGACTTAAATTAACAGGATACTTCAGCACTTGCTTAAGTTGTATTGGGACTTGACTTATTAAAATGATCCCATCCAGAATTTTCAGGATGAAGGATCTGAAATGTAAGATGCGGTACTCTTTGTACTTTGGATTGTTAGTACTGTTTATTTGTTTTGTTGTCTTTTTATCTGAAGTAAGGCCTGTGTGGTGGGCAGGGATTGTATATGAATTTCTAAAGCAATGGTATTCGGACTTCTTTGGCTAAGTACTGCTTTATCTGCAAAATACCGCTGCTCATAGCTGCCTACAGCCAGCAGGTAGGAGCATGCTCAATCCATAAGGAAGAGGGCTGACACTAACATTAACGGTAACAACATTTACCACATGCTGACCAATTAGCCACTCCACTGGTATTATTAAAATACTAGCCAGTTGCCCCTCAAGAACGATGGGGGGTGGGGAGGCGGGCAGGGATGGAGCACCATGCCTCCATGTCTGGGCCCATTTCACCTTTACCCCGCTGCTTGGGGTCTGGGCCTGCGGGGGGAGGGGAGGAGTGGGCCTAGGACTGGGCCCGAGGGTGGGGAGAAGCCAGCCTGCTGTAGTGGAGGGAGCAGCAGGCCCAGGCTGACCTGGCAGTGGAGAGGGGGGTGGGGGCAGGAGGAGTGGGTTTGGAGCCAATGTGGGGGGAGGAGTAGGCCTGGGGTGTCGGGGAAAGAGCTCGTTTCTCCCCCAGCTGCTGGTGCATTGGATCACTTTGGGCTGGGGCTGCTGCTGACCCCCACCACCGCAGGCCCACTTCTCCCCTGGTTCAGGCTTGGTTCTCTTTCCCCATATCAGGTCCACTCCTCTTCTCCCTCCACTGCTGCCACATTGGGCTGGTCTTGCTGCTCCCCTGCCCACTCCCCCCTTTCTATTTGGGGTCCAGGCCCACTCACCTGTTCCCTGCCGCAGCAGCAGGGGGAGGGCGGGAGCGTGCACAGGCCCACTCCTCCCTTCCCTGTCACCATGGTCAGCCCTGCAGGTGGCATCGACGGAAGGGGGGAGGGGCCGGCACCAGTGGCCTCATCCCCCATGGTGCCTTGGCCCGGCTGTCCTTGCTCCGCTCCATTGCCACCTGCAGGGAGCAGGGTGGGCGGGGGCAAGGCCAAAGTTGCTGTCCCCCCACCCCCACTCCATCCCCTGTGTCTTCACCATCATGGCAGTGGGCTGCCACTAGTCCAAATGCTTCTTTGCATTCTGATTGGCTGTTTGTCAGCCAATCGGAGCGCGAGTAAAGCATCGCGGACGGACGGACAGACAGACTTAGGCTTTTATCATATTAGAATAGGCAAGTATCCCTTGGTAAAGCACAGTGTGTGCTTGGGGGCCTATACGTGCCCTCATTCTGAGTTCATTAACTACTGTTCTAATGTATTTAAATACTAGAATATTTAGATAATAAGCAATTTTGGTTTAAATGTTTGAATCGGGTGACTTAGATATGGAAGAAAACATAAGGAAATTAAATTGCTAAGGAAAAATAATGAAGACGCAGGGTGCTTCTGTAGAGTAAGTGTCCAATTTAAGATTGATTTGACAGTTAACCTGAGACTGTGGTTCCATCTTCATCAGTTCTGAATCCTCATGGTGTTTCTGGTGTCGCTGGCAATGCTGGCATTAAATAGCTAAGTTCATACAAATAGCTTTAAACTCTTGTGCATAGATATTTGCATGATGCAGGATTTTTGTTTGAGAGAGATTATATGGGAAATGTAATCTAGATTCATAGGTTGTCAGACTGCTAAAAATGTGGTTAGGCTGCAGGGGAGGAAAAATCTTGCTGCTTTTGATGTTTGTGGGTGTTTTTTGTTTGCTTATTTTTTTGTTTGTTTTTGCTTTGTAACTTCTCTGCTGTTCTTTTGAAAACACATGCCAAGGGGAGGCTTGGCTTGGCTCGGGACTGGTGGTGTTGAGCATTGGATTATTAACTCTGAGAGACAGGGTGTTGGTTTATTTATAATATTAAACAAAAGGGCAGTTATTTATTTGGAATAACCTCTATGCTGAATGAATGGTTTTTCTAGGAAAACTTGTCTCTCTTTGAAATAGCAATTTTTGGGAAAGACTTATTTTCTTACACACATGCTCACACACACATATTTTTATAGCAGCACTGTGATATTCACTAAAACATCACAGGAGAATCAAATTATTGTTCTGGGTACCCTCATGCATGTTACCCATGTTGACTGAGCCTTTCCTTTGTGAGTGCTTCCACTGAAGCAAGTGTTTACATCTGGACCCACCCTTTCAGATGCGGAGACAGTTACAGACCTTTTAAGCCAGTGGTTCTCAACATTCTTTGTACCAGGACCCATCTGTAAACACTGATGGCCAGTCCTGACCCACCACCCCCCAGCTCCCTAGGGTCTGGGGTAGAGGGTGGATGTTTGGGGAGTGGGGGGTCCCAAGCAGCCCCTTGCAGACTAGAACTCTGACAGCCTACATGGGGAAAGCCCCTGTTTGCATCCTTTTTCTTATTTAAAGGAGAATTCATTTTTAAAGTTAATTTGCAGACCTTCATATATTCTTGCAACCCATTTTTGGGTTGTGACCCATGGATTGAGAAACGCTGTTTTAAGCAATTTTGCCAAAATTGTATAGTGACTCGATTGCTGAAAAGTGTTCTGATCCAGCAGCCTGATTTTTTTTTTGAGCCATGCTATTTCTGTGCTTGGGACATGGGTATGTTTAAGTACCCTTGGCCAGAACCCATGCTTTGGGACTATGTAGTATCATGCCTAATTCCTAGTATAAATTGGAATACATTTGAGATGGTTCTGACTCCCTGCTCTGTTTTCCATTATTTCCAAGAATCACAGAATAGTTACAGTACAGGGTAATCTGAATTTACCTCTTGAACTGTAATGAAAAAATAAGGCCCTTAGCCCAGTTCCATCAAAGGAGGTGCTCTTGGACAGTTTTAACCAATTTTAAGACCATTTTAACCAATTTTAACACTCTGGGAGTTGCCTAAAATAGAAAAGCAGGCTGAGCCTATGGATATGAGCATTAATGCACTAATTATAGCATATCTCTCTGGAAGTAAAGGTAAAAAATCTTTTTTTTTCTATAAAGCCTGAGGCATGGTGGGCGAACATTAGTCTGATACATAATGCTACACAGATAACTGGGATAAAGGAAGTGAAAAAGCAAATTGGTATTAAATAGGCAGTTGGGTAATGAATGATTCCGTAAGCAATAGCTCAGTATGTTTCAAAGTGGATGTCTCTCTTTTCAAGGGTAGTTACGCATAGTTAACGGAGATTTCACATTTCAGCAGTGAAGGATTTGGTGAATTCTTGCGACACAAGTTTCTATCTAGTTGTCTGGTTGCTTGCACAACCTTGGTTGAAAAGTTTGAACAGATTTGAGGATAATCGGGTAACAATTTCTTTTATATTTTGTTTTAGTTAGCAGCTACTTTATAATATGAACGCTGCGAAGTTCATGAAATTGCTTCCTGAGTAGTTTATACAGATTCCTCCTACAGTAGTTTCATACTGAGTTCTTCTGTTAATAAGCTGCATTTTGATAACTGTAGACTCTAGATGTTGTTTATGTATGTTAGGTCTGTTACAAACGCTTTTTTATGCTCATACTTTGCCTTAGAGAGCTAAATGTTTCTATTCACAGGTTTGTTTTCATGTCATTGTTCTGTATGCTGCGATCTTTCTGGATCAATATTTTCTAACTTGAGAATGAGAGAAAATAGCACTACTGTCCTGTTTTGCGTTGGCATCTGTGCTGTCTTTTAAGAATAGTATCAGGATATAAGTCACAAATAATGCTTCCTTCCTTGTGACAGGTGATTTCTGTGAAACAGCTTTTTTAAAAAGCAGTTCAGTGCGACTGATGTACACTCTTTATTATGGAAGGATATGTGTTTGGCCCTGCTCTCTTACAGGTGGAAAAAAGGAATGGAGTTATAGGCGTAGTTTAGCTGTATGAAACTTCATTGGTAGAGAAACCAGGCCCCCCAGAAAAGTCCCTGCCACCTGTAGCATAGCCTGGATAGACATCCAGTCTCTTTTCTCCTGTTGACCTTATCAGTCCATTGGTACTTGGAAGAAGTATTGTTCTTATTGAAGAAATTCCAGGCTTAGCTTAGGAGGTGGGCAGTTCTTTTTTCCTGTTGGTGAATCATTTATTTGCTGAGATATGTGCAGTTTTGGAGACACTAAAACTTTTCACAAATTTAGTCTGAATCTAGTAAGTAGGTTTGGCTGAAAAATGGGGAAAATTTCAGAAAAGCTGCTTTCAAAGGGTTGAAAGGAAAACAAAGCTAAAACATATTCGGAATGAGTGTTTTATTTTAAGAATTGCCAAAAAACCTTGAATGCTACATGGTTAAAATCTAAAAACAATATTTGGTTAAATCCCACAGCTAATCCTTTTTTTAATCCTGATCATTTTGTTTAACAAATCCAAATTTGAGAACTGAATGAATTTGAACAGAAGCTTTTACTTTTCTGAATTTAACTTTCAATTCTTCTGTTATTGACACGGTTCTTCATGCTTAGGTTTGCAGGTGGGAATTTTGGTCTTGATGTTAGAAACCCTCATTCTTTCATTTCCTATAGTACCCTATTTTCTAAAAGTTTTAGTTTTTACTGTAATTATACTCTAATTGCTTGCTCTTGCTGACATTAATTATGATATTGCCATTTTGATAAATAATGGCTCTGTTCTTCTTGGCTTATTCATTTCTTCCTCCTCTTCTTGTTATGTCTGATATTGCTGATGATAGGTATTTAGTAGATTTAACAGATTTGTTAAAATCCAACAGACCTACTATGTGAACACTTTTGCTATGGCTGCTTATTTCCTGAATCCAGTACTGAAGCCCAGCATCAAAATATTATGTTGTTGGAAACTAAAATTCAAATGCAGCACCCAAGATGAAATGCATCCAAAATTTGTTTTCCCGTCAGCCTGCAGAAATGAAGTTGTCTTTGTTTTCTTCTGGCCTCACTAGAATCCAGCTGGAGAACATGTCTGACACTTGTTTGTCTTCTGGGTTTCCTGAATCTCTTCCTCTTTCAGAAGCAAGCAGTTCCCCTCATTTCCCCCATTTCCCCCCTCACCCTGAAAAAAACATCCAACCAGCAAAGGAGGTATCTCTCTCTTGCTTTAAGGAGGAAAAAAAAAAAAAAATTCTTAGTTTTGCTTCTCTGCAAGCAAACATTCTCTCTTGGAGAATTGCTTCTTTAGGTCCTTGTCCTCTGAATACTAGGAGCAGAAATTTTTGGAAATGCTGTTCTGATAACTTAATCATGAACTCAGAAGCCCTCAAGAAAGCCTGTGGCTCACAGTTCCTCTGTTTCTTTGCCTTAGGTATTTCGGAATCATTCCTCCAGCCTCTGTATGCATATTTAACTGAATTTTTCCACTTTATTTGTCTGATTTTATGAATAAGAATACAAATAAATTACACAGAATTTCATCACTATTAGTTATAATGGACTTGGGCTCATATACTTAAACCTGGGGAGTTCTTTCATTGTTTTTTAATGGACTCTGGCTTAGGCTGTAGGTCACGCTAATGGTGTTGGTTGGTAGGGATAGTGTGTGGTTTATCTTCATTGAGTTGACTAGTAAGGTTTTTACTATGGAGCTCATCATCTAACAGCCCTTTTAACAGGCCACCCTTCCTGTTTTAAAAAGCTGTCTCGATTTCTGTGCCAGTTTAAATATTTAATATCCTGTTTGCTTTGAAAAGGTGTTTTCTCTAAATAATGCATGTAGCATAGAGATAGAAAGGCAGCTTCCTGTTGCTGCAGCAGTGCCAACAATAGGAAGCAAAATGACATGCTGTGACGTGAGGCATCGGATAGCTGAGAACTATGAATTTTACTATTGCAGAAAGGGCATGACTTTTTTTTGGTCTGCTTTTTTGTCTTGGGGGCAGGCATGGGGAGGAGCCCGTGGTAAAAGGCACAGGCTGATATTTCTGGGGGAGATGTGATGAATTATTTTACACCTGATGAAGTGCACAAGGTGTTGAACTTCAGTCTCTAGTGTGACAGCAGATTTCTCTGATGGCTGAGTTACAAAACTGATTCTCTCCATGACCACTCTTTATTTCCCCTCAGACAATTTGCTGCTAAAGTCTAGTAGAATTGAGGCAGAACAGGAAAGAGGCAGGCAGGTTTTGTGCAAGTCGTACTTCCTTACCTAACAGCAAGTGAAATTAAAAATAAAACTGCAGTGGAAGGAGAAGGGCCCAAAGAGGTGGTTCTACCACTTTGGCTAAGTACTGACAGCCAAAACGCCTGAGGCTGAATGGATTTAGTCTCAGTAGGTTAGTTTAACCTGAGCAGATTGAATTGATAATTAAGTAAACAGACATTCACTTTTGATTCCAGAAATGCAGCCACATGCCTTCAGTAGCCCAGGCCTGAAGCCAGGGGGATGCTAGAGCATTCTTTTCTTCCCTGATGGAGTAAACAGCTTGACTTGGGGGTGGGGGGATGGGGATCTGGGACAATTTAAGTAAACCAGTTTAACCTAAATCAATGAAATCTCATACTACATCCATCCAGGTTTATCTTAAACCGGTTTCAGCCATTTTGAAAGTGGTTTATGTGCACTGAACTTCTGTTGTGTTACAGATTTGAACTGGTTTCCAATTGTTTATACCAGTTTAGGACTAGGGACAGAAATTACACATAATGGTCTCCTGTAAGAGCAGTGCCTACACCACTGAAATGCAGCCAGCTCTTGAGGAAGTGGCCAGCTAGCGGGGTGTGTGAAGTGGGCCCTATTTGATTCGGATTTGGCCTGAATCGGAGACAGTGGTTCAATTTGTTTATTCAAGTCACTGTTCCTGATTTGATTTGGCTAAATCCGAATCTGAAGATTTGATGCTTATTTAGAGAATCAATGATTCGGCCATAGACACAGCTTTAAATGTTTTTTCTACATACCTCAAGATACCAGTGTGGCTTGTGAACGCTGTGATGCTGGGGCAGATGGAATGTCCCACAGGAGTGCAGGGGGGCACTCCATGTGCTTGGCGGCAAACCAGGACATGGACTGGAACTGCTTCTGGTCTGGTCCACTGGGGAGCCCGGTAGCCCTCTTGCGGCTCGCCAGCTCGGTGATTGGGCACGAGGGGGACCCTGGGTGCTCCCCCCAGCCCCAGGAGGCACTAGTCACCGAGCTGGGGGACCCCTAGCGTGCTCCCCAGTGGACCCAGAAGAGGACTGGAAGTGCTTCTGGTCTACTTCTAGGTCTGCTGCTGAGAGCGCTGGGGAACCCCCATGGTTCTGTGGGACACTCCATGCGCCCTAGCATCACAGCATTCACAAGCCGCCTGCTTCCTAAAGGTATGTAGAAAAAACATTTAAAGCTGTGTCTATGTCCGAATCTCCAAATCGAGTCGGAGGGTTCTGATTCAATTTGGATAGATTAAAGTGTCCTCTGATTCAGTTTTGATTTGGAGATTCAGCTGCCAAATCAGGCTGAATCTCCACCAAATTGAATCAGGGTCCAAAGCTTTGCACATCCCTATGCTCGCTCCCCTCTGCTATGGTTTACTGCACCCCAGCACTTTGAATTTAAAGCAGTCACCCACCAGCTATAAATAAGATTGGAAAGTGTCCTTCCTCTTATTTTCACATCTTGGTTGCACTTCCTTTATAACCAATGCTGTGGCCAGCCTGATGATGGCAGTTTTTTGTCTCACTTCAAGATGCTGTACAGCTAGCAATGATCTCTTTGCTCGAGGCACTGACTGGAAAGCCTTTGTAATTCACCCTTTGTCTTTTAAAAGATTTTTTTTTAAAGCAGGAGGGCTACTCTCATAATTGGTGTTAAGTAGGGCTGCTGAGCCTGTATTAAAAGAGCTGACATTCACAGACATTCCTTTGCTGCCTTGATCTGTTCTTTATACTATGTTGTTTTCTGGTGTTCTTCACAAGAGGTGGGAGGCCAAGCCCCACTCCTGCTTTCCCTAGGGAGAATGCAGAGTGTTCTAGTGAAACACAATTGAGGGTTTCTCATGACCCCTTCCCTGCCTTGTGTGTGTTGGGGGAGGGCTGGGGAGAGAGATGATGGCAGTCAGCTGCAGCAGCCTGGTTTCCTTTGTTTTTCTGTAGCAGCATGAGCCTTGATTAAATTGGGCTGCACCACACTAGTTCCTGGGGAGGTGTGTGGGGATTTCCTGGTGGTTTTATGCTGGTTTATTTTTATCTCTTGGGAGGAGGGGGGAACATTTTTGCACAAAAATCCTGGCATTAGCTTTTATCACAGCTGGACTGGCTGGTGAGATGCTGAAAATGAAGTTCCCCTGGGGTGACTTTCTTTTTCTTGCATTCCCTGCGTCTTTGTGGTTCAGGGCTATACAAGCTAGGTCTTTCTTGAAAGCTGCTCAAGTTTACCTCTGTCTGAAGGGTTCTGTTAGCAGGTGGAATACTAACCATGAAGAGAGGTTGAGCTGGTTTTGCAGCCACAGAGCCATTTCTGCCCCCTGCTGTCCCCTCCCCCTTGTGACCCATGCATTTGTGACACTCTAGGGAACTGCATGGAAAATAGGGTCCTGTCTACGTCTTTGAACAAAGGCAGGGTAGATATGCACCTTTTGTAGAGTATGCATTTGTATACACAGACCATAAGCTTTCACAAATTTAAGCTCATTTAGTCAGATGCTGTAGAAGAGCAGAACATGAACCCCATTTGTCTGATGCAGACAGGAGACAGGCACTGTAAACAGGTGACACAAGTATATTCTTATCCCATTACCTGGATTATTTTTCATGACCTCTTTGTTCCTATGGGTTCTTCTGCTTAGCACTGCCCCTCTCTTCTCCTTTCTTTCCACGTTATGTATTTACATCACAAGACTCTATATACTGCTCTCTGCTTGTCCTTTCACAGCATCTGGTGAAGTGAGCTTGAGTTCATGAAAGCTTATGCTCCCTATATATTTTATTTAGTTAGACTAATGTGCAAATCTACCCTGCCTTCTGCCTAACTTCAAACTACTGCTAATTAACCTCTGCATTTGAATGAAGCCAGCCTAGATTCTTTTGTAGCCACCTCCTGAAAGAAACGTTGAATGTTCTGAAAGTTTAATATTTACCCAAAAGGAAGATATGTTCTATGGTGATTGAATATTATTTGAAACATAAGAGACCTTCCTGTACATGGAAACAGTTATTCTATTATCTAGAAGACAGCTATCAAAATCTTAAAGAATTCAGCCTCATGTTATACCTCCATGATGTGGGGGAGGGCATCATTATGTTAAACAACTAATAAATAACCTAGTTGCTATTACATGGAAAAATGCACTTGTTTCCTGACATTTGCTGCTTTTGGACAGCTGACAATGTTGGAAGTCTCTTTCTTTTTTTTCCAGCTTCTTAAAGTAACATTATTGTTTTGGTTTTGTTAGTTTTGGGTTTTTTGTGTTTTTTTTTTTGAAGTTGCAACAATAGAAGGAAATTTTCTGTCTTGAGCATATTCTCAGCCTCCAAGCCCAAAAAGTAAGTCATTGATTTTAATTAAAGATTGTAACTGAATATTTTTTCCATATTTTTTTTAAAGAAAGAAGAATTTTAAAGGAACCTGGATACAGTATTGTTTCTTCTTCTTCTTATTAAAATCAATTATGTTAGAAATAAGAAGTGTAGGAACACTTACATTTGGACAGAATATAAATAAACTTGGAACTAAAGATGAGATGACCCTTAATGATAGAGGAAGGTATGTCTAAAAGTAGTTTTAATTTGTCCATGGCTGCAAAGGAAGCTGCTTGCTTTGTCTCGTCTCCCTTTTTAAAAATTACTCTCTAATGTATTAAAGATTTTTTTTAAATGTTATTAATGAATCTAGCATATAAAATAACAAATTGAACATTTAAAGTTGCATCCTATAAGGTATATATAAGACAGAACTTTTATCTTCTATCAGTGATCCTTTAACCTAAGTCTGTGTCCACAGAGTTGTGTTTCTGCATTCTTCTAACTCGTTCAAAGAGGCATAAGCTTTCATAGGCAGTAGGCTACTTTGTCAGATGCTCTGGATGGATTAGCAGGGAGCAGGGGTACTAAATAGAAAAGAATAAAATAATTTAAAATGTACTTAATTTAAAATAATATCACAGATAGATAAGAGACTCCTTCCTCTTCCTGAAATTGATGGATCTTATTGGAAAAACTAGGTTCCCTTAATAGACAAGTGCACATGGCATTCTCCTTTGACCTTAGCCTTCCTGGATGGTTGTGTTAATACAGTGGTACCTCGGTACTCAACTGCTTTGAAACTCGTCGAATTTGGTACTCGACGCATTTTGACGTGAAAATTTTGTCCCGGTACTCATCATTGTTTTGGTACTCAACGCGCAAGCTAGAACTTGTTGGTGTCGCTTGCCTCGTGACTTGCTACCCTTTCCAGCGGAAACAAAGGGTTTGTTTGGTACTTGTCGCACCTCCTGGAACCAATTAACAACGAGTACCGAGGTACCACTGTACTTCAGTTTTTGGACTGTGTTAAACTTTCAATGTGGAGCTGTCTGGAAGGAGGCACTTAGCAATATGTCTATCATTTCCTAACCACGTAAGGGGAGCTCTAATTCTGACAGGCCAGCCTGCAGTAGTTAAGTATATGCCTCAAATTTTCTGTGATGTTTGTGCCACTGATCACTTTCAAAAGTCAAGCAAGAGTTTGGCAAGCACACAGGTCTGCTTGTAGTTCTAGGCGTATTGATCTCGCTCTTCAGGCTTAACTGAATATACTTACGGCATAGACTGGGGGGTCAAACTCACCCCGTACCCTGGGCCTTGACTTGGACCTAAGGGCTCCTCACAGAGTGATAGGATTGTTCAATCCTGTGACTCTGGGAACTTGGGCTTTAAGAAAAATGGCAAATATTATGGAACTAGGCATCAGATGAGTTGCAGAATATGTATTGGGAAAATGAATTGGTGGGAAATTAGGGGAACATTCCAGTGAGGGTTGGAGCTGGGCAGATAGATCCTCTGTCCAATCCCAGAAAACCTGAATAAGGTCTGTCATGGATTGCCTGGTAGGACAGTGTAAGGAATACCCTTGAAAACCTCCACCCAAACATGATAAGGAGAAGAGACTGTTATGTGAAGAATGCCCATCTGTGGTGATAAGAAGGAGACCTGGGTAACTGGGTAAGAGAGGCATAAAAGAAAATAAGAAAAGACAGGGAATTAGGTCGAAGGGCTTATTATAATACTAAAAGTCACACCCTAGGTGGAGAAAAAGAGAAAAAGTGAAGCATACATGTATGTAAATGAGGTACATGGCTTAAACACAGGTATAGAGACATGCTCAGTAGAGAACTTCTTGCGTCATTCACTTGTAACCAATCACTGAATCCACCCTTTGTGTGTATATTGGCATCTGCACACTGGGAACGACCCCAGACTTGAGCTGGGGCTCAACAGGACAGGAGTGGGTAAAATGGCTGTTCCAGCTGGAAGCTGGACTCCATTTCCCAGCAGCTCCTGCCTGCATGGCTGGGGCTGGTTGCCATGGAGACCCAAGCTGCACCTGTGCTGTAAAAGCTCAAGGCTGGGTTTGCCATGGAGACCAGCCTGAGCTGCACTGCTAGGGTGTGCAGCAGAGCAGAGCAGGGGGCTGATCCGGAGCTGTTGGCATTTTGCAATGGGGCAGTTTGTTCCAGATCCAGGGCAGTTGTGATCTCTAGCCTACATGCTCTGGGCAGGGAATTGCAGGCAGGGGATCACAGCTCTGCCCCTGCTTCAGACCAGGCTGTCACTGCTGCAAGGAACCCCCGGGGCAGAGCCACGATTCACTGGATGCATGTCCTTGTATGGAGCATGCAGGCTACAGATCATGGCTGTGCCCTGGCTCCAGAGCAAGCTGCCCCCATCACCAGATCCCAGCCACTCCCAAACAGCCCCTTGCTCTGCTCTGCTCTGCCATCCATCCTGCCAGAGCAGCTCAGGCTCACCTCCATGACAACCCCAGCCTTGAGCTTCATAGCTGTGGCTGGGGTATCCATGGAGACCAGCCCCAGCCATGTGCAGAGGCAGCTGGGAAATGGAGTCCATTGCTGACTGGATCCAGCCGTTGGGCTGGATATTGCTCATCCCTGCTATACGGGGTACTTGCTTGGGACTGCTGTAGCCTTGTTTGGTCTGAGAGAGTCCCCTGAAGCCAGCCCAAGCTTGGCTTTTAGAACAAGGGGGGATCCCAGGTCTCCCTCTGTAAGACCCTGACCTTTATAGTCTCTCAATTTCTCTGGTTCTCCATGGCCCTGGCACAAAGAACAAGCATCCAGTTTCTCTCCTGAGAGAAAGGCTTCACCTTCTGCTGGGGTTACCCAGCACAACTGACTTCCAAACAGCAAAGCAGACCATCTCTTCAGTAAAGGCACTTATTGATGCAAAGTCTAGCCAGCCAGAGGTTTTCTGCCCCATTCAAAGAGGTTAAGCAGTCCTTATGTCCCCAACCCAACCTGCGCTGCCCTGAGCACCACCCAACATTACTCAGCTGTTCTGTTCCCAGTCTTTCCAGCTCCTAAGATGTTCTTTACTTGTCTCAGTCCCAAGACTCTTCTGCCCCCAGACCTGCCAGGCTGCTTTTTCCCTAGCCTGATCCCTACTGCGTTGTGTTGCTTTTCTTTCCAGACCCCCTAGCTTTCTCACCTTTTATTGATACGTCAACAAAGTCATTCAAGACTGCTTATGCTAAAGGTCCAGTGCGCAGGTGGCCAGCCCTGGCACTTAACTCCTCCTTTATTGTGCACAAGCTAAGGGTGTAAATCGAGTCG
The DNA here is from genome assembly GCA_030014935.1 of Caiman crocodilus. Lineage (NCBI taxonomy): Eukaryota > Metazoa > Chordata > Crocodylia > Alligatoridae > Caiman > Caiman crocodilus. The sequence goes on from JAGPOW010002742.1 coordinate 49,120,577, forward strand.
TGCAATATTATAACAATGTGAACATCCTTAGCAGAGGAAATATCACAGTAAAGTTTGTAGTCCATCACAGGTTCAAAAGAAGATTAAGCAATGCAAAGAAGACAAATGATTCTCTTCAGGGATTCAATGTTAAGGAAAATGGATACTATCTTCTGCAGGGAAGATCCTACGTATCTACTATTGCAGTAGGACTGTGTCTTTCTGGAATGGGAGTAATTGGTATTGCTATGTATCTGAAGACTGAACAAAGATTCAAAGGTATGTATTTGGGGTAAAAATAGGCAAGCTTTTGAATGGAGAACCTCCAGAGACAGTAGGAGGAATGTCTTGTATTCAGAAGCTTATCTACCTCTATGCTAAGTACATAGTCAGTCCACGAAGAGGTACTGCCCTAAGAAATCCTTGCCCCTCACTGCATGGGAGGGCATGTGACAAATAATCAACAGTTTCAAGTGAGTTGGAAAGGAGAGGGAAACAGGTGCTCTGAAATCTTTCTCATCCCAGAATCAAAATAAAAGACAAGATATTTGAGGCAAATTGTTGCTAGTTCCACAGTATAAACTAAATTGCTCTAGTTTTCTGGAACATCTGTTTCCATATTTTAGATGGAAGCAGTCCAAGCCATATATACTTCTTTGTCTGTGAAGTTAGCCCAATCTTCCAGATAGCAGCCTACTTAAGGTTTAAATTAATATTTGAAGACAAGGAAAAAGGTAAACAAAACATGTGCATTTAAAAGTCAGACTAAATATAATGTAAATAATCCAGGTTTTTAAAGAGAAGAAAGTCTTCAAATGTTCACATGGCAATGGTGGAAGCCTAAGCAATAAATGTGTTGCTAGTTTCTTACTTTTGTGTGCAAAAATTTTCTGTGTCCGTTACTGTTAGTGAAATGATTCACAGGGCTGGAATGTTGCTAGATATAAGGTGCATCCGCACTGGGTGTGTGGCACATGGGTAGATTTCACTGCTGTGTTGCCATAGGGGCCTACTATACACAGAGACCACACAGCTATTGCGACATAGCTGGTGATCATGTGTAGACACAAGTGATTGTTATGTCACCATTCCGTGCTGCATGGCAACGTAGCACATTGCTACATTTCCATAAGGTGAAATGAAGGTGTGCCCATAGTGTATCAAAAGTAGTTGGCAGCAGAGAAGGAGAAACTGTTTCAGCTTGTGAGCTGCTGAAAGTCCTGAGGGAGGAACTGGCACACACAAACATGGATTAAAGTGCTAAGAACTTCAAGAGTAGTGGCATTTAGGTGTAGGTCACCAAATAAAATGAGAAAAGAGCATGATCTGTAAATATCTATTTCTGTTGTGCAAAAAAGACATTTGAAATCCTAATCAAGCATCTGGGAACTTACTGGAGGTTTTAGGCTGCCGCTACTAATGCATCCTTTTGAGTTTCTTAGAACGATAGATAATACATTCTCAAAACACAACACTGCAATCAACTTTGAGTAATTCTGTTAGACCTAATTCTGACAGATAAAGATGAAATGATATGTACAATAACTGCAATCCCTTGCACTTAATCTACTCTGCATAGATCAAATGAAATAACGTGTCCAGTAATACATAAATATAAAACCTTTAAAAGGCCTACTTCCCAAAGATAAAAGCAATTAAATTACAAGCACAACTCGGCTGAAAGTGAAATTAACTTTCTTATTGAAGAATGTTCTACTAAGTGCCTAAAATGCACAATTTGATAGCCATGAAAGAATTCTGGGGTAAAGAGTAGCAAACGAGTGAAAAGAGTGTAAATTAAATAAAGTTAGGAAAAGCTAAAGGTATTTTCTATCTATCAGCTATATATCTCTGATTAGAAATCCTATGTTTTCTTGGAATAAGGTCTAGAATGAGGAAATCATTTAATCATACCAAGAACCAACCAAGTCCTAGCCATGGTACAGACCTGGTTTTAGATAATGCTGGTAAAAATATCAATAAGATATCAAAAAAGTAGTATATTCAGTAAATATTTCACTATTAGGAAAGAAGTAGAACAAGAAGGACCTTTGTTAGAGCAAAATGCACACTCCCCTCTTGAAGGCTCTGTGAAGGATCATAGATGTTTAATTCGATTCAAAGATGTTAGATAATGTTGTTATCTAGCAAGTTAAAATTTGCGTTTTTGAATGATTTGCGTTGGAGGATTTTTAAAGAACTAGTTCTTGAACCCTCTGAGTATTAATGAGACTCAAACAAATCTTGCAATGCTGGGGAAACTCCTATCATGCTATCATAAATACACTAGAACGTCTGCCTGGCAACACTTGATAATAGTATGTAAGCTAAGATGATTGCAACTCTACTACGTGCTTCAGGATGTTATCTGATAATTTAGCTGTGATTCTCAGTGGAGTGCTCTGGCACACTGGCGTGCCTTGTGATCCTTTCAAGGGTGATGGGGGTACCATGAATTGTTGGTAGTGTTAGGTATGGAAACATGATTCACAAGATAAACCCAGAAGTTTCAAATAGGAATCCACAGTGTTAAAAAACATTCTGCCCTGTTATGGTCTTTCTGAGTTTGTTGCAACAGAAATATTGCTCTATTATTTTTCTATATTCAGAGCACAAGTGGAAACTAAGAGCTGGAATATTTTCCAAAACATGTCTTGAGTCTAACGAGCCTTGAATCTAAAAATGCTGAGATCCACTGTCATGTAGGATTACTTAATCGACTGGAATTTTTTTTGCCTTTCTTTGAAGCATTGAAAACTGACTCTGACTGTTCCTGGAAAAATGATACTTTAATTGATGGTAAATAGTTAGATGCCCTGGATCAATCCATGTTTAGCCTTGTTTATTTAATGATGTTCAGTTATGGTGTTTCTGTATTTCTGTAAAAATAATCACTGTAAAAGAACATGGTGTTAATGGCCTCCTAATATGTATATGAATCTGGGGCAACATTTTCTTGTTACTTTTTTGCATGTGCTGTCCTTCAGATCCACCACAAGATTACACTGGCAGTACACCTGTGGATGGCAGCTGAAACTAAAGTGCGTCTGAAATCTTTGCACAGGAATACAAACCGCTTTTTTTCATAGTTCCCATCTGTTTTGATGGAGGTTTTGACAGGGGAGTTGTTTTGAAATAGATTATCTTTCATGTTGGGAAACTGGATTGTTTTATTTTATATATGTTCTGTGTGTCACTAGTAGAGTATATTATGTCACTGGTTGTACACTAGGCAAAAAAGATATTTTTGTCTTTTTTCAAAATCATTGTGGGCTGCTGCCACTTAATCCTGACTTTAAATATTTCTTCTGGTCTATATCAAAATGTCTCCTGTTTGGTTAGTAAGAGCTATGGCTATTAATAACAGTATGTCAGCTTTCCTTTAAGTTTTGTTCTGCATCCCTCTGCCCCCCTGCATCTAACTTTATACTTGTTAATCTTAACTGTTGCGTTTCCAAATTCTTTCCTTTACTCCCATCTGCAGACAAATTGATTACATTAAACAAAACTAGGTCCAAGATACAAACTGAGAAGGTTAGGTATGTTTTGTGTTTTTATGCACTGTACAGAACCTGTTTTTTGGTCTTCCAAATATTAACAGCAGTTGTAAAATATTTTCAAAGTGAATATTACTAAGGCTAGTCTAAAGAAAGTATTCACAACTTGTACATGCTGGGTTCAAATCTATGGTCTGATGCCCTTTGACCTGGAGATTTTATCTGCAGTGATCTCACCCCTGCAAGAAGTCTTATGAAAGTGCTCCCCAAATTTTTGTTTTTCAGCACAGTGTGATCTTTGGAGTAAAGCCAGTTCTTAGTAAATATAGCTTGACCTGAAAGAAAAAGCATTAGAGTCCTCCTTAGGCTCTTCATGTAGAACATAAACCAAGATTTCTGTACATGCTGTAAAGTTGCCTGAATGTTTACGGATCCAAGCTCTAATTTAAATTTCAGTTCTACTTTCCCTCTTCCAAATGTCCTGAAACAATAAGATTGTTAAAACTATGTACATTATGTATGTACTTGCAATGTGGACCTTGACCTTAGGTGTGTAAGAGTTGGCAACCTTAGCCACATGATTTGTTCCCAAGGAACTTTACTTAGAAAATCACTTCATAGACATAAATGCTTATTTGCAGAATTTGGAGCTTAATTATGGTCTTAGCTGTCCACTAAAATTTTAATAGCAGAAAATTTCACCTAAAAACTAGTATACTTTCCTCTGTGCTCAGTCCTTGAGGATGTCACTTTTTTTATACACTTAAATGATTGTACAGTATCAGTCTGTGTGCAACTTTATGTATTAAAGTTTCAATTTTAAATGTAAGCGAGAAAAGTTTTCCTTAAGTACTTTGAAGACTATATTTCTTCTTCCTTGGATCTGTGGAAGAGCTGTGGTGGTGGAAGAAATTGCAATGCATATGTTGTTTTAGGGTATGAAGAGGATTTGCCCTAACTGTTTCACCATCCTGGAAAAAAAATGAATTTCACTCCATCCAGTTCACTTCACTCTTCTGCCCCTATAGTCCCATAGCTCAATGATTCTCAACCAGCTTGATGCAGCATCAAGGGTTCCTTGAGATCCTTTCAAGGATGCCACTGGGTACCATGCAATGTTAGCACTGTTAGGTGTACAAACATAATTTACAAGATAAACCTAGAGATTTATACAGTCCTTCACAGTCTTTGATTTCCTCTCAGCCTAAAGAAGGGCACGTGTGCCTGAAAGATGGCAAAGAAAGATAATTTTTTTTTTTGCTATTTTTTTTAGTTGGTCTAATAAGAGGTTTCCCCTCTGAACCAAGAGTTTTAGAACTTTATATTTGCCTTTGTCTCAGATCAACATGGCTACAACACAGATCCCTGAGATTTCAAATAGGAATTCATAGCAGCATGGATTTGATTGAAACCAAATGGATTTAAATCATTCTTCAGGAAGCCTTGATTTAATTGTTGTTTTCTACAAAAAGTGCATTCTTGTTTTTTGATCTCCTTTATTCATTTATTTTTTTGAAACTTTGCACTTTTAGGGAGAGGTAAGGGCTTGACTCCATGTCTCTGCAAGTTTGTATACAAGAGGGTTGATTGGGTAAAATCAGGTCTGTTATCTCTCATCTGCATATACTGCTGTAAACATGGATGTTATCTATGGAGATGCAAATCTACAGTCTGAGAACTGAAACATGCTTAATGGGATGTTCTGGATTGAGAACTGAGTCCTTTTGGGTAGAGTGATTTCTTTAATTTACATAGAGGATGCTCTGGTAACTCCATAAGATTGGGCCCCTAATATAGTCCATGGCTTGTTGTGACCTATTTATAAACATGAATGTATTGTCTCAAAGAATGTATAATTAGAAGCTGCAATCCCTATTCCATGATGGGGTCTTTGAGCTTTAACATATCTTAAATTAAAACTATTTTTATATAGGTTTATTCTTAAAAAGCATCTTAAATCTGATTAAATAAAAAAATCAGTTTTAGTTTGTTTGTTTTTTTTAAATCTGAAACAAAGATTTGATTTTTATCCACTCTGATTCATAGGGTTAAAAACATTTTAACCCAGTGGTCTCCAACCTTTTTTGTAAGTTTAAAGGGGACCCCAGGATCTACTGCCCCCCTCCCCAGTTCTGGACAAGCAACCCAAGCTCTAACCCCACTTAATCTGGTCTGGGCAGCAGGAGGCATGGCTCAGCCCAGCCACATCTATCCTGCCGTTTTCGATTGTGGAGCCTCTGATACTGTCAGAGGCTTCAAGATCGATCAGGTAGTCGAGATCAACTTGACTGGTTCAAGATTGACTGACTGGTTGGTGACCATTGTTTTAACCAGTAATGGGTTTTCTATGTGCGTTTACCTAGAAGAATTGTTTTATTATATTTCTGTAGTCAAAAACATGAGTTATTTAGATGACATTTTTTGAGGAGTCTAACAAGATTGAGAGCCACTGGCACAACTAACCACCGGCCATTTGGAAGCTACTGATTGCCAATTGGCATAAGTAATACTGCCTTGGACAGCTGCTCAGTTTGTCCATATAACAAACCAGTTCTGGGGCGGGGGATGACACAGTTTTTTTCAGATTAACCTTTAATTGAACCGCTCCTCAGTCTCTATAAAATAACACCTCTTGAATGGCACATTATATTTTGTGGAGTAGAAAACTTATGGGTACAAACCGAGTTCTTTGGCTTTATTTTTTTCCCTTCATTCCTATGTAATGTTAACATAATTACTCAAATCCAAAATTACTCTGAAATTAAGATGACCCCCCCCCCAATAATTAGATTCTATACAGGAATTGATAAATTTGTTATTATTTTCCATGTATAGAATCTGGTCATTGGAGGGTCATCTGAAATTTCTCCATCATTCCTCCAGCAGGGAAGGCAAGGGGTCAGGCCGTGTGTGTGGGATGGAGGTAGACTGCAGGGAAGTCAAACACCTTGCTCCCTGCCACCTGTTTTCCCTGCTGTCTGCCTCTCCCTCCCTTCAGCCTGTGCTACATTTACCTGCCCCCCCCCCCCCCACGCTTACCTTTGCTTTGGTTCTTGCCTAGCTCTGGCCCTGCTCCAGCACATGGCATCAAACATGTTTGCTCTGGCCCCAGCCTGGCCTGGTAGCAGCACTAGCAGCTGGGTTAGGGGTGGAGCCAGAGCTTCAGCAGCTGCCTGCTCCCCTTCCCCTGCACCTTCTACTCAAATTCAAGATGAGGGGCTTCGCCCCACCAATATTAAAGGGGGCGAGGCTCATCTTGAATTCGGGTAAATATGGTAATTTTAAAAAAGGCTTCAAAGCTCTGTATCTTTATCATACCACATTTTCTTTAAGGAGCCTGTCACTATATTATTTTTCAGGAGGATGATGAGACAGCATTGGAATAGAGCGCTTATAAATCCTTGCCTTTCTGAAACTCTGGTAAAAGAGTAATTTCGTGAAGGCTGGTAGTGGGAGGTTGTTTCGTTTTGTTTGGGGTGTGGTTTTTTTTTGGTTTTTTTTTTTGGTTTTTTTTTTTTGCTGGAAGGAAATGATGGGAATACCATTAGGAGCTCATTGGTGTTGCTTCTTAATTTTCTCCAATGGGAAGTAACCAATGGGAGTTAAAGTAACTGGAAATAGAAGTTTTACATGTATGAAGATAGGTGGGAAGCAAGGCAGTGTGGCACCTTACTGCTCTGAACAAGTCAGTTTATACGTGCTCTTGTACACTACAAGGCGCACTACCTTTAGATGCTGCAAATCATTTTTCAGAAAGATTGCTTAAATAGAAAGGAATACAGTGTACATAATAGAAAGGATAAAGAAAGGAGGAGGCATTGATGAGCAGTAGAGGTGGGTTGAAGAGCTCGAGAGAGAAAGCATGTGAACCTATTAAGGGGCATATGGGTCATGAAAGCTAGTTCAGGCAGTGGGATAATCCAGAATTTCTGTTGATATTTAGACAATCCAGTTTGTGGATGATTTATTTTCCCATAAACTTTGTGTTTACACTGTTTTTTAAAGTTTGTTTAAGAACAGCTACTCTGAGTTCAGTGATGGAGTGTTCAAGGAGATTTATATGTTTTGCCAGAGCCTCGTCGTTCTGAAATCGATGTCAGATTTGTGTCCGTTTTTTTTTTGTTTTTTTTTTTTTGAAGGATTGCCCCATCTGTGATGTAGATGGCAGAGGGACGCAGTAAGCAGGGGGATAGCATATATGACATTGATAGAGGAGCAGCTGAATGAACTCCAGATGTTATAATCCATGTTGTTTAATTCAGTAATAATGTGGTTTGTCACATCTGTGTCTTTCTATTGCTTGAGGCTACATGCTCTTGAATATTTTCTGAGTTGTTTTTTTGGACTTAATGTTAGAGTAATGGAAGTAATTCTTATTCTGTATAACTTGAGAGAATTCTTCTTATCCTCAAATGCTCTCTAGATTTTTAGGGTTTGTTGCTTTACTAACTTTACCTGGACTGGAGAACTCTGTCTTAATGCATACCAAAAAATAATAGTTTACTGTGTGGAGAGAACTCTGCTCTCTACTCTAATTCTTGCTACCTCACTGTGCCTACACACTATTTTATTTTTATTTCTTATTTCCACATTGACTTTGCATTTGCCTAGAGTTCATGACTTTTTTTTTTAAACTTGGGAAGTGAATTGACATGCTGCTATTCAGTTGGTATGTTCAGATTCTGGCTCAGTTTTTTTCAGTGCTGTTCCACCCTCCCTTGTCTCTCTTTCTTTCCTCCTCCTCCTCCTCTTCCACCCCGCCCCAAGTAATTGGAAGTTTGTTACATCATAGTTTTCCCCTTGTCTCTTGCGAGACCCATGTCACTATAGAAACTAGACTGGGGAAGGAAGCCAGTCCTCTTTGACCTGCATTTTGTGCTGAGGGGTTAAAATCTTTGACCAGGGAATGATTATAAAAAGCCTTGGATGCTGGCATTTCATAGATAACAGTGGAATTGAGGGTGTGGAACTGGCTCTGACTGGACACTGCAGCATTCTTTAGCTAAATAGTTTTATATTCTTTTTTTTTCATTGCAGCTTAAGTTTTCAACTGAAACTTTACATCCTAGCAGGCTAGCCATATGTTCTCTGTAGTTCTAGGGAAGAAATTCCTGTTGCAGTGGGTTGGAGGCAACTCTCAGCTAAGTCAGCATAACTCCACGTAGTACTAAAAGATGCACAAATACTGCAAAAAACCTGCAAATGTTTGTAATGTTCGCATTGCATTATGTCCTTCTCCCTTTCACGTGGGGGAAGCTTAT
>JAGPOW010002742.1:49139362-49168588 GCA_030014935.1 Caiman crocodilus
GCCCGTTCCAGACCTTGGCCACTCTAACTGTGAAGAAGTTCTTCCTAATGTCCAGTCTAAATCTGCTCTCTGCTAGCTTATGGCCATTATTTCTTGTAATCCCCAGGGGTGCCTTGGTGAGTAAAGCCTCACCAATTCCATTCTGTGACCCCGTGATGAACTTATAGGCAGCCACAAGGTTGCCTCTCAGTCTTCTTTTGCAGAGGCTGAAGAGGTCCAGGTGCCCTAGTCTCTCCTCCTATCCAGGTCTGCTTGTAGTTGTTCCCTGCCTTTGGTGTGTCTACCTCTCCCCACAGTTTTGTGTCATCTGCAAACTTGGACAGAGTACACTTCACTCCCTCATCCAAGTCGCCGATGAAGACATTGAAGAGTATTGGTCCAAGGACCTGTGGGGCCGAGAAACGCCAGCGGAATGGGGCCTCCTATAGAGCGGAATTAGTTGGACGAAAGGCAGCAGTGGTTGAAACAAAAAAACTTTACTTACAAGCTGTATACGCGAGGTATGCAGTGTAGGCACAATCCGTAGACAGACGAACAGAACTGTAGACCGGCACACCGACGCTGACACTCACGCGGGGTATGGGGTACGTCGTGGCGACCGTAACGGGGAGTCGTTGGTGGGTGATCACGCCTCCTCCGTGGCTCCAAAAGTACATGTGGGGATCTCTCCCTATGTGTGTTCGAGCACTCCTCCAACTTCGGCGGATATCACCCAAGCCTTTTATACGGCCAGCGAGCCAATTGCTGACTGCCACGTGTGCATAATTTACACCAAGCCAATCATGGGCATGCACTCAATGGTGCAGCTGCAAACTTTTGTTGGGCTCTGATCTTGCACCAAGGACTTTTCCCGCCCTCATGGGGAAAATCTCTGCACCCAGGACTTGCAATGTGCCTAACACAGCTGTGCCAAGGCACCTGTTAACGGTTCAGCTCTGACAGGACTGAGCCCTGCGGGACCCCACTGCCTACCCCCTTCCAGGTTGATACAGACCCATCCACTACAACTCTCTGGGTATGACCCTCTAGCCAATTCGCCACCCACCGGACTGTGTAGTCATCCAAGTCGCAGCCTCTTAACTTGTTCATCAGTATGGGATGGGATACCATATCGAAGGCCTTCCTGAAGTCTAAATAAACGACGTCAACCCCTACTCCTGCATCCAGGTGTTTTTTAACCTGGTCATAGAAAGAGACTAGATTAGTCAGGCACAATCTGCCTGGTACAAACCTGTGCTGGTTTCGCCTCAGCATGGTTTTTTCCTATCAGGCTCTTGCAAATGTGAGTCTTGATAATTTTTTTCAAAGACTCATTCAGAACAGGAGTTTACACTGAGGTTTCCTACTCACCAGAAGAGTGTCTTAATTTCTGTTGCATTTTTGTGAGATGAAGTGATCTTAATACTGTATGGGGAGTTCAGTTATTTTATGAGCTTGAGGGTTGTATGTTGGAGGGGCATGTGTAGGGTCTACCTCTCTTGTGTGTTGCTAGTGGTAGCAAGAACCCTGGGAACAGAACAGGCAACATTTCATGCATCTGTATTAGCTGCCTGATATTCTTGTCCTCTGTTGTGTGCTTGAGGTGAGTCTTCATGATACCTGCTCCTACATTGTTCAGACATTGACTTCAGCTGCTATGACTCAAGAATCCTTTCAATTGCCACCAATCAACAAACCTTTTAATGCAGAATTAACTGCACATGCCTAACAAGAATGGGTGATAAAGGAGAAGATTAAAATGTCTGTCATGCCCCATGTACTGGTGGAATCCATATCTATAGGAGTTATTTTCCCTCTTTCCTATCCCCCAGTAGAAGCAGCCAGGCTGTAGTATGTAGAGTTGTGCAGAGACTCTTTCAACTTGCATTTAAACATGCACATTTTAATTTCACACTTATCAAAAATACCATACTGTCAACATTTCCTGCCACTGCTTTGTCTGGTGTCTGTGGCTGTTCAGAAAATGAGATCAGTTTTTTTGCATGGTGTTTTCTGTTTCAGTTTTTTGTTTTTTAAATATTAGCTATAGACTCTTTAATTAGGTCTTGCCCCTTTTCTTTATACTGATTCTGTCCTTCTGATTGTTTATCATTCAGTGTTTTGGACACTATGGACTGTATTTGAACAACGTAATACAAGTACAATTTTTTTTAAAAACTAATACAGTTTTAATACTGGCAGGCCTAGGATGTAACCATAGATTTTTCCAAAAAACCACAAAAACGTGTTCCAGGTCATATTAGCCAGATCAGGTCTGAATCCATCTGATTTAAGCAAAGCTCAATTGTTCAAACACCTTATTTGCCATTTGCAGCGCCACATATCCGTCACCCCAGACTTTTTTTTAGCCTGGGACTTTGGCAGGCATCCTGTGTTTAGGCCCTAGCTTGGAAGCTTGAGGTTCGCATGCCCCCCCAAGTGTTGCTTGCCTTTGGCCAGCGGCCGCAGGTGCAAGCTGGGGAAGTGTCCCCAGTTTCCATAAAGCAGGCATATAGGTGAGATCTTCCCACTGGAAATTGGCCACTGGGAAGCTAACTATGAGGCTCCCATATGGAGGTCTGTCTGCATTTAGACTGGCGTGCAACTTCCACTACTCACTGCTATTTAAATCCATTTTGGCCCGGTTATCAGACCAGTACAGCGACTATACTTGATCTTAGCTGACAAGAGGCTGAGAAGCAGAAAGACTCTGTAAACCAGGGTTTCTTCAGGTAATGGTTGTAAGAGTGGCAGGTTGCTTATGTATGTTGAGTGTCTTCAGTAAGAAACACAGGACTCCTGATTCCATCGATTTTGGACATAGTCTCTTTCCACTCTTCCTCTTTCTATTCCTCTAAGCAGGAAATAGTATGGAAGTGAGTAACAATATTTATTTTTCCTTCAAACCACATGTATATAATATTATATCTGGTCAGCAAAGCTGGCTTGTCTCATGGACAGAGAAAACCTGCATCTCTGGAAGGGGAACAGCAAATTACTGTTGATTCTCTAATTGCCTTGAAAACCAACAAAAGGCATTTATGTGCCCCTCTGAGGGCTGGTCTAAAACATACTGAGGTCAAGAATGCTTCTGAAGCAGTATTATTGTGTGCTGGTACCATTGCAGGGCTGTGGTTGAATACTGTGAGCACCCTATGTGGTGAGTAGTAAATCAAACTTGATAGTCAAAGTTTTACTAAAATATAGGTAAATGGTTTTTTATATATATATAAAAATAATTATTATTTTTTTTTTAAATAAACTGAGCAGGGTTCTGTCTATTCATTGATCAGTTAGTTGTTTTATATCTATACTAGCCAATTGTCCATCAAGAATGATGCGGGGGGTGGGGGAGTGCTGGGGTGGAGTGCCACCACTTAATGCCCCATACTGCTGCTGTTCTGCTTCTAGCAGGAGGCAGGGTAGGGGAGCCAAGACCGGTGCTGCTGCGCCTGGCTCTCCCACCCCCTGTCTGGTCCTTGGTGTAACTTTGGAATCATGGTGGCACTCCCCCATGCTTGGAGCACTCTGGTTGGCTGTTTCCGTCAGCCATTTGGAGCGTGAATAAAGCCTGATGGATGGACAGACTTAGAGTTTTATAATATTAGAATAATTGAATGCTTTTGTGAGGAAAAAATTGTCCAAAATGGAATTTATTTTTTGGAGGGGAAGGTAAAAAGCAACCTGACAGTTTTTTATGGATCTTTTGCACTGCTTTAATGTTGTTGGTGTTTGCACACGTCAGTGGTGTATTGCACAGTAGTTCCAACTTCTGTAGCAAATTCGGTGGCATAACGCACCTTTAAAAGTCTTGGGGTGCAGCAAGCTAAAACTCTTCCTCTAGGAGTTTCGGTTTGCTGCCCTACTGCCACAGAGCGAAGCACTGGGCTCCATGCAGCTCAGGGGCTCTGAAGGCAGCCTGGCAGCAGCCCAGAAAGACAGCCTGCAGGTGGGTGCCGTCCAGGAGGGGCTGCCGCAGAGGGAAGCAGCTCCCTTCCCCCGCTGCCCAGGGACCGCTCTGCCCACTGGCAGCTTGCACTCCCCTCCTTGCCACTTGAGAGGCTTGTAAATTTGGGCTTGTGCATGATACGGGGTTTAAAGGGTCTTAAATTGAAGCGGTGTTTTTAAAAACCTACTGTTTCAATTTAGGGCCTCAGTTTTGTCTACACACATCCTTAGACTAATTTACATTGAAGTAGCTGCAGTTTATCAAGCATACAAATCTGCTTCTGGTCAGTTTACTTCTATGGAGTTTGTGGCTAAGGCTGAATTTTCTGAGTCTAATTTCCTATTTCAGCAAATTACTAAAATGCAAGTCATCTAGGATTTTGCCCTTTATTCCCTTGGCGGACTGGCACTTGCGGAGCAAGAAATAGTGTCCCAAATGGGGAGCCACTTCATTGTAATGTGATCATCTCCACTCAAGCTCTAGTTGGTAGTAAGTGCAGCTTGTTTTAGCAGTTGTTTTACCTACATAACAATGGTTTAATGACTAGTCCAGAAGGAAATGGAGAGCACATTACTGCTAAACAGAATCATGATAGCACTAATTGGAATTTGTTTGTGGTTTCCAGTGGTAGACGTATTTTCCATCCCTGAAAAGTCATTGCTTAGGCACGATTTGAGTCACTGCTTTTGAATGCATCTTCCCTTTACCCCAAGTTTATTGAAATTAGATTTAAACGCTACTTCCAGCTTCAGTGGCTCAATGAGTCTTAACTGTGTTGTTCCTCTACTAGCATTTGGAAGTGTAAGGTTCTTATATACCACTTCGTTTACTTGTAGCGGTGTCATGCAGGGGTGATGGCTTTGCTTATCGTGTCTGTGCATGAGCCCGAAACCTGGTGTGCCATGCCTGCAGATTTGTATGACCTGTTTTGAAATGCTGCATGTAAGTCGTACAAATTGCTCAGTTATGTAATCTGTAGAGTAAACACGGAAGACTTTATAAAGAACTGCAGACAGGTCAACGCTAAGTTTGCTGGGTTGGATACCTTCGTGACAGGCACGAAAAGATCACACAACTGACATACCTCTGCCATTAAAATCTCCAGTCGGGGTGCACCTATGCAGTCTTTTGTCAGCATCATGTATGTCATTTGGACAGGTGTAACTGTAGAAACAGTAGAACCTTTTTTTTAATCCGAGTATGTTGTATCTCTATTTGGGGGCTCTGTTGACAGCTCTGTTTATCAGAGTTGTAGTGGCTGAAGCTTCACAGTGCAGATGAGCTATCTGAATGCAACATAGTGCTTGTGGCAATAAAAGCAATGATACATCAAACCCCGATCCTCTTCTTAAATGATAAATTGGTGTCCTGCTTCCTCTTGACTCCATCAGATAAAAGAATTAACTAACTAAAGGTGGTAACTCTTTGCTGTGCTATCTTTTTTTCCTAAAGAAAAGGATATGTTTCAGGGACCTTGTAGCAGCTGTACATTCTCAAAATGAGGTTGAAAAAGCAGATTGCAGGCTAAGGAGAAACAAAAGTATTTGAAGTACCAATACAGACATAATAGGAGTATCTGAATAGAACACCATTTAAAACAGGGTGGATAAAAATCAACGATTTGGGGGGGGGAAAAAAAGAGAGATTTTCATAGCTTTAATTTAAGATAGGTTGAAGCTCAAAGATATTCTAATTAGACAATACATTCATGTACCTTTTTAGAAAAGTTTTCTAAATAGGTCACAACAGAGCGTCCTTTATGTAACGATTACTAATGGGACTCAGTTCTCAGTCTAGAAGATCCCATTAAGCATCTCTGTGATGCTTAGTTTTAGCTCTCAGACTGTAGATGAGAGAGTATATGGAGATAACCCATCAGCCTTCTTATCTCTCTGCAAGTTTGTGTCACAGTCGACCTTTCTCTAAGAGTGCAAAGCTGCAAGAACTAAAAACAATGATTAAATTGAAGTTTCCTAAATCGCAGGTTGAGGCCCCATTTAAACCGTGAGTCTAGGCCTGATTTAAATCACTAATTGAATCTATTTGATTTAAATCAAACCACCCTGATTTAAAATGATCTCAAAGTGAAAATGCTGGTCAATGGACATTGTCGAGCCCAACATTTGATTGAGAAATGTTAGGTATATTCTGTTTGCAGCAAGACATATTGGCAGCTATTCAACACTTTGAAATGACTGAAACAGCGTTTCTGTGCTGTTGATGGGAGTGGTGGAAAATCTATCAGAAAGCAAATACTCCCTTTGAAGTCTTATAGGAATTGCTCATCAGAGAAAAATTGCTCATCAGAGAAAATAAAAAATATTCCTTTTTTTGGTAACAAGCCATAAAGAACACAAGAGGGAGCACCTATCTAGGTAAATTAAAAAATGTCAGTGTAAGATGCTTACCATCTCTGAGAGTGGCTAGTCAAAGAGAATTCACAAAATAGAAATCCTGGCAAAGATCTGATTTGAGATTACTAAAAATCTTAATTTTTGAAAATGTAAAGTTCTAGGTGGAACCTTTTGGTTATGATCCCCAGAATTGTGAATTAGAATTGCTGCTGCTGCCCTGTCTTTTAGCTACTAATAACAATCTTTTGTGTACAGCCTGTCTCTGAGAACATTATCTGCCACGCTAGGGCAGCCTATTTCTGGCAGGCTTTTTCATCTCTAACTAGCATTCAGAATGCAGGCTTCCTAAACTTCAGATGGTGACCTCTCTTGTTTATCCATACATTTTCATTTATTCAGGGCCTTCAAGGAACAGGAAAGGGAACATCTCCCCTTAATACTAAAGAAAGGCTCTGCACAGAAGCATGAGGTAACCTGCAAGATTAATAGCTATGTTATAGGGAAGTGAAAAACTGCTTCTTGAGTGCTGGTTAGGTCAAAGATCAGTGGTTATCAACCTCATTGAACTGGGGGCATCCCTCCGTAACTTCTGTCATTTGAGTGGAACCCAATTTCAAAAATTAATTTTATATAGTGCAGTTAGAGAGTGGGATAGGGTAAGGGCAAACCATTCACCTCTGCCCCTGGCCTGCTCTTTTCTGCATTGTGGGGATTGTCACACGACCCAGCCTGGGCCCCATTCACCGTGACTGGGGCCCTGGCCCAAACTGGTCGTTGGACAGTCAGAGCCTGGTAGCTCCTCCAGACGTGTGGCGATGGGTAGCCAAGGGTGTGGGAGGGCACGTGGCCCCCCCCCCCCTTCGCCCCCCCCAAATCTTTACACGGGTGAGGGCGGGCTGCAGCTGCAAGCTGGGCTCAGCCTCTGCTCTGTCTCTGTGCCTTGCCATCACCACTTCAGAAGTGGTGGGCACTGTCATGCGCTTCACTGTCCGGCTTGCTCAGTGGCGGGACATACATGGTGGTGCCTGACACTTCTGAAACAGTGGCAGTGAGGTGGAGACACAGAATAGAGGCTGAGCCCAGCTTGCAACTGCGGCCTGCTCTTGCCTGTGCACCCCCCACCCACCTTGGGCTGCCCAGTGCTGTGCCTCCGGAAGAGCTGTCAGGCTCTTCTTGGGGGCAACGCATGGCAGGGCGGGATGGGGATCCCGGGGGCTCCATCCCCTCGAGCCCAGCAGTGCAGCCAAGGCTGGGCCTACTCCAGGCCCTGGCTCTGGCCCCCCCAGGCAGTATGCAGGCAGGGCCAGGTCTGGGAGGCAGCCGTGGCCAGTGTGGCATCCAGGGCTGGCATGGTCAGGGCTGGGAAGCAGCCAGGGCAGTGCAGCACTGGGTACTGCCACTCTCGCGCCCTTGACCCTTCCCCTTCAGACTTTCCCATGGGAGTATGGCATATGTGCACTCATATGCTCACACATGCTTAGCCTCCCCCCCACCCTTTTTGTATCTTTCCTCCACCTATGCCCCTGTGCCCAGTTGCTCACTGCTGCCAGCTTCACATCTGGCCACTCTCCACCTCCCTGCCCCCATTGCTGCCACTAGCTTCTTTGGGGCAGGGGGCTTCAAAACTGTTTCTTGCAGGGGGCCCCCAAAAATGTTGAACTGGCCCTGACTGGAGGTAGAAAAGGTAGCCTTAGCTGGCATATCCAAATTGGGAATTGAAAACAAAAGCAGCTTGTGACTAGAATATGAGAGAAGAGAGAGGGAGATCGGAAGAGATCAGAATAAGGATCTATTTTTGCTTAATCTAAATTAATAGAGTTAAAAAAATATGTTTAAATAGTCAGTGAGATTGCATAGGATTTAAGTGCAGAAGTTGTCTTAGTGTTTGTCAAACTTGCTGCTTACTAAGGAGTGGGGCAACCATCACTTCTGCTTAATTCAAAGTAGCTTAAACAAGTTAAGAGTAGGTGGGAAAGAAATGGTGCATCTAACGGAATAGGAAGAAAGATCTAGATAATAAGCCTCGATACTGAAAAACCATGCAAAAAGAACTGTAGTTACACTCAGTTTGGTATTGCACTATAAAATTGCTAAACAGGGAAATGAGTTGGGGGAAATAGTGCATGAAATCTGCAATCTTCATCAAAGTGTAGACGGAAAAAACATCAGCCAGCCTAGGCACAATTTTCTTTGCATAAGAATATATCAAATAAAGTGTTAAGGTGGCAATATGAGCATCTTGAATCAAGATTTTAAAAGGAGTACACTTTACTTGGAGGGAGGAAGATATAGCTCTACCGCTGTAGAATCACGCAGACCTAACAGTGCAATTGTTACTGCTGTCGATTTTAAAAGAGACCTGTGTCCAACAGATCGGACGCAGCATTGTAAGTTGGGAGATGTTGGTTTGTTTGTTTTTTTTCCTGGATTTATCATCATCTTATTCCGTGTCTTTAGAAAATCAGCTTAGCAGTCTGTTGTGGAGCAGGACTCTGTGATAGGTGTCATATTGTAACAGGGCCTCCTCGGGGCCAGTTTCCCTACATCCCGCCCACCTGTTTCTGGGCTAACTGCCCGCCTTCTTACCCGCCATGCCTTGTTGGAATTAATTAAATATCTGTAATTAAGTGAGAGGCTGCTCATTTCCTGGCCCGATGTTAGGGGGCGCTATCTGCGGCTCCATTTGTCCCCTGCACTGCAGCCCAAGCCTTGCAGATGACATCTAGATGTTCCTTTAATCATCAGCCCCCACACTGGGCCCCAGAATCCCCCTAATTGAACCTCACCTGGATATCTCTCATCAGGCGGTCTCGTCTGCCTTCATACCGGGCAACATAGCTCCCTGAACCGCTTCCCCTTTGGGTGTGACCCCCCCCACCCCACCGGGACCTTCGGCTCACTAACCCTGGCTCACCTCCAGGCCAGTCAGAACCCCAGGCCCTCGGCTCTTGGGTGTTCCTCGCACCCGTCAATGACTAGGCTGGGCCAGGGCCCCAGTCACGGTGAATGGCCAAGCTGTGTCTTGTGACAATCCCCACAGTGCAGAAGAGAGCAGGCCAGGGGCAGAGTTGAATGATTTGCCCGTCCCCTACCCCACTCTCTACTGCACTATATAAAATTAATTTTTGAAATTGGGTTCCACTCAAATGACAGAAGTTACGGAGGGATGCCCCCAGTTCATTGAGGTTGATAACCACTGATCTTTGACCTAACCAGCACTCAAGAAGCAATTTTTCACTTCCTCATAACATAGCTACTAATCTTGCAAGGCCCGGCCCTTTGACCCTTCTGGTCCTGGCCCCAGCACGGACCAATCAGGGGCAGTTCAGACAGGTGATGAGTCTGTGACCCTTTTTCTCTCTCTGGGGATCCACCCTCCAGGCCCTCCAACAAAGAGGTAACCCACCTGGTTGTGGGGGCTGGGGGTTAAGGCACCCTGACCTGCCTTTCACCAGGGTAGTAACTGGTCCAGCATTTCCTGGGGGTTCCTGCGCCACAGAGCTCCACCAGGCCACCCACTTCTGGCAGGGTGCAGTTTTAGGTTATGCCCAGGACCAGGAGCCCCCTGACCATCCCCTACAGCGCCCTTCTTACTAGCAGACCTCTGGCCAGGTCTCCAACAGCAGAACTGCCCTGTTTATATGAGTAGCCCCAGATCCAAAATGGCTGCCCTTGTCAGGCACCTGGTGGCTGCCAGCTCCAGACCCTTAAAGTGGCAGGCACATCCAGTGCCCTCCCCCATGTATGATCTCAGAGGAAAATAAGACAGGAGAGCTTGTAAACAAAGTAGAAGACGAAAGATAGTTGGGGAGTGGGGTTGAAAAGGAAAAGATAGGAAATAGACATATTATTTCTTGTCTTGATAGATGGTGGGTATAGCACATCAAGAGCCCAACTCTTGCCAAGTATTCATAGGTATCACAACAGCAAAGGGGAAGTTATACAACGGACTTAAAGAAGCAAAACAAAATAGATTTATTGAAAATTTCTCTCAAGTGGGATAGGACACAGATGCTTTTTTTTTTTGTGGGGGGGGGGGAAGGGGGAAGAAGGGAGGGGAAACTTTTCACCAGCCTTCTTGAATATTGTTAGGAGTGTAGTGTAATAAGAAGCTGTCCAGTCCTATGCAGAACTTTGGGATTTTTAACATTTCTTTCTGGTCTTTATTGAGTTTAGACTGAGACTTTTCAGGGTTTTTTGGGAGGAAAGGAAATGGAATGAGGAGAGAGACTTGCAACAGAAATGCCAATAGCCTAGTGCAATTTTGTTTCCCTGGGGACACGTTGCAGGTGCACACCTCTTGCTGCTGCTGCTTGTGTCCAGGGAATGCTTGTGTTACACTTGCTTTGGTACATGGCAGGATACCTTGGGTGGGGTAGAGAAGGCTGGAACCAGCAACTGTGCTGGCTCCCATAGCCTTACCTGGGAGCCTGGAGGCCTACTGGGGCTGCAGCCATGGCAGGAAGCCTGGCAGGCAGCCAGCAGTTGGGCCTGGTGTCTGGTTTGGAGCAACATGCACTGCTCTCACATGTGCCACCCTGTTGTTTCTTTCAACATGTTTTTGTTTTGTTTTTTTGACCCTGGGAGATCCCATGGTCAATCCTTCCCCCCGCACCCCATGCCGCAAGGTAGAAGTGCAGGGAATGTCTGCATGTGCAATGCGCAGCACCATATACCACATGTCTGAGCTTGTCTGGATGTGGCCAGAGATTTCAAGTGAAAAACCATAGTGTCATAAAAGTCTGACGTGCTGAAGTCTTTCTGAGTTTTTCGCAACAGAATAACCACTATAGTTTTCTGTAGCCAAAAAATGGAGTGAAAGCTAAGAGCATTTTTGAGGGATGCCTGGGGTCCAGTGGTGCCAGGGTCCTGCTTCAAAGAAGCAGGATGCTGAGTTTGAGATGTAACTTGAGTCCGAGAAGGTTGAGAATCACTAGAGTAGAAATTTAGGTATGGAGCTAAGGATGAGTTCCTAATCAAAGTATCAGAATGGATGTGTTCCTATGAGCTTTTGGATGTGATCAATCAATATGTTTTTCTTCGGAAAATGCTGTTGAAAACTTTTCTCACTAGCTGTAGTGATGTGTGAATTGGATTCAAGGCTAGAACACGTGATAACAAATGAGAAATGATGGGGAGAGGAAGCAGATGTAAAGGATCTTGAAAGTGAAGGCACTAGCATCTTGCAGAATTTGATCTATTCATCAGCCTTCACTGTAGCACCCTTTCAGGATCTAGGCAGGGATGATATTTAGGCCTGATATGAAAAGTGTAGAGTGTTCCTCAGTGGCGTTTATGAGGAATTTGAGGGATTCAGTGCATTTCCATGAGATACTGGTGGGAGGATGAAGAGAATTTACTCTACTGCTCTGTGGTCACGTAAAGTTTTAAGAGAGATCAGGTGCTTTTCACTTGTGTGCAAACAGCAAATCATAAATGGATTCTCCACTTGCTTCGCTACCGATATTTGTTTCTGGATGGGGGCAAATATGGGAAGTAGCAATCTCTTTCTGATTATATAATCTTTTCTTTTTTTTTCTATAGCTAGCTGGAGTTGCCTTCCTTGCAGCTGGGCTTTGGGCATGGAGTGAAAAGGTAGGTATGTGATGGGGGTGTTGCCTTATCTACAAGCTAAAAACAGTGCTGGGTTGGTTTTCCCTCTCCTTAAGAAATAATACAAATTTTAAATGTGATCTAACTTAATTTTAAGTTTTAATAAAAGGATCTTGGTTTTGCCATGCCAATATAACTGACATGATTTTCTAATATTTCCCTAGTTTAACATTCTCTCCATCCTTTTCAAAGGCATTGCTTTTTGTTCTGTCCCTTGTCTTTGCAGGGCTAGGTGAATAATCCAGCAATGCTACTTCTCATTTAAATAACAATGTTTGATGTTTAAGGATGCAAGGTGACGACTAACTTACTCTCATATTACTCTTTGCTGGCTTGGAGAAAAGCTCAAGGCCTGAGAGTTGATCTGAGATTGAGATGCTGTGGAATTAATGTATTTGTACTTTCAGTTTTATAAAAGAGAGAACCAAAGGCAATTTAAACTTTTGAGTTTCAGTATTAGAAACTAGTCTGGAGATACAAAGTAGCTGTGGGATTATCTAGTCAGGCAGGTTTTAGCTAATCAGGTTTTAAATGTGCCAAGAGGTTCAACATCCCCCACTTTTCACTTGAGGTGCTGTTCCAAAGGACAACCGTATAGTCTTAAATATTTTTCTCTCCCTGTTTTCTCTTGATTACTGTAAGATTGTTAGATAACCCACAGATCTTGTTTCTATTTTACTCTATGCTGCTGAGGGATTGCTAAATAAACTGGAGACCAGGGCCTAGAATTAGCAAAATTAAGAAACAGTGTTTTGAGAAGGAAGAGAACCTATTTTGCCAGCAATGCAAGTGGAGTTAGCTTTCAGAGGGTAAGACAAAAGCTTTTTTGTTTTAATTAGCTAAAACATGTCAAATATGCTTAAGAGCTTTTTGTTAATCCCACTTTTTTATTTGCCCAAGGCCTTCTGTATACAATAGGCTTCAATGGCATTTTCTTCTCTATCGCCTTAACAAATTAATGAAAAACTTAAATAATATCCTTTGTAAACAACTGTCCTGCTCTACAGGCTCATTTTAAATAGACAGACCTGGAATACAGCATTATATATTGACTTTATTAATTCATCTACATTGTTCAGGGACTAGAAGATGCCATGTTCAGGAAAGGATCTATTTTCCTTTCATTGTTTTAAAATGGAGAACATGTATATTAATTTATTAGAATGGACAAGATTTTGTATTAAGCAATAAAATAGATAGTCAGCCTGGCTTTCAGCATAATAGAAAGCTACTTCCTACTATTTATTGTTATATGAAAATTGTAAAAATAAGCAGTTAGGAAAAATTCCTTAGCTAAAATAATTTTTTTCCTCACTGCTGCTAGCTTTTTAAAAATGTAATAATACTATTCTCTTTGTAAAACACACAAGTTCCTTCTCTTTCTGCCCCCTTGTTAGGGAATATCAGTAGCATGAGCTATTGTGAAAATCACCATTTAAGGAAGTTAGCTTTAGTTTTTAATACTAGTTGGTTGAGTGAATCTTTCAAATCTGCCCTGTCTTTTATGTGGAGATAGATAGAAATCTCAATGGATAGTAGACATTGCTTTTAAATTCTGTAAGCTCTGTTGTTGTCATGTACTAGGCAACTGATACTCAACCAGGGTGCTATGAAATTCTAAGGGTGTTGCCAGGTTGTACGCAATAATATTAGGTGTGGTAACACTCCAACAATTCATAAAATAAATCCAGAGATTTCAAACAGGAGTATACAGTTGTGGTCTTTTTGAGTTCTTTGCAACTGAAAAATTGCTGTATTATTTTTCTATAGTAAAAAAAACAACTGAAACAAGCTGACGTTTTCTCAGGGTTGCCTGCAGTCTAAGAAGAGTGATTGATTGTCCTAAGGGGATGAATTAATAGGAAGCTTATCAGAGTTAAGTAGAAATGGAAGGAGATTTTGAATAGTCACGGATACTTTCTGAACCCTGAGCTAATGTAAACAATCTGTCTTATCCAAGCATGTTGGAGTTCTCCATAATTTTGAATTCTTTATGTTCCCCTTTCCATTCAGAATTAATTCATCTTGACTCCTCAGCAGGGATTTCTGTTAACCAAATTAATTCCTGTCTGCTCTGTCTGGGATAATACTCTCCTTTTATTGAAAATGAATAGTCTGTACATGGAGTTGCCATGAAATGTACAGTGAGTTGCCCAGAAATACTACCAATATATTGCATTCTCTCTGTTCGCAGAAGTACTGAATTTGGTATTCACTGGGCGTGTCCACATGTGCGCTCGACTGCACAGCTGTAACTGCTGGTACTGCACAGTCCCAGTGCCACACAGATCATTTCTGACCCTACTGTGTGGTAGCTCATTGCTGCTACGTGGTAACAGCGGCGTCACAGTTTGTGTCTGCCAGTGCTATGTTGCCGTAGTTCATCACTATGGTGATGTAGTGTCTCATGTAGACGTGCCCACTGGCTTCATCTACATGTGCTATTAAGGCAAAGCAAGAACCTCTGGCACTTATTGCTTCTGGGTGCTGTGTTTACACATGTGCCCAGGACTGCAGCATGCTGAGCTGGGTCAGAGCAGCCCTGGCTGGTAGGAGGTCCAAGGTGTCAGTCTGCCGGCCCGGGACTGCTCCGACCTATCTCAGTGTGCTGTGAAGAGGATGGTCAGGGCACAAGGGTGCTGTAGTGTAGGGCTAGCTTCTGAGTCTCATATATTAGCCTCGCCATACTTAAAAATGGCAGTGAGAGCATTGCATGTGCTTTAGTTCAAGTGCTGCTGCTGCCATTTTAAAGTGTGGGGAAGCTAATACATGAGACATGGTGGCACTTTAAAGTGACTTTCAGAGCTCCTCCCACATCTGGAGCACATGTAAACATGACCTTAAATTGTAAGGTCTAGAGAACTGTCCTCTCTTGCAAATTTGTATCAGAATAAATAAAATTATCCCTCAGAATTGTGATAGTGCCTTGGAAACTCAAGCATAACAGAAAAAATAACTTCTTTATAAAACACAGTGCCATAAAACCAGCACATCAAGTACTTGCAGGAGTACCTCACTTACAAGTGAGGTTTATTGGTATGTTAGAATACAAAATGTGATCTCTATATAAGGATGAAATTAAAGAGGAGCCCAAGGTGACCAATTTTTAAATACAGAAATAGAACAGGGGAGCATCTAAGGAAGGTTAAGAAAAGAGTAGAATTATGTTTTATTATGAGATTAAGAAGCAGGTGCTGAAGAGAGAAGAGTAAAATAAGAAAGAGCTTTATCTCGGTGGCTATCACCTTTGCAAGAGCCTGTAGGTTTCAGACAAGTTATCAGTAATACAAATGTAAGCAGCATTCTAATTAGGAAAAGATCTAAGCCTTTCTCTCCATAATGGAAAGAAGGGGGATAGAGATCAACTTAAGAGCCCCATTTACAAACCACTACCAGCAAACAGACCATGAAATGAAGATGAGTGGTTCTCTCATCCTAACTCAACCCAATAGTAAAAAAGAAGACACCAGAGAGAATGCAGAAATATAAATTCAGAGCAGCAGCCTACTTCTGTCAAAGAACTGTATGTTGCCACCTTGCTATTCTAGTTGACATCTGTGCTGGAATAGATATAAAAATACACATTACAAAAGAATGGCAAGGATGAATCTATGCTGTCCATTAATAAGCAATAATGCTACCTTAGGGACACACTGCAGTTAAGAGCAGCTGCAGCTGTGTAGAGGAAAGTACACTGAAGTAAAAGCACTTTCAATGACATAAGAATGATTAAACCTTTCTCCTCTTACTATGTTGGCAGCAATATGCGAACAGAAATTTATTTTAGCTATACTTTTCCAAAGTACAATAAAGTAATGAACAATTATATACTATAGTCCACAGTGAACCTCTCTTTCAGGCATTCTCCGTAAAGGCTTGTCAAGAAGTACAGATTTCTGAGGGTTAGGAAAATATAATAAACTGTTCTTTCTAGATGATGGAGAGGCCTCTGGCTTGTTTAATCGGTGATGTGTTTTCTGTAACTGCTATACCTAAAAACTACATTTATCTCTTGTATCACACTTGTAAGCAATAGCCCAGCAAACAAAACCCAGATTCATGAAAACCCACATATGGGGAAGAGCACCGAGACATTGTGAAAAAGGGTGCTTCTACACAACCACAGAGCTGTGGAAACCATCAGGGGAACAGAGTGTTATCACACTAACAAAGCTTTCACAATTGTTTCCAGTCATCTCTTCTTCACTCTGACCTCCATGTTTTTTCCAGTTTCATCTGCTTCAGTAGATCTGCCTGGAGAGGTTTTCACATAAACAAAAGTAGTTTCACGGAAAAAGCAAGTAGTACTTGGGCTCTGGTACTCATTTCCATTATAGCTGGTTTCCACCATTTGTAACTAATAAAAGGTAAGGGAGGAGGTAAAAGAAGGGGGTGTACTTTTGCATGCCAAAGATACCTTAAAACTACACCACACACACTGAAAAGGAAGGATATGAAAGAAGAGATAGGAGAGATGAGCAAAATACCTCTTTTCTATGTTACTGTTTCTGTTTGTGCAGTGCACCATGTTAGGACTATACCATGGCTTTATGACACTTCTCTCACCCCCCCCTTCAGGCTATAAGTTCATGAAGACAGGGCTAAAGACTAAGCATTTAGAATAGCCCCTGTTCAAATGAATTTATGGAGTTGGCTGCATCTTCAGCTATCCTGTTTCTGTTCCACATTCCTCAAGCAGCAGCTTTCCTGACTTTCTTTACTCCTCATCACCAGCAGCGAAGCTGTTATTGCCACCTCATTCATTTTAATGGGTTTTTACATATTGGAAATGGAGCTTGACAGAGACTCATTAATGTAACACAGTGAGTCTGGGGTAGTTTTAAAATGAAGAACAACCTGTATGGTTGCACTGTGCTCTTTTGGAAATGGGATTAGATACTATTCTGGTAATCATAATGGATCATGAGAACTAATGTTTATAGAGCTCTTTGAATACGCCAGATACTATGCATACAGAAACTGTATTATTTATACGTTTTCCACCAATTTTATCTTAGTATATCCCAGTAGCCTCCCAGTAACTGTGGAAAATACTGGACCTCCATTAAGAGATATCATATTGTAACAGACATTAAACAACTTGCCCAAGGTGATGGAAAAGCATCTAGAAGCCAGACAAGTCCCAATTTGTTCCTGAAGTATTATGAAGAGAAATGTCCCCCTTCTTCAGTTTGTTTTGTTTTGGTTTGGTTTTTTTTGGGGGGGGCTGTGTTTTGTTTTATGTGTTTGCAGGGAGGATGGGAATGCATGGGGCTGAGGACACTGTCATTGCAGCCACAGTGGATAAAGGAAAGAGGGGGCATGCCTACATTCACGGCATGGAGCAGACTAATTAGCTCCACAGTAAATGTCCGGCCCTATTAAGCCTTAGGAAACTAATTACCTCTGCAGCACAGTAATACTTGTAAGTTACAAGCAGAGTAATTTACATCGCAGCACCACCTTCTTAGATGCTGATGCAGCTGGCTGGGGCTCAAGGGTGCTTCAGTGTGGGGGCTGCCTGCAATTGCCACGTGCCAGCAGATTCGATTAATCAAGTCTGCTCCGATGTGTTGGAATTCTGATGAGCTGGATTTAGGCAAACAAGGTAAACTAGACAAGATTATTATAAAGATGGAGGTTTAAAAAGCAATGAAAAGCCCAAACAATATTGAATTTGGTGTTGGGAGGTAAGTCTTGCTAAATTAAGCAGTTTCCAAATGGATAAGGAATATTTATGTAGTCATAAGGACTCCAGTTATTAATTTGTCCTTAAATGTTCCTTGTAACACTGCATATGTTTTATACTGTGAATTCCCTCTGACTTTAGCAGATTGTATGAGGAGATGCATCTCAAGCCATGTTGGTCTCAAAAGGGACCTAATTAAAGGATACAGCAAAATGGCACAAAGAAAAAAAAACACCTACCTCCCATCCTCCTCCCCTTTCCTAGGGTTACCGTACATCTGGGTTTTCCTGGATATGTCCTCTTTTTGAGCCCTCTGATATCCATCTGGGCAGGTTTTTTAAATCTGACCAAATGTCTGGGATTTTGCTTTGCTCTGCTGGTGGGAGCATGGGGATGACGATCGGAAGCAGCAGAGAGTGCAGATGTACCTGCCTGCAGCTGCAGAGGTACGTGCAGACCCATATGGTGCTCCCTGCTGCCTCTGCTCACCCTCCCCTGCTCTCGCTCCCAGAGCAGAGCAAAAGCCCAGACACTTGGACAGGGTGGGGGGGCAGGGACTGGGGCTGCAACAGGGCAGGGTGGGTAGGGGGTTACCTGCCCCTCCAGCAGCGAAAAGGGGCAGGGGACCTTTGAGGGCATCAGGGAACTCTGGCTGGGCTGGTAGCACAGGGGCTGGTGCCTGTTCTCACAGGGGTGAGTGGCTGCTGAGGGGAGGGGAGAAGGAGGGGACCATGGCCAGGGTGAGGGTGCCACAGGCCTCCCCTCCTCTTCTCTCCAGCCCATGCTAGCGCCAGACACACTCTGCTTCTGCCTGCATGAATCGGAGCCACTGTGCTCTGGCCCCATCAGGACAGGGACAGCTGAGGCCCCTCCGGCAGGGCTGGGGGGGTAGGGGGCTGCAGGTCAGGGGTGAGGGGCACCAGCAGGGATGGGGGTGGGGAGTTGCAGAGCAGGAGTGAGGGGCACCAGGGCGGGGGAGGGGGCAGGATCTGCGGGTTGGAAGTGAGGGGCACCATCATTACACAGGGTGGCAGGGTACTGCAGTGTGCGAGTGAGGGGCACTGGCAGGACTGGGGACAGTGGGATGGCAGTGAGGGGCAGCAGTACAGCTGGGGGGGAGGTCTGCAGCTTGGCAGTGAGGGGCAACAACAGGGGTGGGGCACCGGCATGTCGCTGCCCTCCATGCTGTCATATTCCGCTCCCCGGCATGCGTGACAGGTGGCTTCTTTTTTTGGACCTGGAAATATGGCAACCATACCTTTCCCCCTGCTCAAGAGTCCCCCACAGTTCCATCATGTCCAGTTGGTTACTTTGTCCCTGGTGACATTGCTTAGGGACTCTAAGGTGGGGAAGGATGGATAACTTCTTTAAAAACACTTAAATCCCCTGTACGCTCTACCATGCTTTTCATTCAAATTGTCCTTTTTACCTCTCACTAGTTCAGATTCACTAGCTTAAAGCTAGGTGAATCTCCTGTGATAGTATTAGGCTTTTAGCACCATCTTGTGGAAGCCTGTTGGTTGAAGATCTTTGAAAATTAACTCCTTCAGAGTCAGGGGTCCTGCAGTTTCCTTCTAGAATTAATTTTCGTACTGCAGCCCCATTTAACCAACTTATTCTGCTAGATAAAGAAATTGTGTGTGTACTCAAACCAACAGTTAATAATATTTTTGTTCCAAATCATCCGTATGTCAGAATGCTGTTTGTATTTTCCCTAGTGCTCTCATATGCCTTCTGCTGAAAACCCTGCTCACCTTTAGTAAAAGATAATGGCACAACAAACAAGAATTTTTTTTTCTCTATTACTGAGATGCTTCATATCCTTATGTTCACCTTCTGCAATTGTTCTGTCTTTAGGGTGTACTGTCTGATATAACAAAGGTAACCCGTCTCCATGGCTTTGATCCAGTGGTGCTTGTCTTGATTGTTGGAGTAGTGATGTTCACCCTGGGATTTGCTGGCTGTGTTGGAGCCCTGAGAGAGAACATCTGTCTTCTGAAGTTTGTAAGTAACCTAAAGGTGGTGCGAGGTGGGTCAGTGTTCAGGGAAAGAAGGGATGACTTGCAAAACTGCTAGGCAAAACAGAAGTTGAATTGAGCCTAAGTGTATGTGGTAAATGTTTCTACTAACCTGACTAGAGAGTGATATTCAGAACAGTAGTACACATGCACATTTTTTTTCTTTCTCTGTGAAATGTTCCTAATGCTGTTTAGGTCCTTGTGAAGATACTTTCCAAAATAAATTGATACTAGAAGTCTCACTGCAGCTCATTGTATGTCTAATTAATGGTTTTGCTGTGGGGGAACCCTGCCCCCACCTCTGGTCAACCAGCCAACTCCCTGCTTCTCAACTGGCCACCAGGCATACATGAACCAAAAAAAAGTTGAAAACCCCTGTCTTAAGGGAACTAGGAAGACAAAGAGCAATATGCAAAAGAAAAAAAAAACAGATTTTCCTTAAGTTAATTTTTTTTCTAGAGGCTTAGTGGGAAGAACTGCTGGACTTCACAACAGAAAACTGATACGTTACTTAGTTTTCATTTTAAGGTTTGGGCTTCCCTTTTTATTGCTGTAGGAGGTAACAGCTAATTTGGAAGGAGAGGCTTGGAAAAATAATTGTCTTTTACATTACAGTAAATTAGGAGAAGCAGTGAGTCATGTTAGTCTGAAGTCAGGGAAAAGGTAGGGCAGGATAGAAGTTGGTTCAGAGGCCTGAGCTCTCATAGATCACAACCAATTGTGATTAGATGCTAGCAAATAAACTAGGATGTAATGCATATGTTTGCTGTTGACTTGAGACAACCAAACAAAGATAGCCTCAACATGGATATGTCTTTTCATGCTGTTTTTCATTACATTTTCTCTAATTTATTATTTCAGTCACATCTGTACTCTACAAACACTTTACCTGTAGTTCTTTTGCCTGCTCTGTAGTTGAGTCAGGACCTAGTCATGTTCAAAACTGGTGGATATCCTTGTAAATTGTCCTGTTGGTCTGTTTTGCAGTTCTGTGGAACAATTGTGTTCATCTTTCTGTTGGAGCTGACTGTGGCAGTACTAGCTTTCTTGTTCCAGGACTGGGTGAGGGAGAAGTTCAAAGAATTCTTTGAGATCAACATTAAATCGTACAGGGATGATATTGACCTTCAGAACCTCATTGATTCACTGCAGAAAATTGTAAGTCATCATCTCTTTAATTTGATTTATTTCTCTTTAGTGCCTCAAGAAGAAGCATTCTCTTTGAGGATTCCCAACTATAGGGTTAGCATTTCCTTTACAGGATCCATATCTGTATGGGTTTTATAAGTTCTGCCTTTCCCATGGGGTAATCATGCTGCATTAGGGTTTGTCTCACTGGTTGTAGCAGCTATGGCTTCAGATGTGTCAGGTGCCAGGACTTCAGATGACATATTTTGAAGCAAGAGAAGTCTGTCAGAGGCCTTGGTAGTCTTGCCTGCTTCTGTCTTACTTTGAGCCGCCTTCTTGCTAGGTTTTACATATTAGTGTCAAGAGCAGTGGTCCATTAGGAAAAAGAAGAGAGCTTTAAATGTGCTGAAAGAATTCTGCATCCAGATAAGGTACATGGTTGTTGACTAATATGAATGCTGTGTGTTTGGCAGTTTTTCCTGATAGACATGGATTCATAGATGCTAGGGTCAGAAGGGACCTCAAAAGATCATTGAGTCCGACCTCCTGCATATGCAGGAAAGAGTGCTGGGTCTAGATGACCCCAGCTAGATGCCTATCTAACCTCCTCTTGAAGACCCCCAGGTTAGGGGAGAGTACCACCTCCCTTGGGAGCCCATTCCAGACCTTGGCCTCTAATTGTGAAGAAGTTCTTCCTAATGTCTAGTCTAAATCTGTTCTGTGCTAGCTTATGGCCATTATTTCTTGTAACCCCGGAGGCGCATGGTGAATTGAATAAAACCTCACCAATTCCCTTCTGTGCCCCCGTGATGAACTTATAGGCAGCCACAAGGTTGCCTCTCAACCTTCTCTTGCAGCGCCTGAAGAGGTCCATGTGCCCTAGTCTCTCCTTCATAGGGCTTGACCTGCAAGCCCTTAACCATACGTGTGGCCCTTCTCTGGCGCCCAAAATTGCATGCAGTATTCCAGCTGTGGTCTGATCAGCGCCCGATAGAGGGGAAGTATCGCCTCCTTGGATCTGTTCGTCATGCATCTGCTGATGCATGATTAAAGTGCCATTAGCTTTTCTGATGGCTTCGTCACACTGCCAACTCATGTTCATCTTGGAGTCCTCTAGGACTCCAAGATCCCTTTCCGCTTCCGTTCTGCCAAGCAGGTCATTTCCTAGGCAGTAGGTATGCTGGACATTTTTCCCCCCTAGGCACAGCACTTTGCATTTCTCCTTGTTGAATTGCATTCTGTTGTTTTCTGCCCATTTGTCCAACCTGTCCAGGTCTACTTGTAGTTGTTCCCTGCCTTCCAGCGTGTCCACTTCTTCCCACATTTTTGTGTCATCCGCAAACTTGGACAGAGTACACTTCACTCCCTTGTCCAAGTCACTGATGAAGACATTGAAGAGTATCGGTCCTAGGACTGAGCACTGCGGGACCCCACTGCCCACCCCCTTCCAGGTCAATACCAACCCATCCACTTTACACTCTCTGCGTGTTCCCGTCTCGTCAGTTCGCCACCCACCGAACCGTGTAGTTATCCAAGTCACAGCCTCTTAACTTGTTCATCAATATGGTGTGGGATACCGTATCGAAGACCTTCCAGAAGTCTAAGTATATGACGTCAACCCCTACTCCTGTGTCCGGTCATTTTGTAACCTGGTCATAAAAAGAGACTACATTAGTTGGGCATGATCTACCTGCTACGAACCCGTGCTGGTTTCCC
This sequence comes from Caiman crocodilus, assembly GCA_030014935.1. NCBI lineage: Eukaryota > Metazoa > Chordata > Crocodylia > Alligatoridae > Caiman > Caiman crocodilus. The sequence continues at coordinate 49,161,809 of JAGPOW010002742.1, forward strand.
CTCAGTATAATTTTTTCCTGACGGGCTCTTGCAAATGTGAGCCTTGATAATTTTTTCAAAGACTTTGCCAAGGATGGAGGTGAGACTGACTGGCCTATATTTGCCTGGGTCCTTCTTCCTTCCGTTCTTGAAAATGGAGACTACATTGGCCATTTTCTAGTCTTCTGGGACTTGGCCCACGCAGCACAAGTGTTCAGATATTCTCACCAGTGGCTGTGCAGTGACGTCAGCCAGTGCCTTCTGTACCCTTGGATTGAGCTCATCTGGGCCTGCCGACTTGAACGCATCCAGTTCTACCAAGTGCCTCTGCACCATCTCAGGGTCTGTGCTTGGTAGTCTGGTGCCCTGCTGCTGCCTCTCTATAATCCCAGTGAGAGCCTGGTCTTGCCCCTCACTTAGGAACACTGAGGCAAAGAACTCATTGAGGAGTTCAGCCTTGTCCCCCCTGTCCATCACCAATTGCTTCTGCCCATTTGGTAGGGGTCCTATTCTACCCTGGGCCTTCCTTTTACTCCCTATATAGCTGAAAAACAATTTCTTGTTGTCCTTAACTTGGGATGCCATCTTCCGCTTCATGGTAGCTTTGGCCCGTCTAACTGCCTCCCTATAAGTGCGAGCAGAGGAGGTATACATAGGGATTCAGTACAGCGTCCTTCTGTCTCAAAGAGACTTCAGCCATTTGAAACAGTGGAGGTTCTTTTGTTAATTGCCAGGTGAACATTTATGAAAGGGCTTGTGTGTGTAGTGTTAATACTTCATGAAGTAGAGGACCATGGTATACACCCATGTACCAGGATATTGTCAACTCTAAAGTAAATAACTGGGTAGTATTTTTTTTTTTTCCAGCTCGTCTGAAAAAAGCATAGTATCTGTGTATTAGGGCTGTGCGAAGCTTCAGTCCCTGATTCAGTTCAACGGAGATTCAGTCCGATTTCAGTGGCTGAATCTCCAAATCCAAATCGAATCAGAGGACCCTTTAATCTCTCCAAATCAGTTCGGAGGGATTTGGCGATTCGGACATAGACACAGCTTTAAATGTTTTTTTTTTTTTTCTACATACCTCTAGGTAGCAGGCAGTTTGTGAATGCTGCAATGCTGGGGTGCAAGGAGCATCCCACAGGATTGCGGGGGACTTCCCAGCACACTCGACAGCACACCACTTCCATGTCTGCCAAGGAGCATGTGGGGGTGGGGGCCCTTCACCCCCCGGCTCAGCAACTGGTGATTCTTGGGTCTGGGTGGGTACCTGGGATCCCCCTGTGGCCAATCACTGAGCCAGGGAGATGTGGGGGAGGGGGGGAAGGGGCCCTGCGAGCTCCTCAACAGACCCAGAAATAGACCGAAAGTACTTCCAGTCCACTTTTGGGTTCCCTGCTGAGCACGTGAGGGGACCACCCCCTGCCTTCTGTGGGATGCTCCCATCCACCCCAGCATCACAGTGTTCACGAGCCATGCTGGTACCTTGAGGTATGTAGAAAAAATATTTAAAGCCGTGTCTGAATCATTGATTCTCTGAATTGGCATCGAATCTTCAGATTCGGATTTGGCTGGATTGAATCTGGAACAGTGATCCAAATCAACTAATCCAATCACTGTCCCCGATTCGGCCCGAATCTGAATCGAATAGGGCCCACTTCTCACACCCCTACTGTACATGGTACGATGCAAGTCTAATGCAACCCATTCACTTGGCAGGCAATTCAGTGGTGACTAATTTCTAGTAGAGCTTGGAATGGTTTAGTGTTGAACCCTGATTTTAAATACTCTCAATAAAAGTAAAAGGCTAAACTTCCCAAAAAAGGATTTCAACTGACAAATTAATGAGCCACATGGAAACAACAAAGACACAAAACATCTCTGAATCAGTCTGCCTTAGCAGATAAAGTACTACGGGAACAGGGAAACAACTTGACGTAGATCACTAAATGCAGTCGTGTAACACTGAAAAAGCCCTTCCTCAAGGTATTGTTGTACTTTTTCAATGATGCACTGAAATGAATCTTCTAATGAGGTATGGGGCAACTTGCAGAACCTTCAGGATATACCTCTGGGACAGCCTTTTGTATGCAGCTCATTGCACTGACTAATGAAAAGTTAATTCTGCTTGACTTAGTGTGAATACAGCTTCTTTTCTGTAGCCCATACACAGTTTAATTGGCATCCTTAGTGAGAGTTGTACCTTTTTTAAGTTACTCAACATGGGGGAGAGATAAAGATGCAGGAAGCCCAGTTTTTATTAGCTTCCTCCAAATATAAATCAGAAGGTTGAAGGTACTGCCCTAGGACCAGTTCTTGGCAATTTCACTTTTATTCTAGCCAGTACCTTCAGCCTGTTCTCCTTGAAAGTTGATGCTTTTTACCTGAATTTCACAACCTCTTAGAGTAGTGTGCCTTCTAAAACAATTTCTCCTTTAGTGTTATTGTTAGATGCTAGTCTTAATGAAGATATTGTTTTATTACTTTTCACTTCAATGAAATACATGAGTGATTTGAACATTTTAAAATTACTTAATACAGATAGGAAACAATTTAATTTTGCTTGATTGAGAAATTTGTGTGCCTTATTTTCGAGAGATTGCTTGGTTGATTGGATAAACTCGTCTTAGTTGAAATCACTGTTACATATATTAAAATGTTTGAAAAATAGTCCCAAATTGGCTAATAAAAATACAATAAAATATGAATATTTTTAAAAAGTGTAGAAAAATTGGGAAGGGAAACTGCTTATTGATTTGTGGTTAAGTACATGGGTGACTGGTGCCTCCTGAGTCTGGGGGGCACCTGCAGATGGCAGCATCTGTGGGTGTGGAGCTGGCAAGCACCTGCAGACACTGCTAGTGGAAGGGGCAGCCCTGTTGGGGGGCACATGTTTTCCTCCCCCTTCCATCTGTGTCCCCTGTACCAGTCACCTGTGGTTAAGTATATAATTACCATGCATCAAGTAACGCTTAATTTTCCCCAGGTCTAAGTCTCTGATATTTCCATATTTATTAAATGTCAGACTTCTGTAACTGTTTTAGAGATGGAAGAACAAAACTCTATGCCAATAATGATTAAAATTTGGCCGATGTGACTGTCTTGATTTAACATGAGACTTCAGTCCTTTTATTTATTACATCATGAGTGGACAGTGTTGCAAGGTTCTCCATGTTTTTCCATAGTTGTATTCCAGAATCTGGTGTGATCAATGGTATGCCTGGTGGGGAAATTTTAAATGTAATTTTGAAAGCCAAGATGGCTTCTGGTCAGATACTGCTATTTAGAGTGATAGCTGTAGTGACATTTGACATTTACCTCCATCAACATGGCTGCTTTAGTCCAATACACTAATTCATATTTTATCAGATACTTTGGTTTAGTGAAAGCAACCCAGTTCTGAAATTTTTTAGGCTGAAAACAGAAGTCACCTTTGTACTGCCATAAAAATGTTTGTGGCAGCACAAAGACCAGACAAAAAGACATCCATGTCTTTTGCTGCACCACAAATTCCAAGAGTCTGTGGCCATGATGTGAGTGATACACGGTGCTACTATTTTGTGGCAGACATCTGTTTGCTTTAAGGGTAATTACTCTAAGGGCTTCAGAGGCTTGATTTTGCGAACCCAGGAATGCTACTCCTGGAGCACACAGCATTAGGCCTCTGAAGCCTTGGGAGTGTCTACCTGTGTTCCCCTGTTTCTGGAGGTGTTTCCAGAGCAGCAGGGGCCTAACCTTGTGGGACAGTGGCAGTCCATTTTGCTCAGTGCATCAGATCTTCTGTGTTGGAATACATTCCAGCACAGGTGATCTGCTTTATTTGGTGACATATGTTTGCCCTTAGTACATGGCTCCAGTTCTGGCTTTGCCATTGATTCATTGGGTAGTCATAGGCAAGTTGCTCAAACTGCTTCTGCATCATCTCTGTAAAGCAAAGATAGGTAAATATCTTGCAGGGCTGGTTTTTCTCATCTCTGTATTACCCAAATGATATCAAGTGTGTTGTTTCTCTGTTGCAGAACCATTGCTGTGGTGCTCAGGGTCCAGAAGATTGGGATCTTAACATATACTTCAACTGCAGCAGTGAAAGCAAAAGTCGTGAGAAATGTGGGGTTCCTTTTTCCTGCTGTGTACCTGATCCTGCTGTGAGTTGTTTCCTGGTTTTGTATTTCTGTATTATTACTGGAGAATTTTGAAGGGAAGTGCTTCCTGAATGGATATAATGCCCAGGGCTTAAAAGGATGTTTAAATATTTCAGCATGTGCTATTTCTGCTCTGCCCTTGCTGAAGATCCTCTTACTTTGCACTTCTGTTGCAGACCCAAAGGGACCTTGTATCCTGCTGCTGAAATGTTTATGGAGTCAGAGCAGAGAAACTATTTTAATATTGCTTAAGCCTGTGGTGTATAGCTGTAGGTATTGTTTCAAAGAAACCGTGGATTTTTAATAAGTTCCTGGTCTCTTGTTCCACAGTGAGGGAAGACTTGGGAGTTCTCAATGCTCAGTCCCTTGGGAAAGGTAACCATCTTAGAACTGCTCTAGACTCACCCATATGGTAGATGAGACAGTAGTTATTGTTTCCTTCTGGTTCCCTGAAGCAATAAATTACTAAATGCATATTAATGTAATGCATTTGAGTAGTCCCATTATCTTCAGTGGGACTTGTGTGTGCTTGGACACCCACAGATCAGGTGCGGGTGCACCTGATTTCTGAGGGTGAAATTCTAAACCCAGTGTTAACTATCTAGGCTGTCCGTACAGACCATGGGAAGAGTGGCTTTACAGGATGATCCAAAAACAGTAGATGCTGAGCAGGAAGCTACTTAAAGCTGGCCAATAGGAAACACCAAGCACAGCAGTGTTTCAGAAATGCTGCCCTCTCTGGAGCTTAGGTGCCTGATTCTGGGGTTGCAGGAAAGCATTTGGTTCAGTCTCTGATTCCATGATTATTTCTTCCTTTTAACTGTTTCTTGCTCAATAACTGTTTAATAGCCTGAGACTGGAACCCAGGACTCTCAGCGTTTTTCAGCTGAGTGTCCAGCTAGTTACCACGTAGTCTAGGCTCATTCTCATATACACAGAAAGAAAGAGCATAAATCATAGAAAATGAGGGTTGGGAGGGACCTCAGGAGGTCATATAGTCCAAACCCTGATCAAAGTAGGACCATCCTCAACTAGATCATCCTAGCCAAGGCTTTGTCTAGCCAGGTCTTAAAAACCTCCAAAGGTGGCGATTCCACATCTTCTCTGGGTAACCTGTTACAATGCTTTGCTACCCTCTTAGTGAGAGAGTTTTTCCTCATATTTAATCTAAACTTCCCTTGCCGTAATTGCTCCTTGCTTTATCTATGGCCCATGAGAACAGACTACCGTCATCCTTTCTGGACCGCCCCCCTCCCCCTTCAGGTAGTTGCAGGTTGCTATTAAAGCTCCCCTCAGTCTTTTCTTCTCCAGACTAAATATACCTAGTTTGCCCAGCTTCTCCTCAGAAGTCATGTGCCCTGGCCCCCTAATCAGTTTTGTTGCTCTCTGCTGGACTTTCTCCAATTTGTCTACACCAGTGGTCACCAACCAGCGGATCTCGATCTACCAGTAGATTTTGGAGCCTCTTGGAGTTGATCCAAGGCTGGGGTGAGGGGCTGAGTTCCCATGTGCATGGATGCGTGCACACCAGCCCAGCAGGTCAGTCTGTGGGATAAGGAAGGGGTGGAATTGAGGCCCCCACAGTGAGGGACAGTGTCGCAGATACAGGAACAGGGGTAAGTTCGGTGGGGCCCCAGCTGGGTGCGACTCTACCTGCTGCTACCCAAATACATTTTTCTGCCTCTGCCTCGATCTGCCCCCCACCCCTTCCCTTCCCACAGGCTTAACTGCTGGATGGGGCTGGCAGTGGTGGCGGTTCATGGTAGATCTTGAGTTGCTTTTAAATGCTAAAGGTGATCTCCTACTTAAAAGGTTGGAGACTGGTCTATTCCTTTTCTGTAGTGTAGGGTCCAAAACTGGACACAGCACTCACCAGTGCCAAACAAAAGGGAAGAATCATTCTGCTGGCAGTACACCTACTGATGTAACCCAGTATGCTGTTAGCTTTCTTCATAACAAGGGTACACTGTTGGCTCATATTCACCTTATTGTCAACTGTAACCCTCAGGTCTTTTTCTGCTGACATGCTGCTTAGCTAGGCAGCCCCCAGCCTGTACCATTGCATGGAATTGTTCCATCGTTGACTTTGAAAGTCTTTTTATAAAACCTCATGAGGTTTGATTTTGATCCAGTCCTCCAATTTGTTGGGTCTCTCTGAATTCTACTCCTCCTAACTTCATGTCATCTGCAAACTTAGTGAGGATGCACTCCTTCCAGGTCATTGATGAAGATATTGAACAAAACCAGCTCCAGGACTGACCCTTTGGGAACTCCACTTGATACTGGCTGCCAAATAGATATTCAGCTATTGATTATTCAGTGCGACTGTAGAGCTGCAGGCCATTATCTTTGAAAACTCGTGGCAATTCAGAGGGGTCCTGGATGATTGGAAAAAGGCAAATACAGTGCCCATCTTCAAGAGGAAGATCTGGGGAACTACTCACCCTTCAAGCCTGACCATCCAGCCAGTTTTCTGTCCACCCTACAATCCATTCATCCAACTCAGACTTCCTTAGGTTACTTGCAGTAATATTGTAGGAGACTGTATCGACTTTGCTAATGTCAAGGTATTTCACGTCCAGTGTTCTCCCTGCATCCACAGAGACAATTTATTGTTATCTTATCACTAGCCAATTGCCTGACAAAAATAACCTTGTTCCCC